>JARDYJ010000010.1:31355129-31495672 GCA_029215755.1 Spea hammondii
AAGAAACAAAGCCTGGGCTCCCTGGGGGTGGATGCGTGTGTGATGGCGTGTCCCCAGGGCCGGCCCTACAATGGGGCCGACTGGGGCAATTGCCCCAGGCGGCACTTCAGAAGGGGTGGCACTTTGCCGCCCCAAGCGTTTTTTTTTTGTTTTTTTTGAAGCGGAGGAGAGAGAGAGGGGCACCGAGTGGTTTTCGCTTACCCGCTCGGCGCCCCTCTCTCTCTCCTCTGCGGCAAGTTTACCTGTTCGGTCTCGGTGCCGGCTTGTAATGCAGAGCGCCGGAAGTGACGTGAATTTCCGGCGCTCAGCATTACAAGCCGGCACCGTGGCAGCACAGGGAGACTCGCCGCAGGACTGTTTAAGGGTAAGTACCGGGGGGGGGGTGGATAATGCCGACGCCGGGGGGGGGGGGCGGCATTTTAAACTTCGCCCCAGGCGGCGTTAAGTCTCCGGCCGGCCCTGCGTGTCCCTTCTATGTTACATGGGCTGACTTGCATGGTACTCGGTGCCTGACCTTAACATGTTTCCTTTGAGATGGGGTAGGAATAGGATCCTCACCTCTATGATTCCGTGGCTGATGGTCCCATACGGTTTGCGCCGGATCAGGAGGAGGCTGATAATTATCACCATTGCCACGGCAACCGCCACCACCAGCAGGCCAATCAGAGCACCTCGGTTAAATGTGACCAGGGTGTCGGGCTCCTGAAGAATAAAAATATATTGGAAGAATGACTTTTTGGGGGTTTTCTTCTTGGACTGGTAGAATCTGAGATGGCCTAATCTCTGTTTTGAGTCTTTACCAATGGTGGGTTAAAAATAAAAATGAATATTATGGGGGTCTTTACATCCCAGGTGGTATTGGTGGGACAGGACGGTACTCACCAGTTCATCTCGTTGCATGTCTTCTAACTGGTAATGAACCTGCTTCATGGACCCGTTGTCCTACAAGGAGAAAAACACCGGCATTACGTTACATTCCCGAGCTCTCATTATTCCTGCCGTGAAATGGAAATATTCAGGGCTTTCACCTTTTGCCCCGGGATATTGAGGGTCCGCTCGGTGGTGGTAAAATCTGAATACTGATCCCAACCGGCTGAACCTGCAAAAAAGAGAGAGAGAGAAAAATCTAGTTCTAGGGGAAGGACTTTATAAACTCTACCATAAAGCAATCCTCGCACAGAGGTCTGGAAGCAGTGGGTGGCGCCCAGATATCACATGATCACTTATATTTGGGAGCCCCAATTTGGCAAGTTCTAAATGTTAAGATATCTTTTTTCCCTCCCTAATACACTATAAGAAAGCCGACAAGTTCCAAAATTATATAGCTTTCAGCTTGACTTCCCCTTTGAAATGATGACTAACCTTTCCTGTCGATCTGTTGGGAGTCTGCTCAAGAGTCCAAAAAGCGAGAGCGAGCGACAGCAAAGAGAGACAAGAGAGAAAGGAAAGGATGAGAGACGGCACAGAGGGGAGTAAGACTGAACGGACTCAGAGAGGAGGGTTTCCAAGGGGGATTAAAGCTGAGCATTCCTCACCTTCTCCTTGTGACGTCTCGGCAGAGTTTTGGGTCGGCACTCTTATTTCAGGATAGTCGCTGTCTTCATTCAGCTTCTTCTGCGTTGAGCTGAGAAGGTCTCCCGCTTTCACCCACTCTGTGTGCAGCCAGCTTTCTGTCGGGCCGCAATAAAACCAATTAGCCCCACATTTATACTCATATTGGGTCTTGGACACGATGGACCACTCTTCGTACCATTCAATGCCCAATAATTATATAATTACCTAAGACTTTGTCTCAATTGTAATTGAGCGTGTTTAATTATCATGTGACACAAGAGCTAATGCTGATAGGCTGTTCAATAGAAAAGGCTCCTGAAAAGATATACGTTAAGATGTACCCACCAATTTGGTCCCGGAGCTCCGTCGTCAGTTCTGGGTTGCGGTAAAGCAAAGACAGGGACTGGTTGACTCGTTCTTCGATGACTCGGAGATGGGTGAGAACCTGATACAAAAACATTCAAAAAGATTTGAAGCCAAACATGTAATCAATCAAAATATTATGTAGATTGGAATCTCTCGGTCTCATCAGCCCTTAGTATATTCCCCAAAAGTCAGAGATTTGAGGAGGGGCATAAACCCGGAGAGCTCAGTAACCTCCGAGAACCTGACAACGTTGAGTTTCTCTGGTACCTGGAACTGAATGGTCTCCGCTCTGTCCGGCTCCGCACTGCTGACATGTTGGTAATGCCTAACGGTGTGCCGCTGGTCTCTTTGCTCTGCCCGGATGTAGCGCTTCAGTGCCAGTAACACTCTCTCCGACTGTCCAATGAGAAGGCGCGAAAAGGTTTAGTTGGAGAAACGAGACACATTAGAGATGTGTAAATAGAGATGTGTGTGTCGGCAGCTTACATCTAGGGGCGAAGTCTGCACGCTGGTGAGGTAGTTCTCCAGGGCTGCTCTTCGGTTATCGTTCAGAGCTGCCACCACGCGGCCGAGATGCGTCTCCACGAGGCGCTGACGTTGGGTGGAGATCTGTCCTTCCAGGGTCTGCAGGATGGTCTGGAAGTGCTGGGGTGTGGAACAAACCCGTTGAGTAGTAACAAATGGACATCTTTGACTCTACGCATACGTTTTCGAACTCTTGATGAAGACTTTTATAGAAAATGACTATTCTTTGTTCCATCGCCTGGTTGTTATGAAGTCAACCAGAAGTTGTGGAGTTCCGACCATTCTGCTTCTGCTCTCAATAAACCGCTTATATTTTGCTAAAATTTGCCAAAGTAACAAATTATTTTGTTACCCGGAGAAATGTTGGCTGATTCCGCAATAACAAATACTCCAAGCCTACAGGCTCTCCCTGCATGAAAACAGGTGTCTGATTCAGATTACATGTTGTGTTTGCGCGAGATGATCCCAAAAGCCTAAACCGCTGAACATTATCCGTGTTATGCAATCGCCTTGCGCTTGTTCGAAGCTGAATATCAGGCGTGTATTACCTTTCAAATACATCCGTTCTATGTAACATTATATACCGCAATCTCCTGTAACACGAGCCTGGAGGATAAATGCAAAAGCTCCCTAAAAGCTATCGTCGAGCTCAGATGTATGGGATCTGCTGAAGGAATCGCTGATGTCTCTGGGCTTGCATTTTGTTACAATAACATGCGCGATGCAGAGCTAGATTTCTGATTCACTGGGGGATTGCTATATATTGATTGATATATTAAAAAAAGCCTGTACTTATTATCACCAAAAACCCTCCTTCCTCCTAACTCTTTTAATTTTTGCTCTCTCCACCTTCTATTTTAGTTGCCCCTGTCATCTTTCAGTGTAATTTATTCTTTTTATTTTATCTGCCATTTCCCTCTCCATTCACCCCTCCCTACTGGTTAACCCCCCCCCTCTATATTGTTAATTTACCCCAGGCCCCCCCCACCCCAGGAGCAACTTATATTACTATGGAGGATACAATCATAGAAACATGGAGTTTAAGGGCTGATCAGCTGCATCTGCACCATCAAGTTGCCTGTTGCCAACCTCTACCATCTCTGCTTGGAGGCTGTGCTAAAGACGTCAATATATTGTACATAGTACCGTGGAGCCCATGTAAGCAATTGGGCAAAAATGGACCGATATGTTTATAGAACAGACCAGCAGGGGGAGCTCCAGGACTATGTGCCTATCTATACACTGCAGAGTCAGCATTAAAAATATATGTTCAGAAGCAGAGACATTGTGTTCAGGGCCTTGTTATATTGTAACCTTGTACCTTATTCGCTGGTAGTCACCTACGTATAAAGACGATCTGATATCACAATATGGACGTGGCTATAAATCAACTTCCTGCTGAACCATAAAGGTCCAAACGATTCTTATGACGTAATTCATGCCGGATTATAATCTGGGTTGTATAAACTCATATATCCTCAACGGGCTCACTTCTTGGGAATCCACCATAAAATGTAAAAAGTGTGCCCATTTACCTCATTGAGCGCCTGGCGATCTGATTTGGGCAGGTTCTTGGCGTGGTTGTCGGCCTCGGCCCATTCCTTCATCACCTGTAAGAACATAAATGATTCCAATAACATCAGTAAAGATGGAACACCCAGGTCCGGAGGAGCCAGTCTTACCCAGAGCATACAACCAGCTGGATGATAAGGGCAAAAAAATTTATCTGACTCATATAATTGGTGGCCAGAAGGGTAATAACCACATTATCACCCTATACTAACCTCATTGATCTGTTTCATACGTCTTTCCTCCAGCTCCATTTTTGCTCGAAGGAAGTTGGCGTGTTCTGATCCATCACGTGGTGACTCAAAGTATATGTCTACTCCGTCGGTGGGACGAGAAACTGTCAGAGAGCAGAGCTATGTGTCATTTCATTGTGGGATCAAAAGCTCGAGGACCTGATCAAAGCAGACCTGCTGATTTATGAGCTCAATTCATGTCCTACAACTTTGCTTTATTGGCAAAATATGGGTTCTTAGGCCAATAAGTAATTAAAAGTAAGTTTTTTCCCCCAAGGAATGAGCATGTTTTATTATTGTTGGCATACATCTAAACCATCTTAGAAACCTTTTCATTATGGATTTGAGGTCTTTTTAAGAAGAATTCACACTGGCGATGACATGCAATGCGCATTGATTTACCACAGTTAGTCTTGTCAGTGTTGAAATCAGTAGAGGTCCTCATGTCTCTTGTTTATGTCTGTTCAATACTTAAGATTGTAAGAGTATTTCTAGAATGTGTATGTGTGCACAAAATATAACATTGTGTCTGACCTTTGACCTCTGGAGGAAGGGTTGGTGCGGCACTGGTGGCTTCCTCCTCGTAACCATGTCCAACAAAATAGTCATCCCATACGGATGGGTCTTGGTCTGCAGTTGCCCCAGCGTTGTCTTCTCCTCCCTCTTCCAAGACTTCGACATTATCCTCCTCAATCTCTACATCATCACTAAATGAAAGAGAGAAAGATTATAAACGCTCCTTGGCAAACAACACTCCATCACAGAGTGGCCTCTACCCAAATGGGTAATTCCTTCTCGCTGTGACATCCTTTATTTCTAGACTTGCCCCATCTTAAGGTTCATGCAATGCCCAGTCATAGGGTGACACATTCCCTCTCACCCTTTCTCCATGTCTTCTGGCTCCGGCTCTGTGATGGGTTGACCTCTGGTTGGTTCTGCCGGTGGTGGGTTACGCGGTGGGCAACATACATATTCCACCCCACGGAAACGTTCAGAGGAACATGGAAGCAACATCCCATAACTGTGAAGATCCAGGTTCTCAGAGACACAGGCCTAAGGTCAACAGCACCAGGGTCATATTATATCTGGAGGAACCCCACATATCAAAGACCCAAACTAAGACTGTGTAACTAAGATTTTTGACCATGTAAAGAATCTATGTGAAAAGGCCTAGAAATATGAAGGGAGATATATCCGTGTCCATGATTCCTGGAGCCTAATATCAATGTTATAGTAGTCCATCAACATTCACAGGAAGGGCCAAACCAATTGATAAGCATATTAGCATCTCATAGGACATATAGAGGGTTCTATTATAAGAGATTTGTGTATCATTAGATATCATCCCTATGATGGGATCTGCTTATGAAAAGGCCGTCATCATGGCCGAGTTTTAGAAGTGATACATTGTTTCTACTGTTGTAGAGTTGATCTTTAGTAGCCTCTGTCACTTGAGTTAGTTGTTCTGCACAAACCATGACATAAGTCCTTTGTGTTATGCTATGATGTCATTTTTGGCTCTTGTTAGCTCCCCCCCAAGGTAAATGAGATAATCCACAAGGCAGGAACTCTTACCCCGCGGGCAGTCTCGTGCCAGTGCTGGTAACTCTCACACACATCCATCTGTTCACGATGCAGGAAACGGCACTTGTCGGGGACCAAGAGAGCATCGCTGACGAACTCACTCACTACGAGAGACATAGACCGCACAGAGCATGTAAGAAACACTAGATTTCCATCGGTGACAAAGAGACCGCCAGAAACACGGACCCCTAGGACAGCTTTCTAGCGGCAGACTTCCGACTGGCAAATGGCAGAATCGCACAAGCATATGGGAATAACAGAAACAACTAAAGCGCGTGAAAAAAGGTCTCAAAACAAGAAACAAAAACAATAGGTTAAAGGCCACCAAAAACACTTGGAAGTTTTGTGTGATTTGCGGAATATCAAGTGGATTTAATTTAGTTCTGGCGCTCTTCTGATATATCACAGGACAGTCAGCACTGCCCTGCCCAGCCCTTTGGCACTACATGAGTTAATAAATAATGAAACACAGAATGGAATGCGTCTCAAACAGGACCTGTCCAAAAACTTCACTCCTACCAGAGAAATCATTTTTTATTTTTCTTCTTTCAATAGAGCTCCTTTTATCCCCCCCCTTTGAGTTTTTCCCAGGTTTTTAGGGCTCATCATCTAAGCAGTTAAATCATTGAGATCACTTTTTTTTCATCTCACTTTAAGTCACCCAGAGCTCAGCGATGAGTCAATACCTACTATAGGAGGCCTTTTTTAAAGAACGACGTCAACGAAGACGCATAAAAAGAGATTTTTTTTTCACGCCACTCCTTGGGAGATGCAGGAAGAACAAAGCACTTCATTTCCATCCAATGTCATCTGTGTTTTCCCTCGCTTCATAAATCTACTATAATTTAATGTTACATTGTAACTCAGCCGCTGAAGGCAACATCAATTGATAACAGATGTTCCATTTTCCTCCTATACGGGTCCCAAGAGGCGGAAATCCATCATAGACGCTCACCCAGGCAGTGATATGGAACCACAATATGCTGGCGACCTTTGCACTCTACCCTCTGGTTCGGGCACCAGTTTGTCACTGTCACCGGTTGGGCGCCCTCTGTAACTCCGGTGATTTGTAGCTCGGGATAAACCTATCCACAGGGAGGAAAGTAAAACCATTAGCGTGTATTGGCAAACAAAGAAAATGGAGGTTACCAGGTAGACCTTGAATCAGTACCACTGATGGGTGGCTTCTAAGCGTCCATCAACTTAATGGACACTTAGAAGCCAAGTGGCGCTTAATTTTATGTTTGCAAGCAGTGATCTTTAGAAATTTGTATGTTTCTAAGAATTGGATAATTTCATCCCTTTTTTATGGGAAGACGTTAAGGCTACGCAGTTGTCCGAGCGGAATGTAGAGCCATATTTGGGTTGAAGATTCCAACCGTACCTGTCTGCAGTACTGTAAGATCTCATCCCGGGTCCCCAGGCAGTTGGGGGTCCCTCGAGGGTCTGACACCCAGTCTCCAGTTAGCAGATCCATGTGTAAAGGAACCCGTCCGCAAAACAGCGCCAGCTGGGGGCGCCATGCCGAGAGGCTCTACGGTGAGAGATAGAGAAGTAGAAAGGGTGAAACAGGTCACAGGTGAAGCAGGTAGACATTTTGTTTAACAAAAAGTATCTAAAATCCTCTGGTCATCACTGTTTATCACCCCAGGGCAGGTAGGATGCAGCTCTACGCTCCCAAGACTAGGGGCAAGGTGAAGGGTTCACCAGTTCCAAAGGCCGAGTATAAGGTCTTGTCTTCTGGATCTTGGTTGCTGTCCCATCTAACTAAAAGCAGCACATTATGTAGCCCCCCCAGTTCTTTATTAAACTAGGTGAAGACGTAAATTTAGAGCAGCAGCGATGGGAGAGAAGATGACAAAGTCGTCGGGGAACTAGCCCTAAACCTAACTCAATTAACTTAATTCCAGAGGAAAGGTTGGAACTTTTGCATGTGTCTGACGGGCACCCACGAGCACAATGAGGGTCTTATAGTCCATAACATCTGTAATAACCGGGGCGCCTCCACTGCCCTGTAGGAATCTCTTAACGCCCCCAACACCAACCCCTGTGCCACATGCCCCAGTTTGTAATGGTCATGAAGAAGGCAAATTATACCAGCTATCAAAATTTCAGCACTTGGCACAAAAATGGAACTTTCCAAATTATTATGTAAACGAAATATCTTTGAACATTTGTTATTTTGACCCAGATAAACACATTTCTGTTTGCCGGGGGGGGGGGGGGGTTGGTGGGGGGGCAGTATGTTGAACATTTGTGTGAATGAGAAAAATAATTAAACCAAGAAAAATAAACATAGTTTTTTTTAAGAAAACTAAACACGGAGGACACAGGAATCCTTAACGAGCTTCACATGTAGCCTAAAACACATGTTATTGGCGTGAACGGAATCGACCGTCTGAATTTGTTGCCCCGTCTCGTCGGGAGAAGTCTTTATGATGTTTAATTGCGTTTTTCTCCACGTTTAGTTTGTAAAACCTGGTGTCTGGAGATGTCTGACCGTGGGCTACGCAATGACTGGCCCTAATCCACACATCTTTATGAGGATCTGGATGGCCATCAAGTCTGCATTTGGCCCTCAAGCAACAATATAGTATAATTGTTATAATACGTCTGCTCATTATTATCATTATTATTATTAGAAAAAGAATAATGGGGTTTATTTACACCAAAAACTTTATAAAGCCATTTCCTGCCGTTTCTATACACATTATTGGGGCTTTTAGGGCATACCCAGCAAATGTTCTGAGCTCCTAGAAAAGAGGGGTACCAGGAAAGGAAAGAGGGGCATCGGGGGATGAAAGAGAGGCAACAAGGGAGGAAAGAGGGGCATCGGGGGATGAAAGAGAGGCAACAAGGGAGGAAAGAGGGGCATCGAGGAAGGAGAGAGGGGCATTAGGGAAGGAAGAATGAACACAAAGGAAGGAGAGAGTGGCATTGGAGAGGAAGGAGGGGCATCGGGCCAGGAGAGACGGGCATTGGGGATGAAGGAGGGGCACAGGGGTTTGAGGGCTGAAGAAGGACTGACTAAGTTAGAGAAGGACACCTGGCAGGGTTGTGTTTATCCTGGATGCTGCTCAGCTTCCCCAAGACTAACGTCCACAGTTACTGCCCTTACCCCTGAGGGTCGGGGATATGATTATGTATCTCATCACTTAAGGATATGATGCTATGGAGGCATCTACATGTCTACCAACAATACATGTCGGGGTATTATCCTGTTAGTAATATCCAGCTCCGCTCTTTGTGATTAATTTCCATCCGCTAAGTGATCGTATAGTATTACATGTCATTATAGGTAATTCTAGTAGCCCTGCATGTCATCGTAGGGTATTACAGTGCCCTGCGTACTATTATATATCTGTTATTGTGTATATTATGGGTATACGGAGACTGAATGGTCGGATTAGTGCTTCTAGGGTTAGATATTTTTTATTATTTTGTATTACCCCCCCCCACTCATTCACCCCCTACTCCACTTTGTCCCGGTTAGCTGAAGGTGATAGGGCCCAGGGGCCACACATCTCAGAGGACCCCCAAAGGATATTTTTTACTCTGAGGGATACCTGGTGTCTCGGATAACCCTTCCTCCCTATCTCCATTTCCACCCTTTGCCCTGTGTATCCTTTCAATGCTACCCCCTCTCAGGCCTTCAAGCTCTAGCTGCCTCCTTCTCACTTTCAGAGATGGGCTGCTATGGCAACCGTTCCCGATGGAGTCCTGATCTCTCATTCTCTGTTGCTATGGTGACTCTTTCCCAAAAGAACGTGAAGGCTGTTACATCTTATTGCTCTCTCCCCATCCAGCTCACCCCCTCACTCCTTCCTCCTCTCTCTCCTTTACATGTCACATGGTCCTCATCCTCCAAAATCCCTTATCTCATCCTCCATCTCTCTCTCTCTCTGCTGCTCGGCTCATATTCCCGTCCCCTTCTCTGTTTCCTCTCTACAGCCACTCAACACTCACTTTTGTAATTTTCTCCCCATTTGTCACATTTATCACTCCCTGGTCACATTTTCTTGAATTTTCCTGTTTTCCCCAAATTGCGAGTCTACATCTAACATGAAAATCTCCAAATAAGCCAAAAAGAGGAAAAATTTAATGGGGGGATCATAATGTTGGCTTCTTGTTTATAAATAAATACAAAATATTCTTCCTTCTTCCTATCCTAGCTCTCCTCTACATTTATATATAACATATATGATGTCATCTTTAGATTTTCCTAATTTTCCTTTTCCATAATTTTTTTTTCTTTTTTTCTTGGGTATTCAATCTAAAATTTTCTGCATTTCTGAGTGGAAATATGCCAAGTTAGACACCTGACTTAATGTGTATATCTCCATTTTTTCTATATTTGTTTTACATTTTTTTCCCCAGGAAGCAGTTATTTTGAACTTTTGATTACTTTAAATTTAAATGACTTAAGTGACTTATTAAATTTATATATATATATATATATATATATATATATATATATATATATATATATATATATATATATATATATATATATAGCACTGTCAAGGCATTGTGTCCAAAGATTTATGTATCTATGTTTCTTCAGGTTCTCTTGAAGTTATTTTAAGATTTTTTTTTGGCACACTTGAGTCAAGGATGATGTCATAATATTATTTCTGCACATTAAGCTGAAAAAGGTTGTGGGTACAGTAGAGTGAGTAGGATGTGATATACACAGTTTAAAAAAAAAATATTTTTAAAGAAATACTTATGTGAAGCTACATGTTTGTAGATATATTTATATATATTTTTTTATTTTTTTTATTTTTTTTTTGTTTAGGGACACTAAAATATAGTGCACAAAAATATTAGATTTTGGCTGACGTTTATAATTTTTTTTTTAGTGAGAGGCAGCCATAAACATTTGCCACTGGAGAGGTTAATGTACTTGACACTAAGGAAAAAAAAAAAAAAGTTAAGGAAATGTATTTTGTAAGCATTTCCGTTTACCGGTCTCACCCATGGCCTTTATTCTGACATATGGTCACATAAAAAAAAGCCGCTATAACCTTCTGTGTCAACCTACGTGTCGAGTAGGTCCAGCCAAAGGGTTAAACATTAAAGGGCCTTTTTCAATAACGGCCAAAGTGATCGGTAAAATCACCAAGGCTCGATTCCTTGCCTTCCAGACTCAGACGGAATGATAACACATAAAAAACAAAAATAGGAATAAAACAGCGGAATGCGATCAAATGATTGATACACCCTGTGAAAAGTTGCCAAATTTAGAAATCGTCAAAGGCCTTAAGGGTACTCCTAGAACGTTAAATGTTTCCAGAAGCGCCCTGCCGCTCTCCCGCGCCGTTAATTTGTCCCAAGTTCGTAATCTTCTTCTTATTAATATTTTTATTTTAAGGCAAAATGTCTGGGTTTTTTTTAACGTGTTATCATTCTTTTGCGCTGTAAATCGATATCAAGATTCTGAGGATAATCCCTAAGGAAGGAAAATATTACTGTTTTCAAACCAAGAATATTAGGTTACTCCCGACTGTTTCTTTTGGGTGTTGACCTCACCCTCTCATATTTCAATGTATTATGTATTGATATATTTTTTTCTGGTATTATTACTCGGCTATTTTGTTTAACTATTTTGGAACTTCAGTGCAAAAAGTTAGTCTGCCGACGTGAGGGACTGAGTACTCAAAACGTCTACCGACGAATGTTCTTCATCAGGGTAAACATTGACTTCTCCACCACCTGCCTTGACGTTCCCTCAACCGGACCAACTACCATTACTGTTAAAACTATGGACTTGTAAGGGACCGTGTTGGCTACCAATGAGGACCATGGCGGACCCCATCAACACCACTTAGGAACGAGAGAATAAAACATGTCCGCTATACTCTCCATTTCTAATGATATGTGGACCATGTGTAGAGCTTCAAAGACAATGCACGTGGTCCACATGTCATTAGAAAAGGAGAATATTGTTGTCTTCCATAGATTTATACAAAAAAATAGGGTGAATGAATTGCTTTTGATTTATTACACGGGGGCTTTTCCTTTTCCATGGGGTAGTAAAATTGCAAATGTCCCTAAACATTTTGAGTGACCACTTGTGGGGCACTTTAGTTTTAGGGGGTGGGGCAGGAGTTGGGATTAGGGGGCAGGGCTTTTACCCAGACATTGATACTTTGTTACTATAATCTTGATAACGAGTTGGCTATAAATTGAAATAGACCAACGAGCTAGGACCGTAATAAGGTCTGGTCTTAGATTAATGGACCCTGCAGATCCTTGTACTGCGCCTCATAAGATGTATATGTTTTATTACACCCCGCGGATGTTCAGCGTTGTAAATAAGGTTAGAGCTCTAATTACGTTAAGTGCCGTTACGTGGCATCAGAAATTCGCTGATATATCCTCATCCAGATCAAATCCATATTTCTTATTCTTTTACATCAAAACGTCACGTCTGCTATAATACCCCACGTCCATTTTATTTATTGAACCAATTGCTATATATTGTATGGGTGGCACTTACAGTGTCTCACGCTCCCTACAGGAGGCTCAATTGTGCCCCCTATGGGGTGGCAACACGACCCACTCGTGCCCCCTCGTGTGGTGGTACTGGCTCTCATTTACATGCTGGCCACCCCACCAGTTTTTGGACAGGACTGGCCCGTCAAGCTTGTTACATTGTATCTTCTTTGTGGTTTTTTTTGTAATATTATATATATTAATTTCTTAGATTTGTTTTTTTTTTTATAGTAAATTTGGAGTTAAAAACCATGTATTCCCCTGCCTTATCTCCAGCGATGAATTCTGGTTAAACTAGGCCTGGTTAATGTTTTGATTAATGAATCCGAATGTTTGTACGTCCTAAGAGACATATATAAGACAGCATTACAAACAGCGTTTAGTGCGTGGGTTTTTTATTTGCACTCGGAGCTCCTGGATGAAAAGCACGAGATGCGTCTGTAAATAATACCCAGCTTCTTGTCTTTAAACACAAATATCAAGGCTGTCCAGGGAGGCCCTCAAGGTTTACGACCCTGTCTGTGTTTTTTTTTTTTACGGTTTCTCTGGCTAAAGCATCTCGTCGGTTAGCAATGTGCCACGGATTGCCCTGATAACCCAGTTAGGGTCTGGACCACGTCAGAACTGGATTGGGATAAACCGGTTGGCGGTCTGGACTTGCCCGGCTGGAATATTCACATTTCCGTCATGTGAGGAAACAATGTAACACATTTCCAATTGTTTTGCTCGTCGATATGTTTGGGGCACAAACGTTCTTCATAAACGAGATGAAAATGCTAAGCGCTTGTTTTGGTCAACACGTCGGGGATCTGTATCTTTCTCCCAAACCCCCCACCATCTAAAATTTACAAAGATGGGTGGTGATAAACCATTTGTGCCCCTACCACTACGGCCATTGTTTATGGTTATTGTCTATGAATCATGTGAGTACGCGCGACATAGCACTCTTGTTCTGGTGGGAGAAAGGTCCCTCTGTGTTGTCTACAGGGCGGAGGGCAGTGCCAGGGGGAGACGGAGGAGGAAGGTTTTTTTTCCACCAGCGTCTGACCCCCACCCCCACCTGCTCTATCCAGCTGTCCATGCGCGCATCAGCCGAGCTGATGCTCGTGAGGTCTGGGGCTTTGATCTAAATCAGGCTCTATTGAAACCTTGGTGCACCCAACGTGATGCAGCATCTGTTGAACCTCACTCCAGCCCTGCGATGACTTTACTGGCCTCGTTACAGGTGCTCATTAAATCTTCTGCACAAACAGACACCCAAAGGATACCTCGTTAAGGTTCTGGCACCGCACCTGCGTTCTCGTAGTTTCCTTGTGGTCTCCGTCACAGAACCATCTCACAAGTGGCTCTGCCAGTCGCCTCATTAGTTCCGCAGCCCCCACATCCACCCCCATTACAGAGACTCATTTCTGACATCCAGCAAGGACTGCTGTTCCATTACAGAACCCATCACGCAATTAGTTCTTCCATTAATCCCCCGTCCTGGCACGCACCACCTCCTGCTATTTCAGTAGAGATTTAACCGCTCACCCAACTGGGCTACTGCACCATTCTCACGCACACACGCAGCGGGCTACAGAGCTATTCCAATTCTGTGCTTGCAGAATCCTTTGCAACAATGTGTTTCACCTCCCAAAACAAAGTACGACCCATGTCCACTTGACCCAATCCCAAAACCCAATCTTCTAAAACGTACCGACCCCGATGAGCTGCCCTTTGTATCCCCAGGTAACCGAAGCACCTCCTTTACCTGCCATGCACAGCACAGTTTTCTTCCATATGATTTGGTCCGTATACAATAGGAACACGCAGTCTCTTAATGAATGTACCGACTGCCAACAGTCTCATCTGCTTTTCCAGAACCGTCCACGCAACCCACCATCTTACCTGCTTCATCCACCACAATCTGCAATCTCTCTATAGACCCTACGACTGACCTGTCTACAAGAACAACCCCCTTCCTCTCTGTTACGGCTCACCACACAATGCTCCGCCATCGTGCCTTCATTTCTTTTGAAGGCCCTGTGACACGACCGAGAAAGGGTTAATTCTAGCAAGCAGAATGCCCTCAAACGCCACCGGCAAAGCGGACGAAATGACCTCAATCTTTCCATGCAGCACCCCACTGCCATTATAACCGAAATACTCCACCCAACCCAGCTGTGCCCGTTGCACCTCCATGTCACCCCTCTGCCCGTTCTACAAACATCAATACCTCTACGTACCCCACGCCACCCTTGCCAGGGCCTCCTCACCTGTATGCTCAGCAGGAGGAGGCAGCTCACACACAGAAGGGAAGACTCCATTCTCCCGGAATTCCCCATAGCGTCTCCAGTCCCCTTCGGCTCGTTGGGTGTAGGTGGCCGGCCGCTTGCGTGGTTAGGTGATGCTGATGTAGCGGCTACCTATGGTTTGAGGCTACTGCCTGCCACAGCCTGAGTGTCACAGATATGATTGGCTGGGCTGCAGATGCTTTGGCTGTCAGTCTGTCACTGGTCACCCCGGTCTGTCTCAGATATTCTCAAAGATGTCTCTGCCTCGGCATGTCACACAGATGTCGGGGGATACGAGTATGTCTGTCTCTCTGTACAAGCCTTGCTTTGCTCTACAAAGACATGCCCCATCCCCCCTCCTCATCTGTCTCCTTTCTCTCTCCTCCCATCCGTCGCTCTATCAATCCCTCCTCCCTCTCTCCATTTCTTTCTCTCTCTCTTTTTTTCACTCCACCCTTTCTCCTCCCATGGAGATCTCTCTCTCTCTACCAAACCAAAGCAGGGAAAACTACATGAAAAATTTAGTGACCATGCAGAATGACAGAGAGAATACACAGATCTGGTCTTCAAAGCCTCTCTGTAAACCTGCGCAGAAAATAATAGTGGATTTATTCTGGGGAAATTATATTTTCTAGTGTTTTTTTTCCAGTTTTAAAGGGAGAGGAACACCAAATATTAAAAAGAATGATACAGATTACTTATTTCTGACATCCCTAATCCTGGTATACATTATACTATATGCCAGGCGCACCCCTTCGTGCTTTACTGATAAATGGAATGACTTGTATAGAAGATAAATTATTCACTTTTGTTTTTCTCTTTTTAAGCTATTTTAACAATTTCATGGCATTTAAAACGCTTCATTGTAGAGAGGCATTTACACTGCGCTCCATGGCTTTATTCCAACATGAATATCTCACAATATATCTGCCCCAAAGAGGGGCAGTTTTGTGTTAGGGGTTTGATAAACGATGAATGTAGGGCACAGAACTTTACTCAGACTTTTTTTGTGACTTTGTGCTCTTTAGAGGTGTATTTGTGTAACTGAGTGGGGCATTTAGAAGAAGAATAATGGGGTTTATTTAACCCGTTTAATTTATAAAGCCGTTTCCTGCTGTTTCTATACACATTATCGGGGCTTTTAGGGCTGTACAACCCTGCGATACCCTCGTACCCAGCAAACATTCTGACCTCCTAGAGAAGAGGGGCATCAGAGAAGGAGAGAGGAGTAACAGGTGAGGAAAGAAGGGCATTAAGGGAGGAAAGAGTGGCACAGGAGAGGAAAGAGGAATTGAACAAACTAAACAGGACAAAACACTTCTGCTTACATATTAAATGGAACAAACGCGTAAGTAAAACTGAAATGAGAGTCAGAGGGGGTGGTAGATAAGTGGAACAGCCTCCCAGCAGAGGTGGTAGAGGCTAATAGAGTGAGGGTATTTAAACATGCATGGGGTAGGCATATAGCTCCAGAATCTAGGGCTTCTATAAAGCCATCATTACTTTCTCACAATCTACATGGCTGCTCTTCCCCGTTAGGTTATCTCTGCCCTACTGTTTAGTCGCTGATTGTTGCTGATTGGTTGAAGGCAGCCTTTGAGACAGGAAGTGGATTAGACAATGCTAATTCTGCCACAGGCTGCCACTCATCTCTTACTGTCCAAGATACCGGTAGTTTTGATGAATGAATTGGCTGGCGATAAAAGCTGCTAATGGGTCCCCTTTAAAAGCCTCACCTGAGAATTTGACTCGTTAGCAGCCTGGAAGAGCTTCTCTCTCTCTTAAGTGTCTGAGATTTTTGGCAAGACGTCTGACTTTCATGCTACGTGGCCCTGAACGAAGTGCTAAGTGCCCTAAAGAAGTCTTCTTACCCGCGTCTCACTCACAACTTAAAACCTATACATGGTATAGAGAATAAATTATAGATGACCCCCCTGCATTAAACATAAGGAAGGAGATTTAGAAGGGCTACTTGCGCTGAGTTATTATGTGATGCCGCAGAGCCCAGCCTTCAGACACCCGTTTATCTTTCTCAACAGACGGCTTCGGATTTTTATAAATCCACAAACGGCCATTAAAATGTCAGGAGCGGTAAATGAAAACTAAAAAAAACACACCGGGAGCGGAGCTGTAAGCGCCTTTTAGGCTTATAATGGACATTTCCCTGCCGGTATCACTGAATTAACAGAAGGGGTTGAGTCTACCGTCCCCCCAGCAAAGATTTCGACAGAAATTGAACCGTAGAAAGAAATATATCCTGATAGAAATTGAGGAATTCACTGTTTGTTAAACGGTATATAATTGTAGTGATGACATAATATTGGAATACCTCCTAACGTGTCATACGACCAAATAAGGGCACTTTTGTTTTAAGGGTGGAGCTTCAGCCAGACTTTTTATGTCACCAATTGATAGTTGTTTATGTACTTAAGGCCTTTAGAGGAAGAACATGATTGAATATAATTCATTTTCCTTAATCAGTCGTTGGTCTCGTCTTAGATTCAGGAGCCGTATGTCTATCCACACGTGTTTAAATCCCCTCACTGTATTAGCTTCTACCATTTCTGCTGGGAGGCTGTTCCACTTATCTACCCCCCTCATTGTGCCTAATTTCCTCCTGGAGCGACGTGTATATCTTTTGCCTGGGAAAGGGTTAATCTGAGCCCTGCAGAGGCATTATCTACCTTTCAGTTTATGATAAATGACCTGCTGTGAATGCAGCCTGCTAAGTAAGTCAGGTTATCTGCTGGCTGCATAATAAAGATAAGGAGGCTCTCTGCTCATGTTACCAAGAAGAATGCAGATGGCCAGTAGTGGGCGCCATTGTGCTTCCAAATTACACCTTCGCTGCTGCAGTAATCATCTGGAAATCCATTCTTTGTACAACTCCCATCATGCTCTACCAGCCTGGAAGTCACAACAGGGGAAAAATAATTAATCGTTAAATAGTTTCTTGGTGTTATCCAGCGCTGCAAATCACATATCACTCATTTTACTGATGCATTTTATTTTACGTTTGGTTATACATATTTCTCAGCGTGGACAATTGCCAAAACCCGCCGTTTCCCATGATCCCTCTGTGCAGACGGCGTCGGGATCCTCCCGTCAGCCCGAGCAGGAAGTTGTAAGCCGCTTCCTGTTCTCTCCCCGCGGTGTTTTAGTGGACGGCGCAGGAGCCTCTAGCGCTAGAAATTGTTTCCAGCCGCGCAGGCCCCTCCGTAACGCTATTATCACAGATACCTCAGGGGAGGGGTAAGGGGTGATTTAAACCAAGATGGCGGCTCCCGCACACAGCACAATAAAATATATGTTTAGGAAGCAAAGTATGAATGTTATGTGCTATATAGGGCCAGGAATTAGGATCGGGAATAACCTGCAATGTGACAGTTCTTTCATTGAGTCTTTTTAATGGAGGCGCGAGACTGCTTTAAATCTGTTTGATGAAAGTTGTCTCCCAAAATCCAGGGACAGTCTAGATCCTCAGTCTAACCTCTCCTAAATGATCCACTACTTCCGCTGCTTGAGTAACCACTTATGTCCGTACAATGGGCAGCTGGTCATTACTTTTCAGACCCGTGGTGCTTCGGGGAGACCTCCCGCTGTGTCCTGTGGTTGATTAACTAAACAGATAAACGCTCTTGGGGTTGGCTTTTCATAACGCATAGTTAATGCAGACAGTGGAAGCTGACTCGAGTTTGCATATGAAAGAAGAAAGCTAAGTGAGTCAGCAGGGGGCTCAAGGCCAATATCTACCTCCTTGTGAAGACTAGAGGAGTGTGAGTTGGCTCAAAAGCTTCCAATGTAGAGTTCTGGTCCTCATTAAGTGTCCATCTATACTGCTGGTCTTGGGTGCCGCTCAATAAGTCCAGTCTAGACTTGGGCTTAGCTCTATCACTGGCCGGCTCGCCCATCAGCTGAGTTTGTTCTGGTGATGGATACTCTACTGTCACTCTATACAGGTGGGACGCCCAGCCTCTTTTTGTCAGTTGGCCTTAACACGAAGAAGAAGAACACTTTTTGGAAGCCTTACCAAAGCTTGAGATCTTTAGACTATGGCCTCATTGGACCTTCATCCATCTCCAGCTACGAATCCCACCATGTCCTAGAATGCTGCCCTTGGCCACCAGACTCTTTTCAAAATGCTGTACACCTAAAGCGGTGTTTCTCAACCTTTTTTTCTGGCCATGTAACAGATTTTCTAGTTATTAATATCAAGTACCTTTTGCCCAAAATGCAGTAGCAGGTTGAGTCCCACCATGTGCCTTCATGTGAAAAAAAAAATGGTGGCTTAGGACCTGTGCTGTGTTCCCTTTTGTAGTGATGAGGGTGGGAATATTGTTATTTTTTAAATATATATTATACATTTATATTGTTAATACATGATAAATGTTTTCTTAAAAATAAATATACTTGTTATTGTTTGACATTTATTTTTTTAATTAAATATAAATATTTTTCATGAATTTACAGATAAAAACAGTCATTGTTTTGCATTTTAATATACACACATAAGAAAAATAACAAAGGAAGGCAAAAATATATTTATACAATATGATATTTAGAGCAGGAATTTACTTCTATACATAGAATGGAAGAAAACAAAAACTTTTAAGGCAGGAAAAAGCGTGAAGAGTCCGGAGTTGGGGGGGGGGTCGTCACAGATAAAATATGATTTAAAAAAAAAAAAAAAGCTTATTTAGCTAGATAATTCTTAACTTTTAATTTACAATTAAAAATTTGTGACCTGAATCATGTAAATGTGGAGCATGAACATTGTCTATATACAAGTAGTATATGCAAATTAGCATTTCCAATAAAATATGATTAATTTGCATATGATCTTAATATTTCAATAAATGTAAAAAAAATTCTCGTGATCTATACATTTTCCTGCAACTTTGCTAACAAAAAAGGCTTAACTGATTTATTACTTCTTTATTATATGATTTATTATCATTAAACATTTGATCTCAATCTTTGGAGTGTTGAACATCTGTGGTTTAGCCCTCATTGGAGTGAAAGGGGTTAATAAATAAATTAGCAGCCTGCGGAGGGTACAAAATATATTTAAAGCAAAAAAAAAAAAAAATTATTAATTACCAACTTTACATCAATATGAGCCAAGCAGGCAATTTCCATCCTGTTACTCCCACTTAGTGCTTCAGAAAAAGAAAACATTTTCATAGAAATTTGTAGGCAAATTCCTTAACCCTTTGGGGGTAGATGTGTGATAATAAGCAAGAGCTTTTACTCCTCCAAGGAATACCCCCACAGTTCAAACCTCCCATAGTTCTTATGCCCTATAGGGCCCTTCTACTGGTAACAGGGAGGGTGGGGGGTGCTTCAGTTCATAGCTCACCCCTCTGGGACCCAAAGGGTTAATATTTACTCATTCTATATTAAAAAAACAATAGTGATTAAAACCACATTGCATTATATACAGTGCCGCGCTTCACTCTATGTGAAATACTAAAAGGCATTTAATTCTGCAGTACCCAACATGGCCACTAAGTGTTGCTGTTGGCATGCCCCGGTCTTGTCACGTTTTCAGCTGTCGTAATACTCGTTTGTTTACCCCAGCCTTAAAATCAAGTCTTATTTAGAGGCAAATTTCTCGTGTTGTTCTAAATAAATTAGCAAAACTTTGTTTCTTCTTCTTGATTGTTTGATATGGGTGGGCGATGATGGACGTATTTGTTCCTAGAAGTCCTTATTGGAGTGCAGCTTATACTTTTTTTTATTTTTTACGTTTGTCTATTTCTGGTTTTCAGTTTTTGCCATGACACTTAATGTTTCTGGCCTTATAGGATTGTTTAGTGAAGTATCAAAATGTCAACAGGAAGACACAAGGCAGCCATTTTGAACTTGTTTAAAAAACAAACAAACAAGATGGCTTCACGTTTGTTTCTTTCTCTCCAAGCTAAAGTCCTTACGCTTGAATTTCCTCAGCCATTTTGGGCAGTCCGGTATGAGAAAGTAGGTCACACGTGAGTCTGCATACGTTGCTGTGTAGGCCGTCCATAGTCGGAAGTTGTGGAGAGCGAGGCGTAGGAGAGGCGTGAGAGAGTGGGGCCTTGTTCCAGGGAGTCGTAGCGCTCGGGACGGACGTAGCTGCAGAAAGCTCTAGCGTAAGGTGCTGGATGGTGAGCAGGGCCTAGTAACATATGAGACGGGCCTTGGGGCATGTGGATGCGGTCACTTGCTGGACGCGGAGTGGTGGCATATCGGTGCGCATATTCATATAGCTTGGGAGGCCCGGTTAGAGAAGGGGTAGGGCACATCGGGGCAAGAGAGGCAGGCGTAGAATAAAGCGGACGAGGAGGAGAGGAGAATTCTGGGTAGGCAACCGTTGTTGGGCGGGATTCTTCTTGAGCGCGAACTTTGTAGTAACCATTCGTTGGATCCTGTTAAAGAAAAAAAATAGTCACAAAAATATCCAGAGGGGGAAAAAAAAACCACTTAAAAATAATGAGAAAAGGAAGAAAATAATGAATAAATAAAAATGTAATTTAACCTGTAACTAAAAACACGCTACTAGAGTTTATGTTTTGATCTTCACAAAAGTAGTTAAAAGTATCCAAAATTCCATAAAATATCCATTACTCTTCTCTAATTAAAAAATTCAGATTTTTTTAATATAATGTTTGAATGATTGGTAGTTCTTATTAAACTCACTTGAGGTTCATCAGGAATGTCGCTGTGCTCCGTCTGTGATGTCCCCCGAGACTCCGTGTCTGTGTGCTGGGGCAGAGAAAAAAAGGATATATTAATTTTTTCCCCAAAAAGTTCAGAATTCTTAATTTCACACCTGTCTGACCGCAGTGCATGGACAGCTGAACTACAACGAGAATTATGATGTCTCACCAGTGGTTCCTTGAGGTCTTCTTCAGAATCACTGGGGTGTTTTTCACTGTGCTCACTCCCGGACATGTCCACAGCAAGAATTTGAGTGTCTTTAACATCTAGAGAGAGAAAGAGAGAGAGTTATTGAGAATTCTAGAGAGGCGTACAGTAGAGAGACTGCATGGCAGCCAAAGACAGAGAAGCTAGTATAGAAAATTAAAAAGCGTAACCATGCATTTCAATCAAAAAAACGGGGAAAGAGCTCTAAAGAAGAGGTGTCAGACGTTATGATTGATGGGAACTCGCTAGAATAATTTTATATGGTAAATAATGTAAAACTTCCAACAGGGACGAGTCAAAACCCACAGCCTATACTTGGGTAGACTTAGACATGTCTCATCCGGAATGTAAGAAAAGTAAAGGCCATGAGAGACTCACAAACACTGATACTGAATGACAGGGGGAAGACGGTGATAAAACCGTTAGAGACGCTCATAGCACGAACATTCTAAACACTGGTATTCGGATATACGTTTCTCCCTTACAAGGAAGAGAGATATAGAACAATTGATGGCAGATGTAGCCAGGCGGACGCAGATAGAGGTTATCGGAAGAGACGAGAAGCCTTGCTCACCTTTTCTTGGCCGACGGCAGCACAGCACAATAATCGTCACCAGCACAAAGAGGCAAAGTGTCCCCGAGCCCAAGGCGATCGCCAGGAGAGTAAGAGGCAAAGCAGCTGGGAAAAAAAGACAACGGAACGATCAGATGATAAAGCTGACAGCTACAGCTTATATAAAAGCCAGATGATGCCATTGGCTCATTGTGTTGTTACATAGTTGCACAGGTTGAAAAAAAAAAAATTAGATTTAGATTCCATCATGTTCCACCCGGACAGGTCTTTGTATTGTCCTTGAATACATGAATGGTGCTATCAATGGGATGCCTTCTTCCGGGGAAGGTTAATAGTTTGGAAAGCCTGTCCCATAAATATAAGAGAGCTCACCTTGTTGCCTAAGGGAGATGATGACAGAGTCCTCCCCGAACTGATTAATCGCGCTGCAGTTATATTCGGTCAGGTAATCAGAATGCTCGGTCCCATCAATAATCAGGTAGGAGACTGCACCGTTGTTAGTCGCCCTTGTCTCCACTGAAAAACGACCCCAGGTTCCTTCCTCGAGACTCTGCTTGTCCCACGTCCAGACCTGGAAGACAAAGAGATGTGAGAAACAGGAAGACTTTTGGAACATCAACAAAGAGGACGGCGTAGGGGAAATCGCCGCTTGTAGAAGAAGACATTTAGAAAAGGGGCAAAGGCTCAACAAGAAGATATCAGAAGAGCATCGATAGGAAAATGAAACGTACGATTCTGTCAGGGGTCGGTGTAGTCTCGACCGTACACTCCAGTCGTGCCTTCGCTCCAAGAGTGCTCTCGTAGTTTGTATCACTTGTGATAACTGGAGGCCCTGGATGGTGAGCACGAAATCATGAATTAACACCAAGCTTTCATTGTACAGAATTCAGAATCTTCAGAGATTTATTACACTTCCTAACCAATTCATAAAATAATTACCTCCTAAGCAATACATTTTGGGGTAAAGTGACTGATTTTATTACCCGACAATCTTTGGGTTGCCCAGAACATTCATGGCAATGAATTTCATAGCTCCATCTTTTTTTTTACCTCTCACGGTCAGTGTCACTTCTTGCTCCATGGTCCCGATTCGTGGCACGATGGCTTTGCACACGTATGTTCCGGCATCTTCTCGGGTAACTTTATTCAAGGTCAGGGTGTTTCCATTACTTAGGACCTGGGAGACATACAGCTTTCTTGAGAAACACGGCAAATTGAAAAAAAAGGACTACCTGAACATACAAAGAGGCGTTTCAACGTCTACAAAGCAAACTTCCTGAAGCCCTTTGTGGACAATACATCCCGTTCTCGAAAAGAGACCCAGGAAACAAGTATCACGCAGGACCAACAATAAATTTCTCCCTCATTCGCTCACTCCCGACAGGTTGTTATAATTATCCCCCACCACGTGAAGCTGTGAGAAAAGACGGATAATATATGACGGTTGGGCTTACGAACAGATATTTTTAGAACGGAATGGAAGCCAGCAGGATATCAGGACCCAGTTTATGGAAACAAGATGCTAATGTTTAGTATTCTTTTAACTTCAGTGTTTATAATACAGTTTCCTTTATGTAATCAGCTTTAGAAAAGGTTTATGTAGAATTTAGGAACCTGTCATGTTAAACCAGGAACCTTCTTTTAGAAGACAGGAACATCTATGAAGATCTAGATCAGACTCCTTAACGTTTTTCACATTATTTCTCTCTGGTTCTTTGCCTAAGCCACAGGCTGTAGGTCAATAGCCATCATGTAGATGGTTCCCCGATAAATGTGAAGAGTACTCCTGGATTCTAGACATTGCTTTTTTGGACTTACCTCTCCAGATCCTCTCTTGCTCCAGAACTGGGTCGGGGTGGGATTCCCAGTCCAACCACAGAAAAACGAAGCATCTCCACCTACATCCACTGTCATTGGACGGGGCTCGGTTAGAAGACGTGGGCCAACTAGAAAAGTCACCAATGAAATAGATTTGTGGTCAGTTTAGTGGACTTACTTCCAAATTAAGCTTTTTACTTGGTCAATAATGATCAAAAACCCTAAGCTAAATATCAGTATTTACTAATTACCCCTAAAAATAATGCCATTTATCTTATAAAGCTTTTGCTGCCGGTCTCACAAGGTGCAGGAATCATAAGACGTAATACTCACACAACACATTTACTGCTGTGCTCACGTTGCTGCTTCCAACGCCGTTGGTGACCTCACATGAGACGGGAGCTGTGAAGAATGTATGGTCCACGGTTACATGGTAGCGGTCGGTTGACACGGGCAGTGGTACGCCACCTTTCGCCCATCTACAAAAGAGAGGAGCGGATGTACATAGATTGAGTCAAAACTAGTATTTACAACGCACCAGCAAGAAACAGTTAGTACCTAACTTAGCTCGACAAAATTAATATGGACTAACTGACCTGTAGCCGGCGACCTCTGGGTTGGAAACAGCAGTGCAAAGAAAAGTGACGGAACCTCCTTCTGAAACTGTTGGTGGATCCACCGAGAGCGTCACTTTTGGGGGATCTGTAAAATATGAAAGTCAGATAAATAGGTATCCCCCGCTCATCTGCTGCATGATCATCATGGGTCGTGATGTTTTGTGGCATGAGTCTGCAGTGGTTGCCCCATTTGGTTCAGTTTGAAGTTCCAGATCAGACTCGCGGACCTTGAGCATTATCTACCATGATCTAAAGAGTGAAACTCACATTGCACACTCAGCATCACCGATCTTTCCCGTCCCTCCGGCAGGGCATCATTCTTGACTCGACATGTGTAGGTGGAACCGCTGTCTTGGAGAGTAGGGGTGATTTGGAGACTGCTGACAGCACCCTCACTCTTGCCATCTGATAGCAACTGCTACATGGGGACAGAAGAAGGTAGAGAGGCAGAATGTAAGAGTAAGTGATGGGAAAATGGCAGCTCTATCGTTCAGAATAGACGAGTCATTGGTCAAGGTGAGACAGCCACGGGTCAAAGGTATAATTCCATATTAACCAACTGACCTTGAAATAAATTGCCCAGTCCAGCTGTTTTCCATCACGGTACCATGTGATCTCTGCTGCAGGTTTTGCTACAGGAGCGAGACACGTGAGATTGTATGGGACGTTCAACAGGACATTGAGGACAGGAGACCCTGGAATCATTGGTTCTCCTGGTGGAACTGAAAGAAGTAAACCAAGACACAAAATAAGGTATGGATATCAAATATATATCAAAAATATCAAAGGCAGTTTAGAAATTTAGTCGAAAAGGCCATGCTCCATGCCAGTGTGAGTTGGGCATACTCACTTAGCACAGTCAGATGAGCTCGCTGTGACCTCAGCGCTGCTTGAGTTGCTTGGCACTCATAAATGGCATCATCATTCAGCTCCACTCCCTCAATGTGCAGATTGTGTTCCCCTAACGCAGGGTCCCCAACGATAGAATAACGAGACCATCCTATGTTAGAGATAAGAAGGTGAGTCCCTCATGTGCTTTAGCCTTCTAGTGCACAAGATAGTCATCATTATGACCCAGAAGCCTTCTCCTGATCCACAACTCTTAGATTAAAAACTGTGCTTAGTCCAGTTACACAATAACCATTAAAGTTTGAAGAACAGTGCTGCCAACCCTGAGCAGAAGGTGGTCATACGGGTGTTGGTTGAACACACTCTGGTGCCTTCCAAAATCTTGATTACCTGGTAGGTCTCTCTCGGCTCCCAATGCCAATCCATCCATCGTCCACTGGACAACCCCACGGTACCCTATCACCACGCAGGGCAGTGTTACGGATTTTCCAGCTACAACCACCTGGTCCGAAGGCTGTTGTGAAAAGTGGGCTCCATAACCTGCCAGGGAGGAGGACATAGATTAGCAGGACTCCAGAATACCAAGAAGTTCTGGAGGCACATCTCACGTTACATCTATATCTGTTGCTAAAAACTCTTCTTTGTCTCCTGTTTGGGACAAAAGCCAACATAATTTTTTTTTCTATGACACCTTCAGACGATTTGCTTATTGAAAGCAACAGATTTCTCCAACCATAAACATACATTCTATCACTGTATAGAACTCTGGCAAAGTTAAGTAATACGTTTGCAGAAATACATTGTAACCCACTCCGGATACAAAAAAAGAAGAAAAACAATTCACAATATCATTGTGTTGCTGGAGTAGAGTAACATCAAGTTAATGATGTATTATTCAGAAGCAGAAGCATGTTAAATTGATATACCTTGACGGGAGGGTAAGATATTTCAAATTTCATATGTTGCTAGACAGCCTGGGGGCAGCAGTTTTCCGTTACACTTGTTTTGTTAAAAGTGCTTTGTGAGCCGGAGGCTGTTGTTGAGACACCGCAGGAAGTGAAGCGTGCGAGGGAAAATTAATTCCCCCAGTCTGCCCATAAACAGTATAATGTCAATATGCAAAATACGTTTCATATAGGATGAAAGCGTTGCATTAGTATTCCAAAAATGTAGAAAACATTAAACATGGAAACCAGTTTCCGATCAGTGATGGGCTTTAGGATTTTTTTTTGCAGGTTCTGGTCCAAGTGGACACTCTGTACATGGGTCGACGGGAATGCTAGTAGGCCATCAGAATCACTCTGGCATTTGAAGGGTTGGTGGGGAGGTCAAATATGGTTCTGGGTTTTGGAGAAGATCCCAATACTTTTAAATAATGACCCAGAATTCAGCTTTACGGGTGACTTTGTCATCTTGGAGAAGCTTTGGGGAGAAGACACTAAATAAAGTAATTAAAGGGCTATTTATTGGCATAATCATTTTATTTACGACGACGGAAAAGAGTGACATACGGGACAACAAAGAGGAGCGCAGAACTTGGTCATTGTCCTGCATCTTGCAACCCAAAGCACCTAAAAGACACGGGATAATGCTGAACTAGGGATACCTCTTATGAGATCACCATGGGAATTACATGGATCCTCGGACATATTCAGCCCGTATGTCTCCATATGATTAATGTCCTCCCCGCCATTCGTCTATCATTGGAAAGAATCTCTCTTTTTGTGCGATTTTTGGGGCCAGGCCTCTTCCTTTGTATTCCTGGCTGTCTCTAAAGCCCTTTCCTGTCCCCTGAGTGTCTCTAACAGATTTTTAAAAGCTGTTTTTTCAGAATTAATCCACTTTCACTCCCTTTCATGCTTTCTTTGGCTTTGTGTAAACTGACAGCATGATACTCGGTGGGGTTGAATGAAGGAGGGGGGTAGGGTCCTAATCTCTTGTTCTGAAAAAGAGGGGTAAAGAAGAAAAAAAAAACACCCATGGGGGGGCAACAAAACAGGGATTTAAGGCAACCTCTGCTGGAAACGTGCATGGCGGCGCACTTAACCAATTCACTGCCGGAGGATCCGCTTATATTTCTTATCTGGGAGTCTGTGTTAATCTGATTATTAACTCTATCCTAGGTCTGTTCTTTAAAATTGCAAACTACTTCTCATGATGAATAATTTAGTCCTCGTGGTGATGAGTTGACTTTAAACTGGGCTAGATTCAAGTGCTAGCTCTTCTGCCAAGGATAGGAGGGCCATTGTTCCCCTCCCTGTCTGTGGGGGGGGCTGCGGAGTGTTAAGTGGAAGTTAATGCACCATATGGTGTGTTTAAAAGACCATTTGTCTCGTGTGCTGGTTGTGGTTTTTGTGATATGTTTATTGGAGCGTGATGGATCCTATTCATACATGTACCGCCGGGGTCACAGGCCTCCCTGTTACACAGAGACAGAGGGGCAGACAAACGGGGGAAAAATGCCCACTGTGACAATGGAGCCATAGAGAATGTCACCCAATTAACCAGTAAAATTCCAGAATGGCCGGTTCCAGTTAAGCGAGCTTATTGTTTCAGCATAGAAACCAAATTATCCGACTGCTTGTTTGCCTAGCTGCAACATACCATTTCTACCGGATGGCTGTTCCAGGTATCCCCCACCCTTCTCCTAACTCTGCCAGGCACCAACTTATATAGTTCCTCCTCGGCGGGACAGCAGGATTCGGGACTGCAAACCCGCCGAGAATGTACACTGCGCATGGAGGGTAGCGCTTCCAGTTTGAGTGGCACGCTACCTCCCAAGCCCCGCCCCCTGGCATGTAGAACTTTGCCCCAGAATTGTCCATCTTCGGGAATTCCGAAGGAACTGGTGAAGATTCTCTATGGCTGACTATGGGTTTTAGCCGCCAACCGGGCCGCGGTCAATTCGCGTGAGACTATGCCCAGGTGAGGTTGGCCTCCTTTTCTCCTCCAAGGGCCAAACATTGAACACATTAATAACCTGTACTGAAAGTCTCTCGCGTGCTGACGAGGCAGCCAACGTTGAACTGCGCCGTGATTATATATAGAAAAGCGTTCGGCTTGTGAAGAAATTGCTGGCTCCAGGCTGTGCGGCATTGTGATGGGTGAAATAACTTTCCATTTTTACTCAGAGCCAAATCTCACAATTACGAGGCGTATTGTGCTCGAATTGAATGCCACCAGGGCGTCTGCTTAACCCCTGCGAGAGCGCGCACAGCCCTCGAAATCTTCCCACCTCGAACAGGAGGCCGGCACAACGTCCTCGGTCTTAGACTTTTCTCATACGTTACTCAACTGTCAAAGACGTACCATAGAGAGCAAGTGTCCGATGTGGCCCCTGGGAGCCTACAATTCTGCCATGGTGTTATATATAAGCACCCCACCAAGAAATGAAGATTGTGTATCCATGTGAAAAGTTTCATCACCATCTAGAAAGCCTAGCGTGTCTGCAGCGATGAAGTTCTAGAGCCGGAACCCCACCAACCCGCCCGCCATACACACCAACAAATTCCTCTCTGTCACCACTTGAAGGCAAGATAAGGAGCAGTGGTCGTTACATATTAGCTCCCGAAACGATCTACACATTCCCTTGAGTGCAAAGAAAATTCTTTAGCCCTTCTTCAGTCGCTGAAAGGGTTACGGAGTCTGGGCTTTAAGCAGACGCTTTAATAATGAGATGTTCTTCCAAGGCCTTGCAGCACCCAGGCCCCATGGATAGGCTCTCCCCCTCTCTTCTCCTTATCTCTCCATTCAGCTCTGTTATCCCGTCAGGGGATTAGCACTTTGCTGAATGCAGACTTAAGTGGTTACAATTAAAGGAGAAGGAATAAGGAGAGGCTGGCATTATGCTGCCCCGACTCAATGGGATTTGAGATATCGCAGCACGGAATATTCTCTCCGTTCCTGATAATATGAAAACCGCTTATCAAGTAGCGGAACGTGATTTTTCTTCCATTAAAGGCAGGCGAAAGCTGGAACGGCAGCCTCTGACACAGGGGCGGACGTAAGAGTCTCCGAACCCACGTAACACATTTCCTCGCATATAAAACACTCTTCTGGTAGACCTTTTGTGCCGCACGGACCTGCTTCGAGTCTCTCCAAGCGCTTTAGAATTATAATCAGATACTTTTTTCTGTGTGAAAGCCGCGTCTTAATAAGGTCCATCGATGCAGCGAATCGCACCGAACGCCGCGGGATTAAGGAGCTTCTTTGGAAACGACCAGAATACGGACGATGATGGGTCAGATTCTGGAATGCTAATATTTGGCAGTATCCAAAACGAGGCCCTTTTTCTAATTTCACTTCGGGAGAACCTTCTCCTAATTGTGGAAGATGGTTTGGTTCAGTTATTATTTCTTTAGATGTAGGTCTATCCCAGGCGTTCTTAAAGTCAACCAACTCATCTGAAAGACTGATACATGCCCCCACCAATAGTATTTCCTACTGTTACCCCTTAAAACCACCCTACCCTTAATTTAAGGGCCAGTCTTCCTATCCGAACGTGTTCTTCAACGCTCGAGAACCATCACTACTTCAACATCAATGGAATTCCTCATTACCATGTCCATAGCAGCTCTTGAGTCTGGAGAAGGAACATCATTTTGGACGTTAACCAGACCGGCTTGGCTAGTGTCAACGTTCTCAGGTTGTTTTCCAGATACTATGAGTAGCGCAAACATATATCATACACCGTATGTGTATTTTAATTCCTTCTGGATACACTTGGAGAGTCGATCGATCCATCAAATCGATGGTGCAAAACCCAACCTGCACATTATTTCCCAAAATAACTAATCATGGCCCCAAACTAGAATTATCACCCAAAATGACCAGTGCATGCAGAATGGTTCAAACCCAGAATTAGTACCCCCAAATAACCAGTAACATCTAGAATGGCCCAACATCATTACCCAAACTAACAAGAATGGCCCAAAACCATCCAAAATGATTTCTTTTTTGGAGCCTACAAAGGTGGACCTAGACCCGGGCAGGTCCTTGTTTATCCTTGACTCGGACTCTTATGGCGCTCAGTTGCAGTTGACAAAGCACACGAGAGACAATCAGTGGCTTTGTTGGTGTCACCTAATTCCTGTGGGACCAAGCCGTTTCACGCGCTGATAAGCATGGCCAGTCCGAGGACTCACATACCTGCAGCTTGTCTCCAGATATTGTGATATCTGCAAACCTCCAGCTCTACTATTAGGGCCCCTTCTCCCTGCCTCCGAGATGAAAGCACCACTTCACGGAGTGGAATGGGAGCCACTGTTATCTCTGGACGTGTCCGCACCGCGATGACAGCCAGACATTTCTGCAATGTGACCTGCTCACCCTACCTATCTCCTCTCTCTGACGAGGTGCTGGCAATAGAAAGGCGCAGGTTGAATGGTGACATTTGGACAATGGAATTCATCTTGGCCAGAAACGTAAGGAAATATTTACTGAGGTACAAGAAGAGATAAAATTGCCTCCTCCCGGGGGCTCCTTTCGAAGCCAAGATTTGAAAATCCATGCAGATCAACAACAATTCTCATGATCCTTCACCATGGGAAATGCAGTCTAGAAGACATGTTAACATTGAGCTGGTCCCAGGAGGCTGTTGACTTGGTTTAACACAATCCCTTCTTAATTCTAGGTGTGACATTTCTTAACTAAACCCAGACACCTGTGCGCAAGGAAGGATACACTTGTATGCGCTGATCTATTAAGGGCCCCTAATGGTGAAGAATAGTGTAAAAGCTAACAGCTGGGCCATTATTTGGGAAATAGGGCCCCCGGGACCCCTTTCCAAGTTGTCTCTGTGCTCAGTCCTCATATTGCACTTTTATGTACACACATGCATAGTATAGAGCTGCGTATACCGACAGTCAGTCGTGTCTGTTCACAACTACAGTGGATATAACCCCATGTGGTGCATCCACATATAATAATATACATCCTGCTGTTTCGGGAAATGGCCGGCCTAATACTCAGGACTGTGTACATATAATAATACTCTGCAGTCCTTCAGTTAACAAACAGACAGAAACTGTATAGAAGCCCAAACTGTGCTACTAGTTGGGGCATCCTACAGACCACCTGCCCCTAGAGACCACCAGCTAGAACTCAGAACATCCTACAGACCACCTGTCCATAGATACCCCCAACTAGAACTCAGAACATCCTACAGACCACCTGCCTATAGATACCCCCAACTAGAACTCAGAACATCCTACAGACCACCTGCCCATAGATACCCCCAACTAGAACTCAGAACATCCTACAGACCACCTGCCCATAGAAACCAACTAGAACTCAGAATATACCACTGATGCCCATATCGAGAAGTAAGTACATCCTACAGGCCACCTACCCCTACCCATTTAGACATTTAGCCTCTAGAGGCCTCAACAAGAAGTCAAAATGTCTCTACATAACCCCCACCTAAATGTCGGAGCATCTTACAGGCCAACAATTGCACCAACAGAACCCCTCAATTTGTGGTCCAAGTATCTTCCTTAACATCCTATTGCCCACCTATCCCACCAAAAACATCTCCATCTCCTCCTATGTCCCTGGATACCCACTAAGTTTCTACTTTTAGCATCTTACAGCTCGTCTGTCCCACCCGGCTCCCTGAAAAACCCCAAGACTCAGAGCGCAATAAGGCACCGAAGATTGAAAATGAATGAGGCAGTATCCTGATTAAGGTGCGAGTAATGGAAAGTGTAATCCTCGCAGGACGCCGGCTGCTCAGGGCTTAATTACTGCAGTAAAACTTGGCAGGTGAGTATCTCCATCTCGCTAATAGTGGAATTATTTGATAAGAATATCTCAGGCTGTCCCTAGAGAGAAGCACTGTTCAAACACACAACTTGGGCCCAGCAACCCAGCAGTCAACGGGTTAAACCCCTGACGAGAGGCGCCGGGGAGAAAAATCAAAAATGGGGGGAGGACCCTCATACATAGCCAAATAAATTACCCATAGGGAGGCAAGACACAGAACAACCCCCCAAGACCAAGACAAAACCATTCTTATTTTGGGGTGTTTTCAGCAACTGGATCTGGAGCGATCCGCACCCCACACCACATTTTTCATATAAATTGTCCAAAAATCATTAACATAAATAATATTACTCTACTACAAAATATTATCCCTGGACCTCATTATTAAAAAAAAAAAAAAGAAAAAAAATGGTGAATTATTGCAAAATCAATGCCTTTTTTAGAGCTTGTTTTGTAAATTGCGATACATTCTCCAAATTGTTACATTCTATCTATCTATCTATCTATCTATCTATCTATCTATTATCTATCTATCCATTATCTATCTATCCATCTATCTATCTATCTATCTATCTATCTATCTATCTATCTATCTGTGTTTGAGAGATTATCTTACTTTTTTTCATCAGACGTGTGAAGACAAGGACACAAAGTATCAGATGATGTATCTCCATCCTCAGAATTCTTCTCCCCTCTTTCTCCAGGTGTTAGGTGGACGGGGTTCGGTTGGCGGCTGGGGACGGGGTCCAGGTATGTAACACACTCCAGGGTTTGTCTCGTCTCGATACAGGTAGGACACGGTGCTGTGTGTGTGGGTCTCTCTGCTGTCACCGTGGGCTGTCTACTCTCCGCTTGACTAGTTCACTTGGATATATCTACTCCTCTCTGCATCAGTCTCCTGTGCTCCCTCTCTCTGCAGTGGATTTAATGAGACTCTATTCCCTCCTCTCCTCTCCACCCATTGGAGAGAAAGTTCATCCTGTTAACAACAAAAGTCTTTTTTCCCAATCTCTCCTCCCACTCTCTCTGCCTCTCCTCCTCCTACCTCTCTCCCCTGATATTCTCTCCCTCCCTTTTATCTCTTTCATAAACTCCGAACACCCTCTAACAATGGAGGCTTACCACCGACTCAGCGCGTCTCAATTAAAAAGAAAATATTTCCTGCACCCCTGGCCCACCTGGGGCCAAATAAACACCTCCTGATAAATTAGCCAGGCTAACGCAATGTTATTCCTCTCCCTCCGACCCTTTGCGTGCCGCGGCTTTCATATGCAACCTGTTGTCTACAAGCCGAGGACTTTAAGGGCTTAGAACCCAAAGTGTGTTGGGTTGAATTTAGGAAGTTGGCGTTCCGTTGTATAATGCTCGGGGTAAAAACACATTCTTCTCCACGCAATGTTTTTAGTTAATGGTTTTGGTCAGTGGTTGGAAGGACCAGCCTGGGTAGTAGAGGCGGCTGGACTTGCCCTTTCACACTTTGTGTAACTTGATGAAAACTCAGTGGAACATCTTCGAGTTCCATCAAGAGAATGTAGAGAGAACCTGGCGGTTCTGTGGATGTCCTGAGCTTGGTCTGAACGTAGCTGAGATGCACTAAAGGTTTGGTAATTCTTTGGTAACAGCCTGAGAATAATCGCCGGGGATTGTTGTGTTACGTCACAGGAGGCTACTTCTAAGGTTGATTGGTTGGACTCAAGAAGACTGCTGAATCACAAAGTTCTCAGTAAAGTCAGCAGAGACCCTGGACGGCTCTGTAAAGTTACGAGCTACTGGGTACCCGAAACGTTCCCTCTGCTGCGTGAATGCTGGCATGGGATGGGGGTGAGGATGAATGGAGGCGAGGAGTGTAATTTTTACATCATTAAAACTCCCGATGAGGTCACGATGTGCACAACGTTTCAGGAACCTCCCGCTTTGTCTCTGGTCAGTGCTCCAGCAGAACCAAACTAAACAGTGAGCCTTCTGCTGGAAATTTTTCCTCGACTTATTCTGCCCGGCTCAAATCCTGACCATAAGGCAAACATAGAGACCTAGAACCTTCCAGCAGATCGGCCCCCATCCGGCCCCCGTCTAGTCGCCCGTTTCTCCTGCTGTAAAGACTCAAACCTTGATCAGTCGTTGGTCTCGTCTTAGATTCAGGAGCCGTATGTCTATCCCGTGCATGTTTTATACCCTCACTGTATTACCCTCTACCCCTTCTGCTGGGAGTCTGTTCCACCTATCTACCACACTAGCAGTAAAGTAAAGTCAAGCACATGATAGCTAATATCTTTCGTCTTGCTTAAGTCTCTGTTTGGAGAATATACCCATTGGCTCATGGATGGTCTCTCTGGCACATTAGTATTTTAGCTGCTACAGCGGGAGTCTACTCGGTACTAAAATGTGATGTCTCACTCTCGTCTGAAGACGCTTTTGCAATCACGCAGACACTCCTGTTGTCACATGGAGTGTCTCTCTGGTGTACCTGCAAAGGTTGTGCATTGATAAAAAATCGCAGTCTAGTGGCTCAGCTCTCAGCGTTTCACGCCAGGGAGGAGATCTAAGAATAAACTCACTAACAAGACACCATGATGTAAACCTTTGGGGACCAGCAGCAAATGTAACTGCCGCTCGTTTCTTTTTCCATCCCTTTATCTCCACCGGGGCCCAAACTGAAACCCCGGTGAAAAGAGACCAAAGCAACTTCATGTATGGGACAAATAAACAAACTTATAAAAATAATAAAAATAATAATCATAATATACATTTTATTACATAATTATTATTATTACATGATTTTATTATTTATTATTTATGTTATTGGTAATATTATTATGTATTTATATTATGATGATTATGATTATTATGATTATTATTATTATGTATTTATATATTATTATTATTATTATAGCATGATTTTATTATTTATTTATTATTTATGTTATTGGTAATATTGTTATGTATTTATATATTATTTTTATTATTATTATTAATATTTGTGAAACAAAGAAATCTTAGCTGATCTGCAAGTGTATTCTTTCCTCTTTCTATGGCAACAGCTTATCAGTGCTAGTGTTTGTGTCACATGACAGTTCATCATTCCCTGAATAATTATGAGTCAGGCAGCATTTCTGATGATTAATGAAGGATTGCTAGAAATAATGTTTCTAAAGCTATACATTTTTATATAAACTTCTTAAATTCACATGAAAAAGACCTGTTCTAATTAACCCTTTCTTTTTAAAGTATCTGGAAACTCTAAAATAAAATTAGATTGTGAGCTCTGCGGCACAGTGGCCTGGTGTGCATTGGTAATTCTCACACTTATATCTTTCCCCACGGTGTATTCAGTGCGCCGCATAAAAAATTGATTTGTCATCGGTTATCGCGCCTCTGCCTGCAACTAAAACTAATCCCTCCAAAGCACGGGAGGCCACTAAAGCGCAGCATGCCTCACTTTCTCAACTTTATTTCCTCTCTGCAAACATTAAGCCGGGTGCCGTCAGACACTGCAGGGAAAGGCAGCCCATCAGGGGTGTAACAGCCTGAGACCCAGGGGCTGGAAAGTAGGAGCTCCTCTTTAATGACTCAAACCTAAATCAGTCATTGGTCTCGCCTTAGATTCAGGAGCCGTATGCCTATCCCATGCATGTTTAATACCCTCACTGTATTACCCTCTACCACTTCTGCTGAGAGGCTGTTCCACTTATCTACCACCCTCTCAGTAAACTAAAACTTCCTTCCATTCCATCTCAGCCTCTGTCCCTCTAGTTTTAGATTCTGGCCTCTTGTTCTAGAATTTCTCCTCCTTTCCCTCCTGTCCTTTATACATTTTAATGTCTCTCTCCTATCGCCTCTCTCTCTTCTCTCCTCCAAGCCAGACATATAAGTGCTACAGCTTCAGAAACCAGTAAGAACCCAACCACCGATCATTTTGGTTGTCCAAATGCAAGAGGTTTTAGGAGGACAGGTAAGTGGACCTCCCATGGACCTCTAGTCCTCCTGCGGGGGCCAGCCTCAAAAGCTTTACCAAAACAAGATCACAAGGTGACAAACGCACGCAGATTTCCCACAGAGCTCTCCTCCTCCTCCTCCCGGGGCTCTTGGTTTTTGCTGGAAGATGGAGCTGGCATTTCGTTATCTCTGATTATACGAATAATAAGGATTTGCCGATGTTCTGCTCCACTTCCAATGATGATTAACGCAAATTGGACAATAAAAGGGCTGCGATATTTTCATTTATAAACTTAGCGATGTTCCCGCTTCAGGGCGAGATAATACTTGATACATTTAACTTGTGAGGGAAAAGGAGATTTTGTTTATACATTCTGAGAGATTGCGCAGCCAATGGGAGATGCTATCTCAGCCTCGGCGATCTTCCGTCGGAGGAATAGCATTCTAGTTTGGAACCCCCGTCTAGTACTAATACCAAGGTCAACGTGCCAGCCTCGTTATTTCAAATCGAAATCGGGACACCTTTGTTGGGGAGGTGGGGGTTGGCTGGAGGCAGGGAGAAGTGGGACTGAAGGCAAGAAGAATCCCAGTAGAGGCAAGATTGGACGGTGTCGGAAAATTAGGTCTGTCGCGTGAAAAATGGGATATATGGGACTGGTCGTCCATTGGTTGTCACTGGAGGGAATGTCTGATTAAATGGTAGAATTTCATCCCCACCTACCAAATACATCCCAATTTCTATTTTATATAAAACCCTGAATTGAGGGGACTTTTCCACCTAAGTATGGAAATGACTATTCCCCAGTTATCGCTCCAGGTAACACAGGCGGTAATTGGCTTATTCTCGGTTTATTACAGATTATAATGCAAACCTCCCACTCACTTCCGGTGCTATCTCTCCCGGCTCGTTGTCGAAGCTGTTAATGTTCATCTCTTCCTACATGAGCTTTGCTGGAGAAACTGGAAGCTGTTCATCTTCTATAGGGACCACCATACATGAGTGAGGTCCCTGACCAGGCCCCGCGGTGATGCTTCCTGCCCAGCATAAGAAAAAGTTACCCTTCATGGACACCAGGGTCACTTGCAGGACCGGTGGAAGTCATTGGTGATGATGGGGCATTTGGGAAACCCTGGAGGTCCCGGCCCTGTAGCCTCCGCTTTGCGTCCGTTCCCTGGTCCCTCGGTGGGGTGTGACTTGAAGCCCCTGGACCTCTAGATCTGGCCAACATGACAACATGCGTTTTAACTCAGATACATCCAGCATTAGGAAAGACAGGCATGGGGGGTATCAAGGCATAAAAGAGGGGCATGGGGAAGGGGAGAGGAGCATCAAGGAAGTAAAGAGGGGCATGACGGGCAGAATGAAGGGCATCACGGGAGCAAAGAGGGACATGTTGGTTTGGGATTTGAGAGACTGGTCCAACTATACAGGGACACTTGGGAGGTATACATTCAATAGGGATTTGTTCACACCCCACTGGCATATAGAGCGTTAAAGAAGTGTGTCTTTCTTTCCAAACATGCAAATTTAATTAATTACATTAACACATTATGTTTGCCTTTGCAAATGTTGAATTCCTTCCCCCATATTAGCGTCAAATTCTTCAAACCTTTAATTGACATATTTGGGGGGAAATTTTGGTGGCTAACGGTTTATATTTATAAAAAATATACAAATCTATATAATATATAGGTGTCTATAAAAGTCTATATATATATAATATGCATATATGTCTATATAATATATACATGTCAATGTAATATATAAAGGTCTATATATAAATATATATATACGTGTCTATATAATATATACAAGTCTATATAATATGTACATGTTTATATAATATATATATGTGTCTATATAATATATACATGTCTATGTAATATATAAAGGTCTATATAGTATATATATATATGTCTATATTATATATATATAATATAATATAAATATATATATATATATATATATATATATATATACATGTCTATATAATATATACAGGTCTATATAATATGTACATGTTTATATAATATATATGTGCCTATGTAATATATACGAGTCTATATAATATATACGAGTCTATACTGTAAAGACGTATGCAGTGCTGAGACCTCTCCGTATCAGGGGAAGGCGGCTCTGCAGACTTCTGGCTATAATATATAATTTATCACTGCATGGAACAGATAAGAAGAATAAAATGATCTGGAAAGGAAACAGAGAGAGATTCAGGGTATTATAACGACCCCCACTATAATTGAAATTTTAACCCATTCCCAGACTGCACAATGCGGCGGGGCCACAGGGGTTAAAGCTGCCTGTCTCTATGAGACAGCAGAGATTAAAGAAACAGCTCAGACCGTCCATCTGTAAGCGCGAGAGACCGTCAGTACGTCAGTGGCTATTCCTGTCTGGTTGTGCCCTCGCCGCCAGGCAGGGTTCCCTCTAATGCACCAGGAGGTTAGGGCTTCTTTAACCTTTTAAGCTCCAGATGGAAGCATTCTGAGCTTCGCACAGTTGATCTACCCCTGGCATGTTTTAAAAAGCATGCTCGTGTATAGCTCAAAAAACATTCTGGATAAAGTCCTTGGTTTACATACGCCCTTGATCTATACACTTGAAAGCACAATTTGGAAATGGAATATGATATTTCAACTTGTGAACCCAGCATGATGCAAGCCATAGCCAGTATAAGTGAGCCCCGTCCCCATGTTGCTGGGATAAATCACTCCTGGATCCTACTTCGGATCTGCTGCTCACGAAAATACAAACATGTCAACAAAAATTCCACCTGACAAAATCTAAGGTTACGCTTTAAACACAGATGTTACAGTTCGGTTTTTAACCCGTTCAGTTGGTTCACCGTCGCTACTCCTCTGACATTGAAAGAGTTAAGAGGCCGCGTACGAGCCGTGCACAAGACAGAGCGGAGAATTTCTCCCCATCAGATACGGTAGATTTATAAATACATCTGTTATCGCTCTTATCCCGTCTCGGAGCTGCTGCAGCTCCGTCTAATTCTCTCCCTTGAATAGTTCAGCCGTATCTGATCTTTATGATGGCTGTACTGCAGCCTCCATACTGCTCCATCTAATCTCCCTTACGCCTTGCGCTGTGATGCGTTTCTGCTGCTGTAAGCACGCTCTGTAATGTTGGCGATACAAGTTAACGGAGCGGTGATTTACAAGCGGAAGCCCTGCACTGAACACGGCATGTCATGTGGGCACCAGGACCGTTAGCCAAGAGTAGATGGGCAGGGGGTAGAGCGGCAAACCATAAATATTATTGGCCTGGAGGAGAAATCTTAGAACAAGAGGCCACAATCTAAAACTAATGGAAATTTTAGTTTACTGTGATGGTGGTAGATAAGTGGAACAGCCTCCCAGCAGAGGTGGTAGAGGGTAATACAGTGAGGGTATTAAACATGCATGGGATAGACATACGGCTCCTGAATCTAAGACGAGACCAACGACTCATTAAGGTTTGAGTCTTTACATAAGTAAATATATACCATATATATTAGGGTGACTGAGTTGTCCCTTCAAATCTAAACATAACTTGGTTTTTATTTTAAATATCATTAAACGATCTTCCTAGATTGTAAGCTCCTTCGAACAGTGCCCTCCTTACCTTTTGTATCGATGAGCCCAAATTGTCACGCGCTACTTATTGTGTCCCGATTACTAATTGTAAAAAGATGCGGAATACGGTGCTGCTAAATAAAAAGTAAATAATCATAATAGTGAATGGTTTCCCATCATGAAATCAGTGAGTTTAATTGATTGAATATTATCCTTAAGCGATACTGAATGGCAGACAATTTATTTCAGTTCTACTTAGTTCTGACGGCGCTTCCGTTCCGATTCTTTCATCAGATACAATGTATCCTTTCCGCGTTGGGATAAATAAATAAAAAATACAATAATAATAAATAATAATAAATAATAAACGTCCCATGGTTTGAAAAATCGGATCATCTTAACATATACGCATATACATTATAATATATATAATATATAACATATATATATATAATTTTATATCTATATATACAGGATATACAATATATTTATGTATATTGATATATATATTTATGTATATTTATATATCTATATATACAGTATATATCTATCTATATAATTATATATAAAACTGATAATAGAATGTGAAATGGGACGGGCGTCTTCTGTCCTGATAAGACAGGAGAACGTTTTCGCCACTATGTTTAACCCCTTAAGGACAATGGGCGGTCCGTAAACCCATTAAAAACAATGCATTTTGAGCCCGTACATATAAGGGCTTTGTCATTAAGGGGTTAAATTACACAAAAATGTAAAAGAGGACCCGTCGGCTGTTCCTGTGAAGCCACCGGCCTGGCAGGCTAAGGGCTGGGATTCTAGACGCAGGTGAGTCGCGCAGGATCAAGGGAATGAAACGAAGGCTCCTATTGTAGCACTAATTGTATCGCGCAGAATAACCCGACCGTATTATCATATGAATTATATGTTTGGAAACACGTCAGGCTGGTTGCCTTTCAGCGCCGTTTGAAGTAGTGTCGAGATATAATAGTCATTCAGGAAATAATTCCCAGCACGCTGCTAATATAAGGCTTCACAATGTATCACATCAAAGTGAATATTGGGTAGAGAAGATTTAATATCAGGCTCTTTGTCGAGATAATATTTTAATTATAGAGGCGCCGTCGATGGGATAATGGAGATACCCGAAGCTTGGTTAAACAGAGAAGATATAAGAAAAGAAAGATGTGGCTGGAAGGAATCGCGTGGTTAATCCATTCCTGGGGTTGAATCATCATAGAATCGATAGCAACTCCCATGTTACCGGCGGGTGTTAGAACGTGAGGCCGTGTATAAAGTATCCTCCAATCTCAGCGTCTACCAACAGTGGCGGGGGAAAAAATACAAATTAAAAAAAATATATAAAAAATTTATAAAAAACTAAAAAACAAAAAAAAACAATACAAAAAATAGAAAAAAATACAAAAAAAAAAAATAAATAATACAAAGAAAATACAAAAAAAAAATAATAACACAAAGAAAATACAAAAAAAAATACAAAAAGGGAAGCACACCTAAAAAGCATATTAATTAAAATTTTGAGGTTGTCTAACAATGACGGGAGAATGATTATGTTTGTCTTTTGTGAGTCGGTGTTGAATATGTCCCCAAATGGCCAGAGAGGGGCAAATATGTCTTAAGTGGGTGTGGTTAAAGGCGAGGCTGGGGTGGGGCTTTACTTTTAATGTTGTGATTTAATAATAGCGATTTATTGTACAGCGCTGCTGAATATGATGGCATTATAAAAAAGTATGTAATATTAATCCTAAAATCATTTATGGGACTAAGAAAAATAATGTATATTTATTTATACTGTTTAATTTATTGTATTTTATCCGTATGACCAATTCCTCTAAATTTCAAATTAAATGTTTTTAAGATTTTAAGTATGGTGGCTATGTTCGCAAACATGCTAATATAGTCCCTGTTGTACCGCTCTACTGATTATGTGTGCGATTTAAGGAGATAATAAGTAGTCAATTAGAATCCAGATTCGAAAACGCGTAAGGAAATCTATACCGTAACCAATCGCAGGACGGATTAGCTTTAATTATGGAAGCTGTTTAGTAAAGTGCGAGATATCTCGCGCGCGGTTCTCTGTCCTCTCCAACCCGCTTACGGAGAAGTTAAGTGGGGGGGGGAGGGTAACGGCGAGGAGAGAACAGATTGTCGGCTCTGGTGATTTGAAGAGATTTAAAATGGAAAGGCAGATTTCCTGGAGCTGCGGTGCTTTTAAATATGTTTCTTCCCTAATCTCCGCATCCAACGCTCTCGCAAAGAGACATCTCCCCTGGCGCTCTGTCCACGCGTGAGCTCTGGGGGGTCCGCTCCAGCAACTGTCCCCGGACTCCTTTTGAAATAAGGGATTTTACTTGAAAGCTGGAGGAACCTGACGCACAAGATTCGGGGCAAAAATGCTCCGAGTTATAGGGTTCACTGGCTTCGGTGTCTGACAGATGGGTATTAATGAAAGAAGTGAGTTCCGGCACGGAGGGGGTTAACTCTTTAATGGCACACCCCAATGGAAATAAAGTCTGATTTGGGGTTCCCGTGTATAATTTGTGGGGTTACACACGGAACCTTTAGTCGAAGTTGACTCCTTTAATTGAGCCGACATAGAAAAAGATGTCAAGTTTTATAAGCTTTTGGGACCTCAGAGGTCTCTTTTCCAGGTGGGGTCACACAGACAGCACTCTCAGCCTTTTATCCACCACTCATCTGCGCTCTAGCCTAGCCGTCACTGTTCTCACAGCCTGCACTCTGTCTGTCTCTCTCCCTATTGTCTCATTCTGTCACTCTCTCATCGTGCTCTGTCACCACCTCTCACTTTCCGCAATCCGCCCTCTCATCCTGTAAATCACCCCATCTCCCTTCCCGATGTCTCTGTATCACCCTCTGTCATCTTGTTCCCCCTGTCACTGCTTGCCTGCTTGCCTCTATCACGTCCTGCCATCTCATGCTGTCTCCCCCACTCTCTCTCTCTCTTTAATCTGTCACATAGAAGCTGTTGGAGAGATTGAGGATTTCTGCTCTGGCAGGGATTTGGGATTCTCGTTGTGTTTATTTATCCCGAGACATATGCATTAAGTAAATGTGCAGATAATATACCCTATGTACAGACAACACGTAGAAATGGATGTGAATGATACAAAGTATCCACCAGTCTTTCTCTGACCAATGACAATAAACGTTTAGAAGATCCCTCAAAGGGTGCCTTTACTGGAATGTAGACCTTAGTTCAGCTTGAATGGACCTTCACTGATGGCCTATCTATGGACCAACATAGAACTGATGCTTGGAGAGCTTCCATCGCATTCCACTGCCGATGGCCACCACTTGACAACTTCTTAGGGTTATAATTCTTAATCTTCTACGCTATGCCAATCAGATCTTCAGCCAAGACTTTTTCAGAATTCCCAATTCCATCCTACGTCATCCAGGTCAGACATTGAGAAGGGTCACACTATCTTCACAGCCTGGGTTCATAAGGGTCAACCTGAGTTGAAAGCCATTAGTGCCCCTTCCTGGAACGCAATTATGACCCATGTGCTCTTCAGTCTTAAGCTTTTTGACCCTCTTGTTTTAGCAGATCACCCTTCATGCCATCATAGTTCCTTCCTAGTAGAAATTGCATAACGCCATCTCATATAAAGATACTGGGATTTGAAATGCTGGTTATCAGTTGGGAGGCAACAAACCCTAAATAATTACTAGCCTGGCTATACCACCCCTCCCCAAACCTATTTAAGTTGTCCCCATATTATATATCGATGAAGTAGAATATAGAAATAATTTTTGCAGGTTGACCTATTATCTGATATTGAGCTTTTTTCTTAGTATAGATGTAAAAATATCCAGTTATGGGCCAGTGTGTGTTACTGGGGGGGGGGGCTCTTGACCCTTTCCCACTCAGCAGGGGTAGTTATTAAGCTCATAGGTGTCTGAGAATGTTGCGTCCTGTCCTGTATTCCCTGCCCCGACACCTGCATAGGGCAGCTGTATACCAAACCATCCATATCTCTCGGCCTTCCATTCAAGCTGTCGGGTTTCCCATGCTCTGTGGAGCTGCGTGCATGCGGCACTCACTGGTTGTGTGGGGGAGGGAAGTGGGAACGGGACCTGCTGCTTCTATTCATTCTGGATGGAGAGCTGGCTGCCTGGGGTTGGCGGGGAACAGGGAACGAGTTCAATGCAGAGGCAGCAGGGGTGACACACCATCCTTCCCATTTTGTATGAGGCCCATTGTGAGCCGTGCACACAGCCTTCCTGAAACATGTGGCTTCGCTCCCACACGCTGCGGGGAAAGAGGACAGGACTGATGAGGTCTGGTCACTTCTTCAGGACTAGCTGCCAACCAAACAGGCCGGCCTTTTAATTCTTCCGTCGCCGAAGGCTTCGGTGATCACCGAGCCGGTCTACACTCAAACTCTTGAGAGCGTATTGTGCCAGGTTGTGGTGGGCAGATGGGCAGGAGAAAGAAAAACGTCTCAAAATACTTTCTCTTAAAGTCAAAATCCTATCTTAACAGTTTCGGCGCTGGGATGCAGGTCTAAGATGGAACCGAGATGGAATGAGCGTGCGAGCGCCAGTCGCACCATTTGGTGTTAAGCACCACAGCTCCCCAGCTGTTGAGGTTCTGCTGGGACCTCATGGCAGATGTCGTCCAATATAAGCTCGGAGGCCGCTCTCGGATACATTGCTTCAGCGTGATACAAACATTCTTTTACCATCTTACGCACATTCTCTCGAAGCACACAGGTTCATGGCGTCAACCATGTTACCAACACTCAATGATACAATCGCTGTATTAGCCACGCACACTCTGGGGTTCTAGGTAGTAACTACAACACAGCGTCGGGGTTAACTTTTTTTAATGAAAAAAAAAAAACATTTTAAGGGGAAACAAAAAGAAATGTATTTTTTTTAAATCCCTTAATGTACGCAGGAAACTTTTTTGCACGTTTCATTCATTGCCGGGGAAGACTCCCTTTCCCTTTCTTCTAAAGTCAATTATCCCGCATGCATTAATATTTTTTTTTTTTTACACGCCGCCAACATTTCTGCGGAAGACCCCATTTCCTCGGCTTCTTGAAACGGTCAGCGCGTGCATTAAATTCCTACATGACCACATCTGGTCCAGCCGCGCACATTCTAGGGACACTTTTGCACTTTGTATCCTGAGCACGCCCGGCCTGGCGTTAACACACGCGTCCGCTCGGTGCCACGCGCGTTCTGCCAGCGCTAAGGGAAGGTGACCAGATGGCTGCAGATGATTGAGGGGCAGACAGAACGGCTTCCTTTTTCTTTTTTTTTACCCTCCACAATAGCTGCAGATTTCAGCGAGCGCTTCCTGAGAGGCCTGAACAGAATTCCTTCAATAGCAGGACGTTTGTTTATTACCGGGACCGGCAAACATTAGCCGCACACTTTATTCTGCGAGGAAGCCCGGTGCTCCGGGGGGGGGGGTGTGCGACACACACTTGTTTGTTAGCAGAAGTGTGTGTATGTTTGGAGGGGAAACGTGCGTGTTTGTTTTATACAGATTGAACTGTAAGTGACATGTACACGCTAACGTGATGCAGCCATCTGGATCCATGTTAGAACCCTGCCGGCAGATCGGCCCTCATTCTAGTCGCCCGCTTCTCCTGCTGTAAAGACTCAAACCTTAATCAGTCGTTGGTCTCGTCTTAGATTCAGGAGCCGTATGTCTATCCCATGCATGTTTAATACCCTCACTGTATTAGCCTCTACTACAGCTGCTGGGAGGCGGTTCCACTTATCTACCACCCACTAAGTAAAATAAAACCTTCTTCCATTCCATCCAAGCGTGTGATCCTCTAGTGTTACATTATGGGCTCTTGTTCTAACGTTTCGCCTCCTTTAGTTTCCCTCATGTACTTTGTGAAAGCCATTTATATATTGAAGTGTCTACCCCTCTGTCTTCTCCCCATCGAGCGGTAAATGTTGAGGTCGCTTGGTCTTTCCTGAGATTGGAGGGAGAAGTCGATGAGTAACACTCTATAAGGTCCACCATGTTCTCTCACCAGGTCTACGATGGAATGTTGGAGACAATTGAGATTCTGGAGTAACAAGGGGCAAATATGTATAAAAATGTATCCTATCCAGGGCGGCCACTGGCCTTAAAGTGCCAAGTCATAGCCAGTCTGACCATGGGCATAAAATCTGGGACCAATCACAAGCCAGACTTCAAACGCACCTTTAGGTTTTGATATTAAGATATATATATTTTCTAATCCATCAGTTTGAAGTGATTGATGACCGTCAACTATCTGTGTGATTAACCAGAACCTATCTATCTGCTGGACGTCATCTCCATGTAGACCTCGAACCCTCTGCACCCCCTAAACGAAAAGCGACCCTCTTTGGCCCTTTGAAATATTAGGATGTTGAGTTGGTTGAAGTTTATGTTCAGACAGCAGAACGTCTCACGCAGGGAGCCAATTTTTACTAAAAATACCACTTTTTTTTTCATACAAACGTAAGCAAAAAAACTATTTGGAATAATGACGTTTACACCTCATAAAACTTCAGCTGAAGTTTTGAAACCTGCAAAACCCGAGTGTTTTTCTCATTAAAAGAGACAAGAATTTAAAATAAAAATAAATAAATCAAAAAATGGTTAACGTGAAAAGAGTGTCCAATGGGAAAAAGTAAAATATATGATTGATTTGTAGACATCTTATGAAAAAGAAATGAAAATACATTTTTTTTAAGAGAGCCTCCTTTTAGAATTTGGTCTTAGTAAATCATCGGGGGTAGTGGTGTCCGGCTTCCACCACACAGCATTGGGATATTACCGGTAGATCTCACACCGGTGATAGTTTTAACACTTCATAAAACTGTCCACATTTTGAGTCCAAAAATTCCTTTTTCCACATCTGGCTTTTTTCCCCCTCGATCTTTCTTTTTCTAAGCCAGATGGACAGCATTTCTTTACATTAAGGAAGCCGGTGCGGATAACGCCAGCGCTGAGAGCCGTCGGAAGTGTGTGCTCGGGGGGGGGGGGGGGGGGGGGAGGTGTTTATTTTGCTAAAATCAATATTTAACGTGGTTTCTCAGCCCTGTGACTATGGGAGTTATCTCACCCCAAACGGTCAACTTCTTTTGTTTAAATAAACGCCCCCCGTTGTTCTTTCCAATTAAACACTCGTCTGTGAAATTAGCATTTAGATTTTCTTTAGATTTATTAAATTATGAAATAAATTATTTTAAGTGTAACCTAAATTGACGCCTCTGGGCAATTATAGCCCCGCTCACGGACACATGATTGGATATCTATTGTGGGAAATACTTTCCAAATATTTAACCCAAATTGTAAACTACACTCCAATTATATATTTATGTATTTATTGTATTTTTTGGTCATTGTAGTAAAGTAGAATTTTTTTTATTTTTTTTCTTAACAATTATTCTTACGGTTCCGTTTTCAAACCACCCTTCTCATTGGACATTTTGAAATACGAGTAAAAAATTAAATATGCAAATAAATTAAATAAATATAAATTATGCTGGCAGACATAGATATTTTTTTTAGATTTGTACACCAAATAAAGAATTTTCTTTAAAACGTGTGAATTTATAATGATAGTAGCCATGCCTACCAAGTGCCCCTGTTTAGTTTGACCAGTCCTTCTCCCCAAACCTTGTGTCTTTCCTCATCTCTTTTATAATTACCAATAACAAACTTTTTTTTTTTGTTATTTTTCATTTTAAATAAATTCAAGAGGAAGGACAACGAATATAATTAACGAGCCCAACATAATTTAATACTAATCTGATTTTTAATGGGAAACAGGAATTTGTTCAAAAAATATTGTCAATGTATTGGATTTGTAGAAAAAATGGGGAATTGAATATCAGATAGTCATAGAAATTTGATTACGTAAATAATTTTTATATTTTTTGTATATATATATATATATATTTTGTATAATTTTTGATATTTTCTTTGGCGTGTTGTATATTAAAATTGTTTACAAGCAAATTTGAAATTTTGCCCCCCCAAAATGTTTTCATGGCTGTTAAATTACATTTTTTTTTTGAAAAACAAGAACGCGGATAAGCAGGGATTTCGCAGAGTTTTGTGACCCCCGTGGCTATTGTGGACCGTGATATATATTCACGTATTGGAAGCCCTTTTGAGCGTACGCATGTATGTGTACATAGAAAGGCATCCCATTCTGGCGGGCCCTGTTGCCCTGACGATGGGCGAGCCGCACTGCTGTGTGGTAAAGGCTTGAGTGAGGCCTACCTGCTGGGCCCAGCTATTGAAAGGTAGCAGGCATTCATCAATAGGCCTGGAAACCCATATGCTTGGACATCAAAGCAGTATGGTGACACATTATAAATCAGTCATGGAGAATTAACCACTTCAAGCATCTTTTATTTTGCTGGAAATCCCTATTTTGTGAGGTGTCCCTTAAAAAAAATACTCGCTAATCCACAAAAGGGACCTAAAACAAAGTGGAAAAAGTATCAAGCTGAAGTTTTTAGATTTTTGTGATGAGGTTTCAGAGTTAGCTCTTGCAATATCTTAATTTCCGGAGACAATCATATTTTTTTCTATATTTTGTAAATAATATGAGAAATATTTATAAATATATTAAAAAAACATTCAAAAATGCTCAAATCAACCAATGTTTACTTATCACTCTTCATAGAAAATTTACATAATTTTTTATAAAAATCTGTGTTGGGGGGTTAAGATAGATGGGTAAAAAGTGAAAAAAAAATGGCTACCGTGGACTGGCTATAAAGTTATTCAAGTGAAAAAGATGTGAGCGGCCAATCAGGAAGAGGAACTCGGATGCATGATGGAAAATATAACATTCTACTCGCAAAACTCAAATAATAGTGACAATGATATAATAAATATAACTTTGTGAAGAAATGCTTATTGACCTTAATGCTTCAAAAGAAGGTGTTTTTTTGAGGTGTAACATTTATAAATCTGCTTCCTAAAACAAAAAATGTATTAAAATTTGCACTAAATTGACTATATTCACTACATCCGTGTTTGCTTTTTTTTTTTTTTTACTAGTGTTGAGAATTACAAATAAATCATTTTTCATCCTAGAGTTGGGTGTCGATAATTTTTTAAAAAGTTCAAGTCGTAACTATTTTTGGCAATTAGAGTCATTCCTGATTTAAAGATAGACTACAAATTCCCAAAATTTAATATGACTTTTATTCCCAGACACTTTATTTCAGTGAATGTTTGGCCATTTTGAAACATGTTACCAGAGGTCGGAATGGAAAAACACCCAACTTCATGGAAATTTCTGGAGACCCCCCTGGTCCATTGTTTCTTTTTTTTGAAAGGTAAACCTTATTGACCTTTTTAACTCCTGCCACTTCCCGAAAACCTGTCTACCTTTTACAAAAAAATAGTTTGCACATCTCCGGTGATAAGACATGCTGTTCAGCTGCCTCTCCGTGGTCTGTTTGCACTTCCATCTGCCCGATGACTGAAGCCGATCTATAAATACCTAGAGTTTGGGGCATTTGCGGTATCTATCAGTAAAATGACCCCTGTCCCTCTGCTTCTTGTCAGTGTCTTCTCTGTGCTACCTTTTTAGCCTTTGTTAGCTTTAGAAAATGTGTTTGTTCAGCCAATCTGTTTGTGATCATTGCATTGTGTCTTGCTTCCTCATTGTCTACCGAGTAAAGAAAAAGATCCTTTATGATTCGAGTCCCCCATATCTAGGATGTCACATCAATTAGGACATTTTTTGTCTGTTTCAAAAATGATTTACTTGGGTTGGTTGTTCAATCAATGGCTGCCATGTCTTACAATGTGAATTCTAACAAAAAAAAGGCTTTGTGATACCTTTTAGTGGACCAGCATACTTCAGAAGTAAGGAGGGTAGAAGAAGGGACTTATTTATGTCCCAAAAGTTTTGTCATCAACATCTGCCCACAAACCAATGTTCTAGACTTCATCGGACTGTGTTGAGCTATACAACCTGTTTTTGTCTTACAATGTGTTTAGCTCATCTGGTTACTACCTTGAGGAACTCAAGATATGTAACTTACATGTGATTGTATGTTCAAGCTTGTGTTTCACGTAGTTATGGTGGTTTTTTGTAGCACCTTGACCTAGTGCTATTTTCACTTCTTATTGTCACTAAAATCGTAGTTTTTGAATAAGTTTAGCACCAAAATATATTAAGAACTACCAAGACAGCTATCTCCTTTTATTGTCTTCTACTTATTCTCCTGTAACAATAAAGTTGGGTATCCAAGGTGGTCTTCCAAAACCTCATAAGCTGTTTTTATGGCAACACACAATTTTCCAATGGTAGAAAACCAATGGTAGCAAGATTGAGGTTAATAGGGTTTGTCTATAACATCATATCAAATGGACATTTCACCAAAAACCTTGGGCTTCTACACCAAAACCCATGAACGGCACTTTTCCAAGCCCTTTCCATAGGTATTTGATCATATTATTGGAATTTCCTTATGGGGACCAGCTTTTTTTTTTGCTGAATAAGCCGAAAGTCCCATTGTCAGTGATAGCCTCTGCAGAGCTTCTATCTCTTAGGCTCTCCAGGAACCCCGGGGGTTAGAAGCTCTTTCATGAAGTATGCATGCCAGTAATTCCTCAACAGAAAAGACGGATTAAAAACATAATGCACAAAAGCTTGACAATAAGAACCAGTGGTACCGAGGGCTTTAAATTGCCTTTGTAGACTTTAAATTGAATGTTTTGCTTTTATGTGCACTTTTAAGACAGAAAGTCAGTAACCCCCTTAACTCTAGAATTATGTTACTTGGTCAGTCATCAAACGCCGCACATATGTTTAAAATCTATTATTATTATTTTGAAAATGGAAGAAGTGCATAGGAATAGGATGGTGGCCAGCTGGCTCTTAACCGCTGTCAAAAGCTATATATGCCTAAACTGTTATTTCTGCTGTAACAACATATGTTTTTATACAGGATCGAATATCGTACGAACTGGATGGCACACTGGGGCTGGCAGCATTTCTCTTATGTGCCAAAGTAGCCCCGGGCAATTACTCTGAACTAATGCAAATGTGGTTGATTTGAGATATGTCCACATGCCAGCTTAAATTTGACTGTCGCTGTTGAAAATCAGAAAAAAAACTCTGCTCTCTACACATCCTTAAGACACCAAGTCATCGCAGTTCAAGTTTTAGTCTTTAAAGGAAACCTATGAAATGCTTTCGTCCATTGCAAAGTCCAAAACACATGATCCGGATTAAATGAGCATGGACCGAAGTTTAGGGTCTTTAAAAGCCAAGAGTAGAAGACAAGCCTATGACGTTCCTTGTAAACCAACAGGAAGACAATGACGCTCATTATTATTTACCGCTACAGTTTTAGAAATGCCTCCAATGTCCAAGGAATGTTAATGAACTCCAAATTCAAAAGTCATCAATAATTGTTCCTTGGAAGCTTGTACATAACCTCACCCGACGTAATCTATGTAATCTCCATCCTACGTTTTACATTGGGAGAAATGGCAGTTATTTGGTAGACCTCCATTGGTGGTCAATGGTAACATCAACATTCACAGAGCTCCTTTCCGATGTCGCTCTTGTCAGTTCAGTAACCAGTATTAGGATGTCAATGAATAATGGAGGCCTTCAGCTGTTGTCTTCTCAGAAATGGTTAAAGCCACCATCTGTAGGTGGAATCGTCAACACTTCCATGCATGCAGAAGTTCATGGGTTTGCTTGGATTGGAGCTGGCAGAGGTTCTCAAAATATTACCTATATGTTATTTCTAGTATTTTACATAAATCTCAGGGTTTTACTTCTTCTGACTCTTAAAACAGGAAGCTCCCAGGTGAGAACTTTACTTAGTCTGTGACTAAAACCTCTAAAATTGTGGAAGAATAATAAAAAAACGGTTCATGGAAACTTGGCACCGGAGAAAGAAAGCAATGTGTTAATATCTACGTCTTTCTATCTCTCTTCGTGCATTAAATGTATCTTCGCAATCTTGATACATTGTCTTATTGGCAATTATAGTCTTTGATGCGCCGTGTTGTATGGCTTCACCAATCCAGCATCTGTATTCCTTTCCTGCGGGTTTGTAGACTGCGTTGTAATGGAACCAATCTGCTGAACGCGATCATCAGCGTCTATTGATAGTTCCTTACGTCTTTCAGTGCTACATGTATATTGTGTACAAATTAATCTCCTGGATCAATCGTCTTCACGTTTCTGATTTTATAGGAATTGAGGTTTAGCTGGATATTAATATTTAGCAGCATACCTTCCAGGTGCCTCTCTAGCTTGTACAGTCCCTCTCTCCTCCCCCGATGCCCCTCTTTTCTAGAAGGTCAGAATGTTTGCTGGGTATGAGGGGATCGCAGGGTTCTACAGCCCTAAAAGCCCCGATAATGTGTATAGAAACAGCAGGAAACACTTTATAACTTAAACGGGGTAAATAAAACCCCAATGTTCTTCTTCTTAATGCCCCACCCAGTTACACAAATACCCAGCAACAGGACACAAAGTTTCTGACATACAAAGGGTTAAGGATTTGCTTGTCTGGACATGGCACGTGACTATGTGTGTTGTGTCACATTGGGTCATGGTTTTGCACACGTTTTTGTACTGTGTTAACATGGTGTTTGTATGTTACACTATTTCAGGTGCGCACAATCCTATGTTTGCCTAATTGTTTTTGTGCTCGTTTTCCATCTGTGCCTGCGTGTAACTTTTGCGGCCCTCGCGTCTTCTTGTGTGTTGGCGTTCCCATGACATGTTCCCCTCCGCACGAAGGTTGCCATATGTGCCCGTGTGGGCCGGATGAGGGCCTTGCCAGCAGCTTTGGCTCATGAAGGATACTCAGCCTGTGCCGGGAGGTCGAGGAAAATGATTCCTCCGATTATATGGCGTGTCAGGTTCATTAACCCCCCTACGGAGCTCATTAAAACCCAAGGCAGAGCATTCCGGCACAGTCATTAATCCTCTGTCCTCCACCCCTCGTCTGCAGGCCTTTAACCGAAGACGTTGCTGTGGGGAAGGGGGAGCGATATTGTGCCATCTGCAGCAGAGCGAAGGAGGACGGCACGGCAAAAAAATAGAGGCCAGGAGATAGAGGGGTGCAAAGACGGTATCAGAGGGATGAATGGATGCAGAGCGAAGATAATCAGAGAATGAGGAAAACAAGAGAAAGACCAAAGGAGGTCGTATGGACAGAGATATGTAAAGGGATGGAAGCCTACATACTGTTCTCGAACATTTCTAGTTCTAGGTATATTTATTTGGATATAATGTCCTACACCAAGCGGGAATCCAGCTACATTTTGTCTATGGGCCGTTATTGACAGGAATGGCAGTAGACTGAGATAGAGAACTCTGGAGACTCATGAAACTTAAGGCTAAACTTAAAAGGGGGCGGCGGCTTACAGAAGCAAAATGGTTCCCCCCTATACAGAATGCCTAAGAAATCCAAACAGTAAAAATATTAACCCAGCACTTATTTTTTCTAAACCACTGGTTAATGAGACCCCTTTTCACTCATCTTTGGGAATACGCGAAATTATCCAATCATGATCTACGTTCTACTGTCCAGCAAAGCATTATGGGTATGCACCGTTTACGCTGTATATTTTCTACTATACCATAGTTGAAAATGAATTTCCCCGAGAACAGACACCCCAATCTTTTTATCCGAGTGATATATGCTTGTTTCTGCCCCTGTGTTTTTTTGCTCTGCCTCTGTCCTCCTTTCCCGACAGAGTTTAATTGGGATTTTCATGGTTTCCTAATCCAGATCTGTCCGAGTTCAGTTGGTTTAATCTGAATGCTGACGTGTTACATCTGTTCCTGCAGATTGCAAGCGACGCTGCAAGGGCACCTTGCGCATAAACAAGACCCTTTAACGCAGTAAGGGGCTATACCTTACCACCATGCTACCTGGGCATTTATCGTACCCTTACACCCTTTTTATTGCCACCCCTCCTAATGAAAAACACAAAACTGTATCATCTCGCAAGATTCCAAGGCATGCTATCCAGTGGTTACATTATCTTTTATGCAATGGATTTAGTGACAACCCTAGAACAGCCATTGGAAACCCAGAATCCTAAATATGTATTTATTGGTTTTATTTTTTTTTAATAGTAAAACCTTCAATTGATTAATTTTTTCATGTGGAATGGATGGCAAGTGATTCAATGGTTTGTGTTAAATCGTCTTTACTTACATGGCCCTCTTCTTCCTTATTGAGACAAATAATACAGGGCTGTTTAAAGGAGTGCCCAACGTGCTCAAAGAATATTCAATAATAAAAAAATCTATTATTAGAAATATCAAATGTTAAAAAAAAGGTTAAAGCTAAATTTTCATGGAAACCTGTCTTCACGGGTCACCCCGAGGACCTGCTGGCATTCCTACAGACAGTGTCGTAGAAGCTTAGCTCACATGTCATCATGCTACGCGTAGCCAAAGATGAGGGCGACTCGTGGTTCACAAGGCTAGAATTTTGGGTGGTTGGACAATCATGTGGTGACACAAGCTGAAAATGTATAATTTGGAAGTGCCAAGTGAAATGCGAGAAGAAGAACCAATGATGATGTACAGGTGGCTTCAGCCATATTCCATTAGTCTTTGGTTGTTGGCCAAACGTTGGGGATAGACAAGAATTTCATGTTAACTGGGGAATGTTATGGAAGATGTATATTGCTCTATGGACGGACATGGCAGAATACATCACTGTGGTTTTAAGCCAGGTGGGACCATTTAATTAGCAGTCAATCCCATCTGATAACCTCTAGCTGTGTAAGGTCGGAGGTCGGATGGAGAGTAATTAACAAACTGCTGTGTCTGATAAATGTATGTGTGTAGGAGGGACTCCCCTGCAAGAGTCCTTCAAAACCCTCTTCATCAACATCTACAATTCATTAGACTTCATCCTCTGTTGATTCCGAACATATTGTGGACGATGTCACAACCCGCACACACAGTAACATTCCGGTGAAACAGTACGCTAATTCATTCCACGGAACTTGGTACCCATATCAAACCCAAACTGTCACTAAACAAAGGGCTTTCGAAGTCAATCTCCGCAGAAGACATGTTGACAAAATCTATTTGAAGGAGCCATACGGAACTGGGGAGGCAGCAGATGACCGGAATCACAAGGACATATTGTGAGAAATTAAATTGTTTATTCTTCTAAGATAAATGCACAAGAAATGTAGAAACAAAATGATTTACAAACAGAATTTCACAGAATGTGCAAAACCCATGGGTTCCTGGTAGAACTTGGCAAAACGTTGAAAAACACTTAAGCGACAAGGTTCAAAAATTCAACCAATTCCTGATCTACATGAGTCTCTTAAATTGTTTTGGTGCCTCCAATCCGACACTTTGAAGACCAACTAAATTAACGTTTTCTTATCGTTGACAACCCTACAACATTGTTACACGCTGAATAAAGAGTAGGACCAATAAAAATGGTGGACTCTCTTTTAGGTGATCGTTTTTCGTTCTCCTGCTGTAAAGACTCAAACCTTAACTGGTCGTTTGTCTCGTCTTCGATTCAGGAGCCTTATGCCTATCCCATGCATGTGTAAATCCCCTCACTGTATTATCCTCTACCACCTCTGCTGGGTTGCTGCTCCACTTATCTACCAACCTCTCAGTAAAGATGGCCTCTTGTCCTGAAAAAGACCTCCATCGTCTGGAATGGAACTTTTTTTTTCTCTAAAACCAATTTTTACTCATTTTAGATCCACACCTTAATCTCATTTACCAGAATGTCACATGTATTCTAAGATGAGCCATCATGGCCGCTGATGTGCCATTGGGGTCCAGTAAATTGGAGTCTTCAGGACAGCGGCAGGACAGAATAATAGTTCTAGAAGGACAAAGATGTTAATCTTCTAACCTTTTTTTAATATAAAAATTCTGTTTTTGGGGCCAATGCATGAATTACAACGTGTGGGGCACAAATTCTGTTTTTAGGGTGTCACAGCACCTCAATAATAAAGATAGACCTTTCCACCATCTTTTCACCTAAAAACAGCTTGATACATCGTTACACATACTTCCTTTCTATTTTAAAACAATGACACCTCTCATTGTCGACGCTTCTCGTCACCTAATTAAAAATCACATTTAGTTTAAAAAAAAATAACAATAAAAAACTTTTGGGAGAAACACTACTTACAGATGGGTTTAAAATATATACTTAATTATTCTACGTGCAAATGAGGGCCGTTCTATTTAAAAAAGGACATATGGAGCTGGAAAAAAGAGCAGATAGCTTTAGATACGGTGACAGGCTGTGAAAATGTAATTTGTTTACTCTGTAAAAGAGGGAAATAAACAGCATATGATTCTTATATACAATTCTTTTTTAAGGTAATATATAGAATTTTCACCAAGCTTTTTTAAATATAGAAATTACATTATCTGGTAAGGTTAAGAAAGTAGGAGAAAAAATATTTTTCTGTAAGGGCAGTTAAGATGTGGAATTCGCTGTCATTGGAAGTTATTATTAGTTTTTTTATTTTATTTATATAGCAATTCCCACAGTGCTTTACAGTTCATACTTTCAGAGTGTCTGACAAAACTAGAACTGAGGACTAACAGGTAAAGGTTGTCAAACCATCAGAAATATCAGGAGTTTTCCAGATGATTGTCACTCCCACGTTCTGTGATCTGTCACCTTTGCGCCCCCTCCTGGGGACAGGCAGTACTGCAATGGGAGCGTGTTGGAGTCGTCTTTTTCAGAAAACTAATTAATTCTGCTTAATCAATATGTTGCACTCTTAACTATAGACAAGATCATCCTTGGCAGCCCGGAGGGAGCTTCCAGATTAACTGTTTAGGGTTCATATGAGTTACTTGGCTATTAAACAGGTCGGAGATACCAGTCGGGGTCTCACATGGGTAACAGTAAAGTCTGTATTTCATTCACGCTCTCTCACGCTATATTTTTTTTTAGTAATTGCTCTTTTCCTGCATAAAACCCCAGATTACAGCATAAGGTCTCTGTTATCAGGCTCAACGATGGGCTGACCACTATATGTGAATCATACCACATAGTGAACCTTATAAGTTTGTAACTATATAGCGTCAAACACATGCAGATACACATACACACGTACACACACACCCAGATAAACACATACACACACACATACATACACACACACACACATACACACACCCAGACACACATACACATATATATACATACACACCCAGACACACACATACACACACCCAGACACACACCGACACACACACATATATAAACAAACCCAGACACACACATATATATACACACATACACATATACACACGCACATACACACATATACACACCCAGATAACACACATCCACACACATATATACACTCACATACTTGGAAGAGGCCTCTGTGTATCATTGGTGAATTCTCTTGGGCAGAAGGGTCCAACGGCGGTTGGAAAACAAGTAATGATTAAATGCTAATTACCTCCAATCATTAGTATTCTTAAGTGATAAATATCGCACATGGAGGTAATTTTTAAAAAAGGCACAAAACCATAAAAATAGCTTCACACAGCACTGAACTTCACACCCAGCTTCACACACCCCTGAATGTTCGAGCTTTGCAGCGGCTATGGGTCTTAAATAAGACTTCAGCGCTATTTCAAGAGGATCTGTCACTAAATCATCGTATATTGATCTGATAATGCTAGCTCTGCCACAGGCTGCCACCGATCTCAACTTCCACAACAGTTACACTGTTACAAGCTGTGAATAGTTTTAATAAATGGAACTTAATCTCTAATCCAATCGTTTCATGTACAATTTTAAATACAAAAAGGCCAAGGAGATTTTTTTTTTCTGCTGTATGGCAATAAAGCTTCTCAACCTATCAGTGCTCTCTGTTTTTGTCATATGACTATAAAGCATAAGAGGATTTGGAATTCCTCACTGGACCATTGTAATGACACAGCAGGCTATCAAAGTAGGTGAACGGATCCCAGAAATATTATTTATATTAGTAAACAAATTAATTGATGTTATTTAATTGTATTTAAATATTAATTAATATTAATGATTGGTTTGATTCATGGTAAAACTTCTAAGCTTACATGAAGTCAGGCGTTCCATGTGTATGTTTGGATATAATTATCTGTCGAGACGTGGGAGTTTGGAGCTGTCTCTCCTACGCCCTGGACATATTGGACCTGAATCAGCAGAAAAGTTGCATGTCAGCTCGCGTGTGACGGAGTGGGATACGTACGTCTCACTGGTGACCCTCTCAACAATCCATTATAACAATTAGAAGAGCTAATATTCGGGAGATAATTTATCCAAAGACTTTACAACCTGTTCAGTATCATTCCTGGAAAATCTCAACCGAAAAAAAAAGTTCAATTTAAGAAATTACTCGGTTCCTGCGTGACGTGTGACGTCTACGACATCGGTACATGGGCTGTGGAAAGTAACATCAGGACAACCAAAGATAGCAGTCCACATCTACACTACATAAGAGATCCTAGGTGGTTCTTATACTAAATCTGTGGGTGGAAATATAAAATACATACAAATATTGATTGATATTTAGGATTAGAACTGGGGGAAAAAGTCACACTTTCTTCTTACGCAAATAAGTTGTGGCTTTTCGGAAAAGTCACAAAGAACCTTTTTAATTCCTGCATTGGCCTCTACAACTTCTGTTATGAGTAATAAAAACGTAATAATTATAATGTTTATTATCCGTAACCTCAAGTTTTGTAGACCCACAGCTCTGATCAGATAATGGACTTTAACGTCAAGATGATGGAGTAGAGATTGTGGTGGACTGGGTCAAACACATCGGTGACACATTTAACACACAACTCATGGGTTCCCCCAATGGATACCTTGGTGATCTTATTAAAATCCATTTACAAGGTCTTATTATCATTAGCAAGTCAGGTGGATTACGTATCACAAACATATTGAGACATTCTATCCTGTGGAACACAGTATGTGAGAAGTCCTATGGCTTGACATATTGTATCGAGTTAAAGAAACTGTGTTTTTAAGGGAATAACAAAAGGTTCATGTGACAAGTTCCTACAAATATGGCAGCCTTGGTTAAGAATCCAGTTGCACCCATCACGAAGAAGCTAACATGCCCGACGTCGTGTCTGGCTGGTAAATCGTACGGATCTCACTTGTACTCTCGATGACGTGTCATTAAATTCTGTTTAAAGGCTGTTAATGTGAAAGGAGGAGGCATGGTGTATGTCTCTCTGGAGTGACAGTGCCAGGATATTGAAACTAGATGCTGAGAACGGACTCCCACTTCTTTGTAGGAGGACTGGAGGAAGATGTGCTGAGGTTGGCAAGGGTGGAGAGGAGAGAACACCGAGAGGAGGGAGGTCAGAGGAGAGGGAGAGAAGGAGATGGATACATTATAGGGATTTTGGAATGTTGGAGCACTGGGAAATCTAAATTAGAGTGACGAACACAGTCCTGGAAGGAACTATGCAGTTTACTAAGATGGAAAAAGACATCTAAACAGAGGGAAAATATCTGGAGATTTTCACAGAGGGATCCGAGTGAAGAGATTTTTAGGTGATTCGACGGTAAGAGCTGGGAGACTGGCCTTGTTCCCGATATCTCAATTTCTCTTACTGATACCTCCTACCACTGTCCTTGTTACCCCAGTCCCTTTCATTCTGTTGCATCTTCAGATGCCCCTCACAATTGTCAGTTGTTCACCTGTCTCCACCATCTATCTCAGATACTTCTCATTCCACCATAGATGTCTCTGAATGGGGTATTGGAGACACGTTCAATTCACCCCTCTCTCCACCATCTTTCTTTATAATAGGCTTCTGTTCACTAAATACCCCGGTTTTTGTAATACTCTCCTCAACAGTTTTCTAAAAATCTTCCCTCTTGCCCACACTTCTCTCTGATACCCTATTCCGATATCTCATCCTCACTCTCTCTAACGCCATGGCCCCCCTTGCCTCTGCCTCATTAACCTGCTATGTGTGGATAGTGATTTTCAGGTGTGTTTCGCAGTCGGTACCCTCTCGGGGGGGCATGGAGTCCATGATGATTACCCTCAGCTGCTGTCTGTGGATCTTCATACAGGGTAGGCATCTGCAAACCTTCAATTTTTTTGTAAGAACGTTCAAAGTATTGGAATTAGCTGTCGGATAGTAATAGGAGCTCGCAATCTTGCACTGGCGTATAACCATCACAGTTTTGTCCCTCTTAGGTGTTTTTGGTGTGGAGCAGGCTTTCCGCGTCCAACCAGATGATGTCACCGCCGTAGCTGGATCCAAGGCGATACTGCGCTGTGAAGTGGAGCACGCATCGGGCCTTGTGCAATGGGTTCAAAATGGACTCCTTCTAGGACCAGACAGGAACATTCCTGGGTTCCCTCGCTACACGATGACCGGAAACCCACAGAAAGGTGTGTGTGTGTGTGTGTGGGGGGGTAATAATTAATGGAGATCAGCGGGAATTTCTTCCATTTAAGATAATTTCAGGACTTTTTTGGATATTTAGGAAATGCTTGATGACTGGTGTGTTGGATTAGAAGTTTCCTGCTGTAACCCTAAATTTACACAAACGTTTGTGAATGTCATACATGCTTACTGACTCCTCAGGTGAATACAACCTTCACATCGAACGTTGCGAGCTGTCCGATGACACCGAGTATCACTGTCAGGTGGGAAGGTCGGAGGTCAGCCACGGGATGATATCACGCAAAGCCCTTCTCACCATCCTGAGTAAGGATCCTCTACTGAGCATGAGCCCCTTTATTAGTTTAGACAAAGGTCCTAGTGTTTAAATCTTCTTTCAGAAGTGTTGACAGTCTTCTCCAATTAAATCAGTCCATTTATATGTTGTGATAACATTTGCCCCTCTTTACCCCTCGCCTTCTCTAGTTCCCCCCCAAGTACCACATTTTCTGGAGCATGTAGCGGGCAGTACCGTTACTTGGGTATTTGGTGTGGAGTATCCGGTGAGCTGTGGTGCTCTTGATGCCAAACCAGCTGCTGTCTTGACCATCACTAAAAGTAAGTGAAGGAACTCAACAAGACCATCGAGTATTTTATCCAATAGATGATTCTTTATGCCCATCACTTGGGAAAGCTGTGTGATCCCCTCAGCACAACACATGGAATGATCTGTGTCTTGTACAGATGGAGTAGAAGTTACGGGAGAATCGACCACTTCTCCTGGGTCCACCGAGAAGCTGGAGAGCACACAGATTGCGGTAAAGTGAGTAAAACCACCGGATGGAGATGTCGCAGATTCCGGAGATGAAAAATATTTTTAAGTGGTGAAATTATCCAATAACAGTATTTGGGAAAAGCTATTGGTTTTTTTTTTAAATTACCTGGAAAATGAAACAATGTAACAGGATCCATCCATCTTTCTGTTGTCTGCACTTTTAGGGTCACCCCACAGAGCTCCGATAACGGGAGACTGCTGACATGCTCTGCCCTCAATCCGGCTCTCACGACCCCACTAATGGCGAGCTTCACCATGAACGTGCTATGTAAGATAATCAGAAATTATACCCATTATAAAAGTGTAACAGCGCTACGGAATCCGACGGCGCTATATAAATAAATGTAACGTAATGTCCAATGCTATGGACAACCCTATTATACGCGTGCCCCCTTAATATTCACAAACCTGTACTGTTCCGCCACCCATTTATATTATTTATTATTTATATTATTTTGTTTCCTTCTTTACCCCTCCAATCTTTTAGTTCCCCCCAATGCCCCCATTATAGAAGGGTACAGTGGTCCTACAGTGAAAGCCGGAGAGACTCTGAAACTTATATGCATCTCACGAAGCGGAAACCCATTGGCGACATTGCAATGGTCAAAGGTGAGTTTCCAGGAAGGTCCGGTGCCCAACCTGCTCTGATCCTATTATCACCAAGAGCAGTTCGAGCAGATCTTTATCGCAACTGTTACATTGTATACACATCACAATAATGTATCTAAAACGTAAGAATTAATAGAGCTCGTATATGAAAGTGTTGCACCATTTTTAGTTTAAAACGCTATCTACCAGTAATGTTCTTACTTTATCCTGCCCAGGGAAATTTCCATCAGGCTTTAATTGGTATTGATTTTTCCTAATTCAATTACACAACTTTGGGCTGACTTGGCTCCTCATCTCTTCATGACTCAAAAAGCATCTGACACGCAGGTGTAGATTTAAAATCCAAGGACCGTAAGAAAATGGGTGATTGCGACTGTTTCCAATTGCCCTCCATGTGTCCAACCACTACCCATGGTGATCCTAAGAAACGTGTTTGTGTAGACATGAATCTAGTCTTCCTTACAAGTATCTGCCGCGGAATCTCTACTTATTTTTGTGTAAGAATGTATCACTAGTAGAACACCTTTGTGTTGATCGAGGAGGTGTCTGATCTGTTATTTTACTGTTGTTTATTTTAACCTCTGTAGAATGATGAGGTTGTTTCCACTCGTTGGGAAACAGATGCTTTGACTCAGTCATCCCGAAGTCATCTCACCCTCGTTATTGTACCCGAAGACAACATGGCTGTTGTGACATGCGAGGCAATGAACCACGTCACACCACAAGCCCTGGGAACCAGCATCATGCTGGATGTTGTGTGTGAGTCTTTCCTCCTTGAAACTTAGTCTACTGGACTAATGGGATTGTAACTGGTCCAGTTTTTTTCCTTCCTTCCTTCACTATTAATGTAGTATTGGTTTCTTTGTCCTACTGCAGTTCCTCCTACTCAAGTAACCGTCCTTGGGTCATCTTCTGCGAAGGAGAACTCATCTCTGTCCTTCTCCTGTTTCACGGCACCTAGTAAACCCCCTGTACAGATCCGCTGGTGGCTGGGCCATAAGGAGCTAGTGGAACCTGTGGTCACCTTAACGGATGTTGGTATCTCCCTATGCAATATGATACATTAGAATGGGTCAGTATGGATAGATTTTTACATCATGCTTTTCATAAATTGCTTTTTTTTTCGTAAGGGAGCGCATGGAGGAAAAGTGACCATGTCGAACATTACCATAGTAGCTTTGAGAACCCACGATGGAATGGCTTTAACTTGTGAAGCCTTCAATGAAGCGATACCAAGCACTGCCTCCAAAAGCATCAACCTCAACGTACAATGTGAGGAAAGGCAAGGGAACATTAAAATATGTTTTTTAGCCTTTAAAATTATACTGGCGGGCATAAAAAAAAGGATTGATGTAACAAAACAAAACTACTTATATATTTTATTTGACTCATTTGTTCCTCAGACCCACCCCAGAAGCTCTGGATAGATGTTCCTCCACCAGAGAAACGTTTTCGGGCAGGAACCCCTGTGAAATTAACTTGTTTCTGCAGCGGAGGGAACCCCAAACCCTATCTCAGCTGGACAAAGGTCAGGTGCAAAATTAAAAGTCCTTCAGGCTCAATTTTCCTTAAAATCTTCCCTTTCACTGGGTCCTTATCGTAAAAAATATTATTTTTTAAATAAAAAGATCTCTAAAAACATTCTCTTTTTAATGTATTTTTAGAGGGAGGAGACCGTGAAAGAAATCAAACAATGGTCCATCATGCTTGAGATACATTGTATTGCTTTAAAAATACACTTTTTATAATATGTTTCCTCAGGACAATAAAAGTGTCAAGGATGCGGTTGTGGCCTCCGCGGGGAAGATCACCTCTCGAGAGATTACCGTTGTCACCGTGCCGAGTGACAATCAAGCCACGTATAGATGTGACGCCAGCTACGATGGGAAAGCAGTCCTGAAGGAATCAACAAAGCTACACGTTCAGTGTGAGTGAGTCCTGGAGCTACTAACTGAGTGGTTGGCAACTCCAAGACCTTGGTGACCATGGTGGTAGGACGGACACTCTGCCTGGTGAAATGAGGGTTCCTTTCTCAATGTCCATGTCTTTCTTGGTTCCATCATTATCTATTCTATTCTGTCTTCTGCCCCTTGTTTATCTGATTCTCTGTACCCCATGTCTTTACCTAGCTTCATAACCCCTCTTGCCCCATCAAACCCTTCAACAGATAGGTAGTCTGTAGTTTGGGGCCATTGTCTCTTCTTGTCGTGTAGTTCCGCCAATCGATGTGAAAATAACCAGCAATGCCAAGGAGTTCAAGCGTGGGAGCACCATAACACTAAACTGTGTCACCGGCAGCAGCAATCCGGTTGCCACCATCTCCTGGGTGAAGGATGGAAAACAGTAAGTAAGGGCTTTACTAGTATTAGAAGCCAACGTGTAATAAACATACACATGGTCGTTATTCTGAGGCTGTGTTACATATTCAGATGCTTAGAGCATTTGGTCCAGAACCACCTGTATACTACAGAATCTGTAGACTTTGGAGGTTGGGTACAGATGATGGAACACGCATCTGGTCCACGGGCTTCTAGTTTAAGGATGTAAAAAGTCATAATGTAGGGGCTTTATCCATTCCATGTGTTATGGAAAAACAATTTTAAGGGATGAGAGGCAGGTATACTATTTGTTCCAGAGACTGTGATGAAGAATAGATCCAGAAAAACTGTGAAGATTTTGTTTGCAGGTTGGTTGGACAGAACCTGGGGATGAGGCCGTCATTATATAATGGAATGTCCAGCTCCAGTCGCATCACGTTCGCTGCAGTCTCCACAGACCATGCAAAACGCATTGCATGTGAGGCTTACAGCAGCGTCCTGAACGAGGGAGTTAACACCTTTTACAAACTCAACATCTTGTGTGGGTATTCCTACCTATTGATCCGCTAGAGAAGATGCTTTTTGTAGGTTGAAGTTGGAACCAAAGCACCCTTTGGTTATGTTGACCTCAATAGGGTTCTGAATGATCTCCTTTTTTTCCAGTTCCTCCTGAATTCAAAGACGAGCAGCCAAGGTTGGTCCAAGCTGTGGAGCACGGAGGTGCCCTCATCCCCCTACACATCAGAGCCAACCCTCCAGTGACTTCCTACAGATGGAGCCTTGGGCCAGTGAAATTAACTGGAGGTGAGAGGAAAGAATAGCATATGGAACAATATGGTGAACGGTGGAATGGGTAGGAGAACATGGAAGCCTCAAGGGCCTTCTGTTAACTTACCAGCATCTATGGTGCTGGTAAGATGCTGCTATTTTATATATGTTACTCTGCTACATTCTGATGTATGGTTTTAATGTATTCGTAAATTATTAAGACTTGTATCCTTCTTTTCCCGGTATAGAAGGAGCTTACAGACATCACTTACGAGGGGAAGGGAATCTTGAGATTTGGAACGTGAGCCGGACCGACAGCGGCGATTATAACATAACCTGTGAAAACGCAGAGGGGAACAACAGTATGATCGTTCGATTGGATGTGCAGTGTAAGTGGTACTACGGCAAATTAATTAATTAAGTAGATCACAGTGTGTGGCTCTGTCCACTGATACAGTGACAGCGTTGGCCCACAACCCAATTAAATACAATGTTTTATTATATATATGTTTTACAATATAAATGTGCTATTTATATTATGAATTATTGTATATCACAAAGGACCATTGGCCTTAATGAGCCTGAACATGTTCTAAAACATTTACAAAACTAAAATCTATATCAATTTACTATTATATGAGACTTTTGAGACTTTAGTGTATAATTTTCTAGTTGTAGACGGATTTTCAGGGGTAATGTTCCTCCATAGGGTCAAACTCACCATCTGGTTGGAAATTTCCTATTTGTACATAGACTTTGACCTTATCCATCTACACCGAATACAGGCGGGCAAGAAGAGAGTCATAAAATGCAGTATTTTAAGTTAATTACTGTATAGAGACCCTATCCTAAACTTTCTATTGACACCTTCTTAGATGCACCATCCATTCGCAGTCTTGGTGACCCCACAGAGGTGGACATAGGAAAAACCGCAGAGATCGTGTGTACGGCTGATGCGAATCCCGTGACAGATACAATGTTTCAGTGGAGATGGCTGGTTTGGAATTTATTCTTATACGTCGTTGTATTTGTAACAATGTATCCATGTTCCCCCATCTGTCTCTATGTCCTGTCCCTCTCCTGCTCTGTCACACCTTTATACCCCAGAGGCCATGTGATGAGAGTTTGGTTGGTTGTGGAGGTTTTTTTATGACAGCCCTTGGGAATACAAAATACATTGTAATATTATTTTCTTTAAGCACCATAAACTGACCATTGTCTTCAACATTACACACATGAGATACAATACATTAGGTGGGTTACAGATCCAAAGTTTCACTTTTTCACTAAGACATTGTTCTTGTAGGGCGAGGAGGAGAGGGATCTCTCAGCTTTGGAACGCAAAGTCAGTGGTCTCACTGGCCGTCTATTAATTGCAGAAGCCAAGAGATCCGACGCAGGCCGCTATGAGTGCATTGTGGACAATGGAATCCTTCCACCGGCCAAAGCTGATGCTCGCCTGGTTGTTCGATGTATGTAAGACTGGGTTATGTATAATCTTTAAGGGAGTGCCAGTAAGGTTCAGGAGACACAAGAGAAGCAAGGAATGTTAGACAATCCAATAGGAGACATGAGTCTCATCCCTGAGTTTTAATTTGGAACACTGAGTTACGGCAACAGATTAATTCAATATTAGAAGATAGATAGATAGATAGATAGATAAATTGATGCTAAATACTCAATAGAACTTGTCGGTTAATTACTGATAACATTGTCCTTTTTCTTCATGTGGCCGCAGTTAAGCCAGAGATACAGAAGGGGGTGCACCTGAGCAAAGTGGCCGTGTCTGGGGACGGGAAGAACACAGCAGGCCTTGTCTGTAAAGCCGAGGGGATCCCAAATGTGGCTTTTAGCTGGGCAAAAAATGGAGTGTCTTTGGATCTCAAAAATCCCAGGTGACTCTTCTGTGCATTTTTCATTCTACGGTTAAAAGTTTCCTCTTTCTGTGGAGTCCGTTCAACTGTCCATGGAACCTGGCACAAGTAATATGAAATGGTGTATTATTTAAAATAAAAACAACTATTATATGATCGTTTCCTAAAGGTCAGATGAAATGTTCATTTTTAAAACCAATGGTGGACTATTTCTCAGGAGTCTTGAAGAACCTTCCTACCTGAGAATCTCATAGGTTTGACTCTATTGTATTCCCCAAAATGTGCTCTTGTAAAGTGATCTCTATTAAAGTTGAGCCATAAACACCCATATACAATTACACAAGTCACCATATGACATTTATACAAGTCATACATCCATTATTGGACTTCTGTCCCAATCGCCCCTGGCCAAAAGCAATACAAGAGATCCTGACACATTAAAAAATACCTCACGTGAATAACATTCGTAAAATTGATACAAAAATAAAATAACCAGCTTGAATGTCAAGGTTAAATCCCACGGAGAGAAAGTGTCCCCATCCAGCGGACTTCAAAGAGTTGGAAAACTTTGCTGAAGGACATCTGAGGTCCTACTGCCTCCCTTCACTCATGGCCGTCTCGTCCTTTTCTTATATTCCGCTGCTCTTTCAGGTATTCAGAGAAGACCCTTCACGAGACGTGGATTCACACCAGCACTTTGGTCATCGCCAATGTGAGCGCTGTTCACGATTACGCTCTCTTTACATGCACGGCGACCAACGCCCTCGGGGTCGACAGCTTCTCCATTCAGCTCGTCAGCACCAGTAAGAGCGGACGTTAGATCAGGGAACTTTAATTCTTCATCGAGCCAATGGGTGTCGTTCCTGGTCCAGATAATGACATTGATCATCTCACATATCTCTGTGTCTTTTTTTGTCTTATTTGTTGTTTTTTTATAGGTCGGCCAGACCCTCCTCATGGTCTAAAAGTCGTTGGCTTCACACATAATTCGGTGACACTTGGGTGGAACCCAGGCTTTGATGGGGGAGAAAAGCAACAATTTCGGGTCCGGTGAGTTTCTTTCTGGAACAACATTTCAGGTTTAAAGTAATTATTACCATATCCCTGAAAATACTTTATTTCTAGAATTAAGTGTCTTAATTATTTCTATGAATGAACCAACTCTCCTGCTCTTACTATACTGAACCCTTTACCCATAAAATGTCCTCTTCTCTATCATTTTCTGCTTTTTCGTTTAACCATTATGTTTCCCTTGTGGGTAATTTATGGGGGGTTTGTTTTAGGTACCGATGGCCAGGAGCTGACAGCTACATGTATGTGGATGTTTTCCCACCCCAGGCGACGGTCTTCACACTCTCCGGGCTAAAAGGCTTAACTACCTATAACTTCTCGGTGAACTCGGTCAATGTATTGGGGGACAGCGACTATGCAGACAATGGGGCCGTGATTAGCGTCACCACACAAGGTTATCAACTAGACTTGGTTGTGATAGTCCAATGAGAGGTGGCACATAGTCGTCCACTCACTGTTACATGTGGTGAAAGATCATGATAACATGTAACATGTATGTGATACTCTCTTACAGATGATCACAAAATAGTGATTCCTGCACCCAAACCATCAGTGGCACCCCCGGAAGGTAAGATAAAGAAGAAAAGTTGGGTTGATTAAGTATCAAAGTAAAGTATTACGTGACTCTCAGTAAAGTCTGATTATTGTCAAATAACAATATTATGTTTCTTTCTCTTGGAAGCCCGATCTTCTATTCCGATGCTCATCATAGCGGCCGTGTGTGTCGGGGCAGCAGCCCTTCTAATGTCGAACGGTGCGTTTATCTGCTGCCTGGTAAAGAGACACCGAGCAAAACTACAAGCAGGTAATAAACCGACACATCTGTTGGGTTTCTAAGGGGTAGTTTGTGGATTTATAACACTGAAATCACCCCTCGGACAATTAAAAGTCACAAAAGAGTCAGGGCCACGGACCCGAACTCCCTGTTCACTAATGGCTGCGTCTCCCAGAGACGATGACAAGGTCAGAATTCTCTGCTTCCAATCTGGATACATTAATATTCCTTCCGTTCCACACGCTGGGTATATTTCTAACCCTCCCTACAATCACCACACTTTGGTCACCGGTGGTCACCAGTGGGATGTCTTAATTCATTTTCATTTTGATGCTTCTTACAGGGGATGGAGTAAAGAAGGAAGAGAGGTGAGTTATAACACTTAATTAAGATTTCTTCTCTTATTTCATCCGCGTCCGTCTGCATGTCTCCCTGTAATCAGTTACTTAAATTCGTATAAACCCCAGCCAGCCTTTATACGGCTACATTTGTGTGTTCTTGTGTGTCTATCACAGTGGACCTAAGGCTCTCAATGAGTACGGTGATGGGGAATTGATCAACACCCACGCCAAGAAGACCCTGCTGATAGACAGCGCGTCAGAGACGGGTTCCAGCACATACCAGGTGAGATAACCGTGCTGGAACCTTAGGTTTCATCCTCAATTCATTTGGAGTTAAGACTTAACTCTGGTTAATTAATTTTTTGCCCGTGGCACACATCTTCCTCACAGGAGAGCACCTCAGAGTCTGGACTGTATTACTACCCAGGTCGGGATTACTGGCCGACTCTTTCCCCTCACTATGAGAGCGCCGAGAGGGAGGACCCCGGACCCCATGGCTGGCCAGGTATGCGAAGCTTGCAAATCCACCAAATAATAGGACGCAGTTACTATTCCATTAATGGAAGATCACTAAATAAATACGACGTTTTGACATATTTCTTCAAATAACTAATGATGTTTTGGGGTTTTTTTGCCTTTTATCCAAGAGGGTGACTATGAGGACTGGGTTGCATCCAGGAATGCACATGAGTATGAAGAAGTGGGACCGGATTACTCCTCCCGGACCCAATGGCAGCTCGGAGACCTTGTGAGTCACACAATCTCTACGGTTACATTGTAACAGCTCACTGTTCTTTTATGTAACACTCAGCCAATCATTACTGTTCCCATCTTCTAACCCCACAGGCCAATCACAGACAGGAGAACCCATGGGCAGAATACCAAGGTCCAATCGGGATTTACGACGAACCAGACGTAGCCATGTCTGCAACGTATGAGACCCCTTATGGACATCAGGGGCATTTAGTATGATAGGTGATACGGCTTTCCCCAACAATCTCCAATCAGCGAGCTCCAAAGGCTGACGAGCCAAGAATTAGAAATTAAATAAATGTTTTTAGAATGTATTTCTATTTTTTGGATTTTCTGGCTATACAAAGCAGCTGAGAGATCTGTGCCGCATGTTCATAAGGTGCGCCAGGTCACTTCTGGGGTAAAACCTCAGAGGGGTATCAGTTGGATGCCCCCCCCCCCGATGTGTCTCTTGTCCTTGTATGAAGTAATTAAGTATAATTCTTGTCCCCTGGCCTTCTTGGCATCAGATTTGTTACCATTTATTTACATTTATACCAATTTTAATTACTTCCGGCACCAAGGAGCAAGGGCGTGGTGGTTAATATATTGAGCGACTTAATTATAGACAAAAGCACAAAGATTTGTCAACCAACGTCATTCACAGTAATTAAATATCAATTCATTATTAAATCCATCCTCAGGCAACATCGTTAACATTTTGTATTTTTCTATGAATTTTTTTTTTACAGCTTACGCTACCCCTGTAGGCATGCAGTCTCCTCAATACCCTCTAGATGGCGCTATGTTCATAATAATTCCTTTCTAATCGTACCAACAATATTTTTTAAAATACATTTTAAATATTTGTACTCATTAAATCAGGATCATTTTGTGTTAATTATTAGATAAAGCGGAAAATAAATTTCTCTTAATAGGATGAAAAACATATATGTAAGAATTTTTTGTATATTTGCCAAAAAAAAACCTTTTTTTAAAGTATATAAAAATGCATTGAAACATAAAAAAAGATATCAGAACATCTTTATTTGCATTGAAAATTGAGGTTTTTAAAATTCATTTAATTTTTGTATTTTACCTGATCCTCTTTTTAATACAAAATTACATGCAAAAAAAACAAACACCCCATAAATTAAATAAATAAAAGGGCCAGAGGACTTGTTAGATGCATAAAAAAACTTTTTAAAAAGTCAGTGTTAAAAATAAATCACAGTTTTCACTTATAAGTTTTACTTTTTTAATGTAAAAAAAAATATGACAGTTTATGGGAGGTGCAAATAACATCTGGCTGAAGAAATGTTCTTGAAATAGCCCGTTTTTGCAAAAATTTACTAATGAAACAGTGAATCTTTAATATCCTGTAAAAGTGGTAAATAGCAAGAGAAATTTACTATTTTTTTGCACTTTTTTTAAACTAGCGGCTGCACAAGGATTTAGGAGGATTCTTTTATCGCGGTGATAAACCTCTCCCGTCCTGCTCGCTCTTCACGTTCTTAGACCAATGTGGTCCATAATAAATTAATATGTGATCCATTTCATGGAAATGATAAAAAAAACTGGACCAAGGTTTGTAAAAAGAGAACTTAGATCCAGCTGTGGAGTCTGTAGAGACAAAATCTGGACCTCCAGCTTCTGTGAAGGCCAACGCAAATCTGACCCAAATAGCCGATTATTATAAGAAAGGGTCATTAATATTATTAACTCCTTATTATTAGTAATGTTTAGGTTCATTGGAAATTAGATCGCCAAAGACTAATGGGGACTATGACCACTACCCACCGAGACGCCAAGAGCTGTTTTTCTCAAGTCATTGGTTATGGGAGATGGGTGCTGCTATCACACAACAGCCTCAGCAGCCCGTCGTTGGTCTAAACGTCCAAAAGGTTGTTGGCATACAACAAGGGTGTCCAACCTGCGGCCCTCCAGCTGCTGCAGGACTACATCTCCCATACTCCCCTGCCAGCCATTGAGCTGATGGGAGCATTATGGGAGATGTAGTCCTGCAGCAGCTGGCGGGCCGCAGGTTGGACACCCCTGGCCTACAAGATCAGGATGGAGGGCAACATGGGTTATTTGGGATAAAACAAAATAGGTGAATGTCCAGCAGAGAAGAGGTTAACAGTTTCACAGAAACCAGGAATTGCAATATATATATATATTTATATATATATATATATATATATATAATATGTGGTAAGAGTTGGTACCATGGAATGATTCAGGGACCCCCTGGACATCTCTGCCCAGAAGCAGTTTAAATTCACCTACAGAGGGTATTTAACATTCTGAGTGTCAGAAAAATAAGGTCAGCTATGGTTTGCCCTTTCTCTGTCACTCAAGGGGTTACATCCCAAATCATTAAGGACAAGATGCTCCATTAGGAGATACATGATCCTTCCACCGGTGGAAGGATGTTGACTCGGGACTTTGAGAAGTAGTCCGGATCTGTTCGGTTCCTATAAGGAAAATGATGATGATGACTGGCGGCTCGATGACATCACACGTCTGCGCTTCAACAAAAGCTTTATCTGCGGAAGGAATAAGGTCTATTAATTGCAATAAAAAGCAAAACAGCCCAACTAATAAACAAAATATTCTATTATCTGCCGCGGAGGCACTTGAAATAAATATAATTTTACGTTTACACGAACACCAAGGAATGTTGGATAAACCACATATATGCTGTAAATCCCAAGTGCCCCTGTTTAGCTTGTGCAGTCCCTCTTTGGTCCGCCATACATTATTCATCGTCTAAAGGCTCTACTCGGTTAATTAAATGGGTAGCAATAGGGCACAAAGAACTTGGTGCTTTCTACCTGCTCGGAGTTCTCTCCGGGGGACACCAGGTGAGCGGGCTGCTCGTTCTCCAGGTTTCGAGTGCTGGGGTCTCCTCCAGAACAGAGCAGAAGCTGGATCAGATACTCAGTGGATTGTACCGGAGGGAGGGCGGCTGCCATGTGAAGGGCTGTGTTTCCATGAGCCTGGCACAAAAAGGGGAGGCGCATCACTCACTGACCAAAGCATGGCACTGATTGCAAAACCAAAACTTGCTCCATGTTGGGGGGACAGAGATGCGAGAGTCACCTTCATGTTGATAAGGCCGGGCAGGTCAGCGTGGGGCAGGTCTAAGATGAACTTCACCAAGGGGATGTTTCCCGCTTGCACTGCCAGGTGTAGGATTGTTTTATTGCTCTTGATATCCTGTTAGAGAGACTGGGTTTCAGTCACAAGTTTCTCCTGGTTCATACAATACATTATGCCTGTTCTGCACCATGGCACCATGATTACCGCTCACCTGACTGGTGCAGTTGGCACCCAGTTGCAAAAGGAGTTGGACACAGGTCAAGGTCTCTTGTTCCTGCTGTTGGGTTTCGGAGGTTGGGTGGGTTATTCGGCTGGTATAGGCAGCGTTGTGGCAAATAACAGCGCAGTGAAGAGGGGTCAGACCTGGACAGAAGAGGGAGAACCAAAGTTACCCCAAGTATAGTCAAGAACCATTGTTATCTTCAGTAAATGGCAGTAACAATGTGCCAGTCCTAGTGCAGGCAACTGCCCATCACCTCCAGTATGGTGAAAGCCTGATTTATTCCTAATTTATTTTATTGGGATGCTGCTAAAGTGCGTGAATTGGGGCAAAAAGCGGGCAAATCAGACACCTTTGGGTGAAGGTGACCTTTATACATCATCATCATCGCTGCTAAGTTTCTAACTTCCAATACCTTTCATACAATACACTGCCTAAAGACAAAGGACTTCTCCATTTCCCTTAAACGTTGCCACAATGTATCAGAGATAAATGGGCTCCTTTCTCACCATCATAGTTTCGAGCCTCCACGTCAATATTTAGTTGATGCTGAAGAGCTAGAAGCACCTGAATACCAAGGAAAGACGGAACTAACATTAGATTTATATCTTGGAATAACCGTCGTCATTCTAAGTAGGAATATTCACTAACCCAGCCAGAACTCACCTTCAATATGTCGGACAGTCCGTAGGTACCAGCAACGTGAAGCGCGGTCTGCCCGTTCTTGTCAGAAGCGTTTACATCAGCGCCAAGCATAATGAGGTCACATACAATGTGAGGCTGATTGGCTGCCACCGCGACTAGTAAAGGAGACTGCCAATCGGAAATAAGGAAAGTTATACAGAAATGAAACCACCAAAAAATGTGACGCTAAAAAAAATGTAACGGGTTTTATGAATGAATAAAATGTATCTCATACTTTAACTTCCTCGCACCAATGGGTAAAGAGCTGTCAAAGATTTGGAGTCAAGCTAAACACAACCTACGACGCAGGCAACGGCAGGGAATATGATGGGTTAATTTGTCTACAAGAGGAAGTGATCGTCATGGAGACCAGAAGTTTCCGCTTGTGGCTGAGTGTCACAGGACGGCGAGGACTGCTCCGTAACCGGTGTTTAAATAATCAGATTTCCATGCGGGGAAGGATTTATATATTGTGGTCATTATTTAAAAAATATTTTTTTTTTTCTTCCTAAACGTCATTCAGAGTTGGGTCCTACTACACCATTATGTGGCCCTTCCATGAAGTCATAACTCCAGGGTTTTTTTTATTAATAAAGTCCTTTAGTGGACCCATTTACGTTGCATAGTGGCCACCATTCTGTCTCTGGTGTCAGGGTGAAATTTGTTGATGATGTCATATGTGGTAATGTGATGTTACATCGTATAATACCCCTGTAATGCCCTTGCTTTGTCTGACTTGGACATGGAAATGGATATGGAATGGAAGCCAACTGGGGTATTAGAAGGGGCCGCCTTAGTGATATATCTATTTGGCTGCTGACATTTTTAGCTACTGACAGAGGGTATTACCTTCCCATTGTGCTCCTTGGCGTCTAGCCGACCGTACTGCAAATACTGCTCGGCCACAGCGTAAGAGAGAGCCCGTAGACCCTTTGCAGCATAAAGATGAAGGATTCTGCAGGGGAGAAGAAAGCCATGAGTTTGATGGTTAGAACCATTCACCACTGAGAGTCATCGGTCCTTCCGATATACCCCTTCTCTGTTGCCCTCCTTTCCCCTCTTTGCTCTCCCATAAGATTCAAGTGAAAAAAATGTAATGAATGCCGTGTTGACCAAGTTCGGACCATGGACCACTATTTTCAGGAAATAAAGCCTTTTGTAAGCTTATTGATTGTCACCGTCACAAGTAGGGACTTACGTATCTCCATCCTCATCACGCTGGAGGAGCTGTTCAGGGCTTAGTCTTTGAATCTCAGCTCTGGCCTCTTCCAGGTCCATTGGGATCATGTCTGGAACCACAGACCCCGAAATCCTCAGGAAAGACTCGGTTCCTGCTGCTGAACACATTCCTGCATTGATTTCCACCCAGGAAGGTGCATGGCTGAAGGAGCCGATATAGGAACCAGGTGACACCACCTGAAACAGTAGATAATTACTGTTTGATTGGTTGACATCTGATGGCAGACAAGTTCTAGCTCATTAGCTGATCTAATTGCATGCCGGAACATCTCACCCCAAGGTTGGCATCCAGGTTTTGAGTCTCGGTTCTCTCTGTTGCATATTGCTCCCCCTGGCTGTACAACGCGGCAGATCCAGTTGAGTAGATACCCTCATGGACAGGGTAGGTATACTGAGGAGCAAGTCTTTGGTATGGATGGATGCCATCTGATTGTTGGTCGTGAAGATGGACAAAGGATGCAGAACCCACTGCGCCTACAAAACGGCAAATAAAGATTATAGGTAACAAGTCTTTCTGTATAAAGAAAATGTATCATTAAATTATTAAAGTTTTTACTCCTTTATTATTGTAGATCACCGCCATCAGAATTGTTGCATTTTTTTTTTGTAAAAGTCTTAGATAATTATCAAGGATTTATAAAGTTCCCCCAAAGGAGCCAAAGAGAAAGCATTCAGTATCCCGTAAGATGCAGACAGCGATAACTCAGAAACACACCTGATTCTTGATTGAATTCCAGCAGAGATGCAGAATCCTTGAAAAAGAAGCACCAAAATATGTTTTATATAAAATATACATCCAAGACACAAAACAACAATTAAAAAGAATATCATATCAGGCGGCAGCTGGCCTTAAAGTGCCAGGGCCACCTCGTCATCATCACTCCAGACCTGTTAAATCCTTATGGGACTCTCTTTATGAATGTTGGTCCACTAAAGAGTATCAGAGCTGTCTTTAAGTTATCTTCTCTGGGACAAATATGTCAATAAAAGTGAACGGCGGATTGTATCTCCCATGCTTTGCTCTTCTCGTGTCTCACCTGACTTGCCTTATGCTTGCGTTTGCGTTCCAATAGTTCTTTGACAGTTTGGGGTGGAGGACAATACGGCCTACAGTCTGAGAGAGGGAGAGAGACGAAGAGCTTTTAAAGAGTGGAAAAATCTTCAGGATCGGTGGGATTAAGGACCTCTTGGAGAATCTGAACTCAATGGACTTCTGTTTTTTTTTTGTTTTTTTTTTAAAACCTACGAATGTAACTGTATCACCCGAAAAGAAACAATCATTAAACACCAACTACAAAGTAACATTTTAGAAAAAAACAAAGTAGCTCAATATAGGAATCATCTGGTTCATTGTAGAAATACGTCATCATCCCTAATTCTACTTGGGTGGTATTTGGATCAAAAGTCAAACCAAAAAGCCAAAACCATACATCAGTTAATTACTTTTATTTTGTGTATTTGTATATTCCCATTCCATTGAAAGCTATTGACCAAAAAAACTAATTTGGACAGCGATGGTTCAGCTTGAGGGAGATTGAACCGTGAGAAATATCTTCTAGGAGCTTCTAGAGCTCTAATGTTTCTAAAGCTCATATAAATACCGAGTTAATTGTCAGTCTCTCGAGTTAACGCTTTACTTTGGGTTCTTGTGAACTTAAGTTTCGTAGAGTAATTCAGCTGTGTCCATTGCGGGTCTGAGTGGGACGTTCACGCAGATGTCACACTCAGTAAAGAGAAGTGGTGTAAGCGTGGGTGTGTGGCTGTGTCACATAGTGAGTCCCAAACCTGAGCAGGAATCCCCGCGCGTGATTCAGTGTTTTGGAAATCCACAAAACGGTGTTTACAAGTTAATGACATCATAGTCAGTAAAAACCTGTAAACATTGCAACTATCGATAAATTAGATTGATTCGCAAGCACTGGGTGTCCTTTTTTTTTTTTTTTACCACCATTCTCATGCTTAGACAGGGTGGTGGGAAACAAACGATACCTAGGTTTATACACAGGCTAAGAGTACTAGGAGTTGCACGCGCATTAAACAGTACAGGTAGATTAAAAATGATTGAAAGGGATCGATATGAAAAGCTACATTTTGTGATTGCAGGAGAGAGAGAATCGCTATCTGCAAAATCCAGAATATATCATCAGGGGCATCCCCTTTAAACCTTCTGTCTCGGGGCTTCTCCCTCAAACACCCCAATTCATTGTATTTTTGTTGTGTACGGTAAAGATATGATCATTCATTAAAAGGGAAATGCCATCTGCTGTCACTCTGTTTAATAAATACGTGCAGAGGGAATCCCCAGATATCTAGCTTTGTGCTCTGGCACTTCCCGTGACCTTAAGTATTGTCTGACTCAATTATATATATATATATGTGCACAGAGATGGGGTATTTACATATGGTGTATTTTTTATCAGAAGCTAAATACCCCATGCCCCCCTTTCCTCCTAAAGCCCCGTTCTCCTCCATTGATTCCCTTATATCCTTCCCTGATACCTCTCTCCTCCCCTGATGCCCCTCTTTCCTACCCTGATGCCCCTCTTTTCTAGGAGGTCAGAATGTTTGCTGGGTATGACGGGATCGCAGGGTTCTACAGCCCTAAAAGCCCCGATAATGTGTATAGAAACAGCAGGGAATGGCTTTATAAATTAAACGGGTTAAAAAAAAACATTATTCTTCTAATAAATGCCCCACTCAGTTGTACAAATACCCCGCAATAATACACATAAAAAGACTGGGTAAAGCCCCACCCCCAGCCCCGCCTCTAACCACACCTATTTGTGGCATCATGGCCATTTAAAACATTTGGTGGTTTGAACAACCCAATACTATATAATTTAAGCCATTTCATCCTAAAAACAAATTGTAAAAAATACATTCTTGGCAGAATAACTTGATTCAGTTCAGAGCAGGTAAAATGCGTAACATTGTTTTTATTACCTTTGCAAAGTCAGTCGGACTTGTTTTAGGTAATTTAGTACAGTATATTAGCCTACATGTCCTGTCTAGAAAAAAATCTTAATTCCCTGACCCTCAGATGCTTCAATCATTCATTCAAACAATGTTAACCCTTTAATAACCCATCACATATAGTCTATTGAGGTTTCTGGCTGATTCTAGGAACCAAATGGTTCTAAAAACAGCCCTTATGGAAACCATGGATTGGCAAGAGGTAAAGATAATCTGAATGGAGTCACCTGTATTCAAGCAGGGATTCCAGCTGTGATATAGCACCAATCGGGATGCTCAGATGTCATTAAATCAGAGGATTGTATTAAGGAGTCGGCTCCAGACTGTGTGACCCTGAGAATCTGTCCCATTCACCCCAGGACTGGGGTAAAAAAAACCCCTAGGAATTAGCCAATCTACCCCAAGACACTGAGATTGAAGTTAGAGACAACCCCTGACGGTTCCAAGGTATGGCATTATTGCCGTAATGACCTCGCTGTTGTATTGTGAGATCATGCGTTACGGTTCTTACCTCTGGAGGCAGAAGGGGTAGGATTCATACCCTCCTCACCTTGCGTGTTTTGCCTGTAAGGGTCCAGCCTTTTATCCTAATAGACCTTCTCCTCTCCCTCTGCTCTCAGGCGGTTAAATGAGGGAGCCGATGGCTGCGCGACATTTAAATAAAGAGGAACTAAAATTCAAAGCGCCCCCCCCCCCCGCGCGAGGCACAGGTGGAAACAGCGCAGGAGGAAGCTGGCGGAGATAAGATGGTCCGATAAGGGAGCCGGAGAAGAAGTTACTAGAAAATGGAAAAAACGAGAGTTAGCGGTTATCGCGTAACATTTGGGAATCGCACGTTACAGTATTTTGAAAAAAATAAACAAATATAAATTAATGTTTTAATGACATCAGAGTGAAACGGAGTCACTGATGAAGGTGTATTTTTTTTTTTTATTATTTCTAATAATTATGTATGGAATCTTTATTTAGATGAAGAACACTTGGATCTTTGCCATCCACACTATGGAGGGGGGCTGTAATCAGGACATTTCAAGAATAAGTGCCATTACAAACAATATTTTCCTTCTTGAGCATAACCCCCAGCGCTGTATACAGTAATATAACCCCCAGCGCTGTATACAGTAATATAACCCCCAGCGCTGTATACAGTAATATAACCCCCAGTGCTGTATACAGTAATATAACCCCCAGCACTGTATACAGTAATAACCCCCAGCACTGTATACAGTAATATAACCCCCCAGCGCTGTATACAGTAATATAACCCCCAGCGCTGTATACAGTAATATAACCCCCAGCGCTGTATACAGTAATATAACCCCCAGTGCTGTATACAGTAATATAACCCCCAGCACTGTATACAGTAATATAACCCCAAGCGCTGTATACAGTAATATAACCCGCAGCGCTGTATACAGTAATATAACCCCCAGCGCTGTATACAGTAATATAACCCCCAGCTCTATATACAGTAATATAACCCTCAGTGCTGTATACAGTAATATAACCCCCCAGCGCTGTATACAGTAATATAACCCCCAGTGCTGTATACAGTAATATAACCCCCAGCGCTATATACAGTAATATAACCCCCAGCGCTGTATACAGTAATATAACCCCTAGCGCTGTATACAGTAATATAACCCCCAGCGCTGTATACAGTAATATAACCCCCAGCACTGTATACAGTAATATAACCCCCAGCGCTGTATACAGTAATATAACCCCCCAGCGCTGTATACAGTAATATAACCCCCAGCACTGTATACAGTAATATAACCCCCAGTGCTGTATACAGTAATATAACCCCCAGCGCTATATACAGTAATATAACCCCCAGCGCTGTATACAGTAATATAACCCCTAGCGCTGTATACAGTAATATAACCCCCAGCGCTGTATACAGTAATATAACCCCCAGCACTGTATACAGTAATATTACCCCCAGCGCTGTATACAGTAATATAACCCCCCAGCGCTGTATACAGTAATATAACCCCCAGCACTGTATACAGTAATATAACCCCCAGCACTGTATACAGTAATATAACCCCCAGCGCTGTATACAGTAATATAACCCCCAGCGCTGTATACAGTAATATAACCCCCAGCGCTGTATACGGTAATATAACCCCAGCGCTATATACAGTAATATAACCCCCAGCACTGTATACAGTAATAACCCCCCCAGCGCTGTATACAGTAATATAACCCCCCAGCGCTGTATACAGTAATATAACCCCCCAGCGCTGTATACAGTAATATAACCCCCCAGCGCTGTATACAGTAATATAACCCCCAGCACTGTATACAGTAATATTACCCCCCAGCACTGTATACAGTAATATAACCCCCCAGTGCTGTATACAGTAATATAACCTCCAGCGCTGTATACAGTAATATAACCCCCAGCACTGTATACAGTAATAACCCCCAGCGCTGTATACAATAATATAACCCCCCAGCGCTGTATACAGTAATATAACCCCCCAGCGCTGTATACAGTAAAAAAAAAACAGTGCTGTATAAAGTACTCCTTTTATCTGCAGACCTGGAGGCCACCATTGCTGACAGTCATGTGATATTTTAGGTGACTTTTCCGGCTCAAAGCCCGTTCCTTCATAGTCTTCCATTAGTCAGAGAGTCTGACTGGGTAATTAAGACCGAGCCTTTCTATGGCTGCCCACAGGCAGTATGATAAGGAGTCAGGGTGTTTGTCTAGTAGATTGGGTTCACATCACAGAGCGAGAAATCATACAAATTGATAAAATGCTGCCTGAAAGCATTATATTACGGGCCACGAACTACAACTGCTTTACAAAAGCAAAACAATATTTTTAATCTGATGCTGGTAATAAAAAACTTTGGTGGGAGATTCACTTTAATTAACAAAGTAGGAAGGATTGAGTATGTTTTCATGGTAGATTAAAGAAGAGAGTTCTTCATAAAGAATTTAGCGTAGATCTAGGCGAATAATCCTATTTTACGTTAAAAGTCCTGCGTGTATCACACAATAAGATTTTTAAGAAATAAACCGCAGTTTAGGTAATTCATCGGGGTCATGTCAATTATTTTGGAAATTATTGGGCCAGGTATTATTACTCATGATTTGTATGAGCTGTACTTACAATGAAATTGTGAATGCATGACTCGTAATGAATAATTATTTACTAAAAACATCAAATTTTTGATTTAAAGCAGGGATTTTTTAAAAGTTGTAATTTTGCTTTCCTCCGAAAAGACGCGTTATCACGCATTCAAATGTACAAATAAAAAAACAGAAAGAAATATATAATAATATTATAATAATAATAATAATATAATATAATAAAAATAGACTCTTTTTTTACTTTTTTACATATTCTTCAATTTTGAAATGAAAACATTTAAGTAAAATATCATTATAAAAATATATCTTGTCATTTTCCAAGTTACTTGATAAAAAATTTCCAAATGATTCAAAAAAATATAAGAAAATGAATTACAGTAAATACAGTAAATGAATGAAATAAAGTAATAAAGAAAAATTTATTTGATTGTGGATTTTTTTTTTCGTTTTTACCGAATTTTGCAAGCGGGACTGTGCAACGTACAATAAATATAATCATCAGAAAATATGTATTCTTCAATTTCACTGTCAAAAAAAATTCTAGGCAAAAAAAATAAAATTATAATACAAGGAAGATGTTTAACCAACTTGCACAGTTTTTTATTTTATTTTATTAACATTTGGGTGAAGATCTGGAAAAGGAGCCCAGACCCTATTTATTTAACATGTTTTTCCCTTTAATGGTTTAATTATTGCGTACAATATATATTTTTTTAAAAATCCAAACACGTTTAATGGTTCATTAAATTTTCAAAATTTGATATTTCTAAAATAAACTGATGATGTAATGAACATAGAGACATTTACCGTAAAAAGTTGTTCGTTGGAATCATCATTTATTTGCCTTGAGCCAATATCCTAAAGAATACAAAAATGTTTTTTGTTTTATACTTTATTTTCCAAAATAAAAAAAGAGCTGGTGAATTGTAACAGAAATAAAAAAAAAAAAAAAAAAAAAAAAAAAGTAAATCATAAATCTTAAATTATACGCATATTAAATACCAAAATATTCAAATTTATTTAGATTACCTAAAATTAAAAACATACCCAACCTAGGGGTAGAAGTTAACAGCGTTGGGTATATATATATATATATTATATATATTATATATATATATATATATATATATATATATATATATAATACGGACATAGAATTCCATCCAAGTGAATCCATATTCGTTCTTTACAATTTATATATTTATTTCCGAAAATTCAAGCATTTTTTTCCCAGCCGAACTAAATTTGAGTCCAAAATGTTCAATATTATAATAGTGAATATTTGTTTTTGTTTTTCATTAAAATATGTGCTTAGTCTTATTGTTTTTAACTCTTTAGGAGCCCCCGTCCTAGCACTGAAGGTAACGAAAAAGATTTGTGTTCAGTAAATAAGTAAACTTAATAAGGTTTTGGGGTTTTCTTTGCTGGTTTTTACATAATTATGACTTATGGGATAAATCGGTGAAGGGTTGCGTGACCCTGATGTGGATGCCACAATATTACGTGTCTGTCAGAGGCCGCTAGAGCTTTGTTGATGACACCCGGGATATATTGTTCCATACGTTCCTTCCATATGTCGGCCCGCAGACGTGACGCACGTGACACCCGTGACATCACACCTTTCCTGTGCTTCACTTCTCCCTACCACAAGCCAAGGTTAAACTTCACTGAGGGGGAAGCGAGTGCAGCGCTGGCAGACAGAAAGGAAAGGGAAGTGGGCAAGCGTTGTGAACCCCATAGAAAAAGACACACTAGAAGCAGTGTGTACGGCACTGTGCAGCGTCGCTACTGCAAGTGTCAGCGATATTATTGGCAAGATTGTCACAATATGGGGTGCTGGAACTGTCCTCACTTAGCTGAGAGAGTGTACTCACCAAGGCAGTGAAGAGGACTGGAAGAAAGTGAAAGTGGTAGGATAGACTGTGCCGGCAGTATGTACAGCACTATACGTCGCTGTGCCAATTGACAGAGCCTCGTATGACATATGAGAGCAGATGTACCGCATGGGGATGTATGCTGGAGCCACAAACTCGCCCTTTTAGTTACTTTAAACAAATGGATACATTAAAATTCCGTAATTGTTTAAAACATAACATATGAAACAAATTGGAATTCTAATTCACACGCAATCGAATTCTCAAACACCTTTCTCTGTATGTTATGCTTTGCACATACACGTAGGAATCCTGCCCCTGGTGGCCAAGCATGAAACTGCGTGTTAAATGATTCACTGGGTGACATCACCCCCCTCTAATAACTCTTACTCTGCTTTATGACACATAGCATCATATCTGAAAAACTTCCTTTTCTCCTTTTTTTGGGGGTGGGGGGATTTTTATTTTCCCAATAAATACTGTTATTTTTCTTGGGAATTTAATGTTGATAAAAAAAACAATATTACATGTTTATTTAATGTTTATTGGTAAATTACAATATAATATATAATTATATTAATATTTATTTAACCCCTTAAGGACAATGGGCGGTCCCTAAACCCATTGAGAGCAATGCATTTTGAGCCCATACATGTACGGGCTTTGCCATTAAGGGGTTAATATATGCTTATTTATGTTTGCTGGTTCTGCTTACCAAACACCTGAGCACCCCTATGGATTGTGGTGGTAATTCCTTATATTTATTACTAGTTTTAGATTGTGTCAGGCTAACTAGAGAGCTCTGGCAGAAAGGGCCTGTTGAGCATGCGTAATGCGGGCTCTCTGGGCACTCTGGGCCTAAGTAATGTAGGAACAATGTAGGACCCCACTGATGAAAATGTTTCTCCTATATCCAAAAAAAAATGATGGACAATACATTTTCTGGCAAATGTAAAAAAATAAAGTAAAAGTTAGAAAGCTCTAAAGATAATAATAATGATAATAATAATAATAATCAGGTAAAAAAAACAAAAATGTAAAGACGCTACTCTTCTGAATGTGCTTTCTTGTGGCGCCACCTAGTGGAATAATCATGAAACAGCAGTGATGTCAGTAATTAGGTTATACTGTACTGCTGTTACATTCAGACGTGTAATCCCTGGGGGAGTGCGGGAGGGATAGAAACAAATGCATAAAAATAGGGCAAAATAAATATTTACCCATGTGCATTAAGCATACTAATAAAATATATGTCCACAAAAATATCTTCAAAATGTCAATATTGATAAATCTTAATGCTTTTTTCTTAAAAATCGTAAAAATTAACTTGAGCGCACCCTGCTGGCTAGACTCTGGAACAACAGCTGTTGAGAAGGTATATTTTATCATTTTTTTCCTGCCCTGTGGATAGATGTCACATGTACATTGGTAACTAAGAGACGTTGCATAATATTTGTAGACTGAGTTAAAAAATGCCGGTTGCGCAAAGTACATTTTTTTTTACTCACTGACTGAGTGGTGGATAAGTGGAAAATCCTCCCAGCAGAAGGGGTAGAGGCTAATACAATGAGGGAATTTAAACATGCATGAGATAAGGGATGTGGCTCCTGACGAGAACCAGGACTGATTAAGGTTTGTGTCTTTACAACAGGGGAAAAAGGGCGACTAGACGGGCTGAATGGGTCTGATCAGCAAGCAGGCTCTAGGTATTCAACTGGGAATACTTCTTATTTTTTTTCCCTTTTATTCCATTTCAACCAAATTCCTACTAAATGTTTATTTTCCTATATGTTCTTTGTATCACACGATCTCAGTTTTCCAAAGAAATAGGTTATTGAGTGAATTCAGCGTCAGATAAGTCCTAGTCTTTGGAGTTACTGTATAACGATTAATAAACATTGCAGACCTCACACCTTTTCTCGCTGCCTATGTGTGTAGATGATTAAGATGATGATTAAGTGGAAACACTCACCACGTACAAAGTAACGTTTCCCCGACGCATCGGTGCCACTACCCACGTGGGACATTTTTATATCTGGTTTCCTGCCGCAACAATGTAACGCAGAGAAAGACGAAAGGTTGAAACGTTACACGTGGATGAGCCTCTCCGCTGGCCATTTTTAGGTCTTTTTAAACCGCATATATGTTAATATATAGGGTCGTCAGAATTACTTATAAAGCGGTAAAGAAAAAAGCGGATTTCAGGAATTGGTTACTGTGCTGATTCTACTACACTTTTTGATCTTCGAAACAATGTTGCGTAACCTGTGCGGAAAGTTACTCTTGGTTAACCCTTTAAAGCAGCGCATAGCTGATTCGGCTCAAACTGTAAAAAAATAAAGGTGCGAATATTTGGTCCAAATAGACATTGTCTGATATAGAGACTTTTTGATGTTGTAAGTTTCAGGGGCTTCAAGTCCTTTCAAGCTTTTTTTTTTTTTTTAACCAATGAGAGTGCTTTCTGCGCATGCCCATGGGGTCTGAATAGAGACCAGTTAGCTGCCCCAATGACACTGACTAGAGGTAAGTATATCAAGTGCCAAACACTTTTATTGCCCGGAAGATAGGGGGGCAGAAAATATGGGTGAATGGATATGGGGGGCATGGGGGGGGGTATGGGTAGAACCCCCCCCCAAGCAGGTATTTAAAGAGAACTCAGCTTTCTTATGTATTAAAATGCTGGCCGGACTGTCGCTTTGAACAGCCCGTCAAAGAGGTTACTCTGTTGCCAGTGACCAGTAGGATAATAATTTAAATAATGGCTAAGGTTTAGAAATGCATTGATGAGAAGCACAGGACTGGAAACCGGGACAGTTGGCAGGTTTTAGAACATGAAAGATAGAGGAAGTGGCTGACTGTACGGTGCCGCTCTTAATAATTCCCCCCCAGACGAGTTCTTTTTTTTTTTTTTTCATATGAGGGAGAGGCGAGAACCACTGAGACTTCCTGTCCTTCGTGTCAAGAAAACATAGAATGAGCTTGCGAGGGGTTTTCGGAGACATCTAACGGGAGCCAGACCATGAAGGCACCACGAGGCGCGATCCTGCAGGCTTCGCTAATATGGCTGCTTATCGGTGAGGTGACTCCGAGGGGTTTAACGACCAACTGTAGGCCATTGATCGGGGCGAGCCTACCAGGAACCAATAAATAGAAAGACATGGCCTTATTTAATCCCTAGACCGGTGGCCATCTTCTTCAGGAGTAGGCAACATGTCTGTACCTCTGGGGTACATTTAGTATAGAGTGGTGATGATGTGGTCCCTTTAATTGCGGAACCCTTAAAAAACGCATTACGCAGAACAATGGCTGTTTTTGTGCTGCCCTGCACCATGTATAACCAATAATAAATATTAAAGGAACATCATGGGAACCCATTGTAACAAATTTGCCATTCATAAATAATAATTATTAAAGATTATTCAGCCCTTTTTTTGCGGGGTGCAGTAGTCACGGTGAATCTGTCTGGCTGAGGGTGATGGGAATTCTAGAATAGTCTAAAAAAAGCACTGTCACAATTTTAATGAAATTGCACATATTACTTACATTTTTCTTATTGTAAAATAAGGCATATCTAGATTGTTTTTAATCATTTATAGCAGGCTAAACATTTTTAACCCTGCGCATTTTGCAATTTACTTAAATGGGTTAAAACTGGATTAAAAACGCTTCTTTAAATAAACATTGAATTACAGTGTGCCAAGATCAATTTATTATACTAGCCAGATTAATTTAATAATTGTATAATTAATCGAACTGAGACTTATGTTAAATATTTGCATTGCTGATGAAATGATTACTTTTCTTCTCTTTATTGAACTGCGTAAAGTGTAAACATTGGGTTATTGGGTAAAAAAGCAAAAAGAAAGCAACGTGCCTAAAAATGATGAAACTTTGAGTAATATATCTTTATTTTTTTTAAAAAAATCATAATATATACAGGTAATTTGTCAAATAGTATTCCCCTCCACAAAATAATACAAAAAATATAAATAAATAAATATAAATAAAAAAATTATATTCTCGGTACAAATGTATTTTTTTTTTTAATGTAGCGGTATAAGAAAAAACAACTGTTTTACGTGATGTGGGAAATAAATGCATCCTGTAACGGCACAATTGTTGCCGGTTTTTTAAGGGCAACGCGTTTTGAATATCGTAAAATTTAAATTTAAATATTTACAAACATTTTTTTTTTTTAATTGTTAAAATTGACTTTCCTTACATGTTTCAGTGATCTAAAAGTCTCTTTTTTTAATCTTTTTTTTTCAGCCTCTGCAAAATCCTCAGATTCAGGTAAGATATGTGAATAAACACACGGCTCTCGCTAGATAAACAAAGAGAGACTTTGTCTAACAGCACAGCGGAAGTGCCTGGATCGTTCACGTTAAAAGCCCGGAGAGAGCGTAACAAACATCCTGGTAAAATATTGGTAAATTGCACACATTTTGCCCTCACTCCTTTTTTTTTTAACCCTTTCCCTCATATTTTCCAGAGGCTGTTTGCGGAAACTGTTATGAAATTGACAATATAACCCTGGCAGGGGTGATCCTTGGGGACATCGTGCTAACTGGTATTATAATCTTGGTTGTATATTTCTGCACTAAACAAGCCTTCCAGAAACGCATGGAAATCGGTGAGTAATATGGTAAAAAACGATGAGCGTTACACAGTCATTTAGGTGCAAAGTGGTAAAAATGCCACCCCGAGCCAGTTACAGATATTGATAGACACTATGTGGACTTTTAAAATGAATGTGTAATGTCTACTACCGTAAAAAGGTAGAACAGCCCTCAAATCCATTATTGGTCCAGATAGAAACCCAGAACCTGCCCCACAGATCGGCCCCATTCGGCCCCCGTCTAGGCACCCGTTTCTCCTGCTGTAATGACTGAAACCTTAATCAGTCGTTGGCCTTGTCTTAGATTTAGGAGCCGTATGTCTACCCCATGCATGTTTAAATTCTCTAACATATAATGTAGGATATAAATCTAATGTTCTTTTTTCCACTCTAGACAAGAAGATCTACATGAACATGCCCGTCAGATAACCAACGCTTCCTCACTCACTCCATCTCCTGACTTCAACTACAGGCTCAGAGGCGCATTTACTTTGATAATTGTTATACAAAATAAAGGACCATCCACCGCACAGTGCCAAACAGAAGATCCTTTGATGGTTTGGACTATAATTCCCATTAACCTCAGAGAGCCGAGAACCAACTGATACGATGGTCAGGAATAACCAACAGGGGAGGCAGAAAGATAGATAGAGCCACCAGATTCCCATCCAACTACTCATGAACTTGGACTTTTTTATTTCACAATTGGGTCAAAGGAAGATTGGGTGTAGACGGTAGCCATTGCCTGGATCATTGTAAAAAGCATGTCTTTAGCCGAAAGTGATACCTTTGATACTCGATGTTGGCACAGTCATAGGTAGAAGACTCTTAGTCTTTTAGGACCTCAAAAGGGACACCTTTTTCTTTGTAGGCCCCAACAATAGTACCACCTACACCATCTTCTCTTTGATTAAAGTGCCCATTTTCTTAGCTGTGGTGTCCTATTAATCAATGTTTCTTTTTGAGATAATTGGTTTAAAATGAAGGGCTATATAACTTGTCTCCGTTCCTCTCCATCCTCCTTCTACGTACCAATCAATCACCATCGCTGAGGTGGAGAAGCACCATGGGTTTTGGAAACCGGAAGTTCTTGTGGTGCGAAATGCCTCACAAACCATGAGCATTAGGCTTAGATTTGTCCCGGCACAGAGCAGAGATCGCTCCGCAAGCGTTGCAACCCACACTTCTTATTGCCACAGGACACCAAACACACATATTTTTGGGTTTGTTGGTTTATACCTCTGCAAAACCTCATGTTAGCCCCGGAGAAAAGAGAAACTGAAGCCCGTGGTTGCTCTTTCATCATTAAGGATTCTGGACCTTCACTCAAGAAAATGAGTAGCCCCATGAACCCTCATCAATCTTCAAAAAAAATAAAATGAAATACCCCCTTAATACTGTTAGTACATTCATTTATTTCATATATGATTTTTTTTCACTTTAAATCATGTTGTTCACATCAATAAATGTATCTATCGCCTTTATTATTAATTTGTTTATATAGCGTCACAGTTCCCGCAGCGCATCAGGTTACGTTGTACGTTATGATAAAGCTTTAACCACTCCACTTGCAAAATGAATGAGCTCTTCCTCTGCTAAAACCACAAAACGGGTTTTTTTTTCTCCTTTTCTTTAGTTTTTTTTAATTTAATTACATTTTTTTAAATTACTTTTCTTAAGCACAGATACATTGGTTTTGGTGTAAGCCTTGGAAATAAAACATGTAAAGTTCTATGGAACAGCAAATGACTCTATACAACTTAAATATCATTTCACTAAATGCTGTTTAAATATTTTACTCTTCTACCGGGTGTCGTGTTGGTCTGCGATGATGCCGCGTTTATGTTGCTGGTTCCTGGACTGTAGATTCCTCGATCTCTAGCTAAATGACGACGATAGGAACGGAAGTCTGACAACAGAGTCTTAATCCGAGCGGTATTTTACATACTTACCAACTTTTTAGATTCTAATTTCCAAGTCAACCAACAGAGCGGGATGTTATGTGGAGGTAACGGCTGTTCAAAGAGGTTACATAGGATACATATGGGGTAACCAAGCAAACTCGAGCTTTGGGTCTTCGGGGGTTATTGCTCATATGCCCCCTTATATCGGAGCCTTTGAGGACCGTCTGAAGGTGCAGGGAGTTCCACAGACCGGCAGCGCAACTCTTTAATATCTTTGGAGGTTATGTATCAAGAGAGTTCTGGCACGAACATTCTAAGTGTGGCCCAATCAACCTGAACATTCCCTTTGTTGCTATGTCGATTGCACCACCTTTACACCCTGAAACCATAGTTGGTCTATTACGTAGCCTCTGATAATTCTTGTCTAACCAATGACTTTAACACACGCATCAGGTATAAGGCTCTAGGCCCGTGTCTGTCTAACCGATGCATTTAGCAAGTTCTTTTTAGAATTGTGTAAAGTGTGGTTAAGCAACTCACCCTTTCCTCTTTCTGACCAAGCGCTGGGTCTCGTGACCAAATTTCTGTGTCTCATACATTCGGTTCCTTCCCAGACAGGGAACATGAAAACCAAGCTGAAGGGGTAACATCTACACCTGGGCAGAGGACTATTCCTTTGGGCTAATGCTGGGGTAGAAGTGAATCTGAGGATCCCAGGACACAGACGAGAGATTCCCGGCAACCAACAGAGGCTCCAGAGAAACATAGGGGGATTGTTAAGAAATCTCAGTGTTCCGGCTTCAAACACCATGATCGGATCGCCAAAACAGATTCATCGGCAACTTGCTCCATGTGCCATGTTCCTCCTTCTCGCTGTGTTGGGTAAGTGATTTGTACCCTTCTGGACGCTTCACGGGCAAAACCCTAAAACATTTCGGCTTCCAGAAACCTTCTAAAGCCTTTCACAAGACGTTTGCTTTCCATCTAATTACATTCATTTGATTTTCGAAATTAAATTGTATCTAATTTCAAATGAAAATCTGGATACAAATGTAGCAAAGTGCATTATTTTCACACCACATATTATCAAAAATCTTATTTCAGATAAAGTCGGAACCAATAGTGTTTTTTGACCGACGTGATGGTAACTTGGTTTTATGCGATATTAACACAGAAAAATAAATTTTTGTGATTTAAAGATTATTATTAAAAGAGTATATTCAAAGTAGAAAACCTTATGTCGTTAAGTCATGACCTGATTTGCCATTAGAAGTTTTAGTTTTCATCAGAATTTAAATTTAATATCTGTTTAAATCCTCGTTATTTTTTTTTTGTAAGAAAAAAAGAATAGTGAGTGAAATAAAATCTGAAAATTTTCATTTGAAAATCGTATGCCTCCCACAAATAAATTACTCTTTTTTTTTTTTAAGATAATTAGTTTTGAGGTTTTATTCTAATTTGGCCATTTCTTTCGCCAATGTCAAAAAATCAAGATATAGAAGACCTCCTACGACTCATCTTTATGGGGAAACAAAATGACAAATATTGTTCGTTTTTCCAGATATCCCATACATTAAAATAAGGAATTCATTTTAGTACCTATACCCAAATCTATAACATAGAGGGGTATTTTCATTGGACTGAACCTTTGGAACCATTTTTTTTCTATTTCAACAAACTGATTACTGGGCAGATCCCAATGAAATCAAAACCACAAACGGCTATTTTTAGAAATGTACAAACTTTTTTATTTTGCCATCGTGAAAATGAGGAAACATCTGCGTGATTTGGCAACGAGGAACTTGATCATCACATGAAAATGTAACAGAGAGGACAAAAAAAAGCCTACAAATGAAGTCGTCATTGGCCCCTGGATGTAAGGTATAGAGAAGCTAAGCCATGCCCTATATATATATATATCTATCTATCTATAAAATCACGTGTACGATTGCAGGTATCAAAGCTGTACAATGAACAGTTTTGACTTTCCACCATAATTATTGTGGGAACATATCCTCTTTATACTTAACTACCCTACTAGAATGTGATCAGGTTTGTAGTCCAACAAACAGTTGTGGTGCAAAGGGTTACCTGTGCCGGTTTCCTTTTTTTTTTTATTGATTTCAATAAAATTAATAAATAAATCAAAATAAGATCAGGAAAGGAAAATAATAAAAAAGTTATAATTAAATAGCTATCGCGTGCTTGCTATCGATATATATATATCACGTCTCCTTCCAATCCCATTCAATCTGTTTTTATTTTGACATTTTCTGTTTTGTTATAATGAAGAAGTCGGAGCTCTGTGTCATTTATATAGTTTGTAAAGCCTTCCCTGATTGCGGAAACTCTGTTGGTAAATACATTTACTTGGTTTGAATTGATTTACGCCATTAATAAATAGCTAGTCTGTTAACACAAAAGTAGGCCGAAGTGGTCCGTTGTTGCAACTTCTGTTTGAGGCTCACCAACATTTTCTGGGTCAACTGACCACAAGCTTCCTGACCCTTAACGATAAAAAAACAAAGGTATTTTTGTGTTTCCACTCAACTGACTAAATATTAAAGCTTCCGACAGCTACCCAGGCAGAACCAAGCAATTAATGATTTACATTGTTGCACGTAGCTGGTGGTATCTCAAGGACATGCTTCCTCACTAAGGGGTTATTACTTTAAATTTACCATTTTTCTTTCATTAATTCCACCACATTAACCCTTTCTAAAACACATCTTAAGCATAACCCTTAGAGGCCCACTTGTGTTTTGTCATCCATTGGGTCCTGATTTTGGCTTTGAGAGAGCATGCTTCACCAAGGTCACATCTCAGCAGGGCTCCTTGTCTCCTCAGTGTTTACTTGAAAGAAACGTAAACATTTTAAGCTTCTGTAGAGCAGATAGTTTGATTGTAACTTCTACAGGGCAGAATCTGAATGCTTTATGACCAAACTCGTGACCTAGGATTTATGAATCCCAAAGCAGCATCTGTATATCGCGTGACCTTCAAAACCTGACATTGTCTCCAAATGTGGTGATCTGTACAAAAAAAATTAATAATACTTTTTTTCATTGTTTTGTTTTTAGGAACTGCTTTCGGACAAAATGGTGAGAATTTTGTTTTTTTAACATGAAATATTGGAATAGCGAAGAACATAAGCCCAGACAGCCATGACTGAATACATGCTTAGGAAAGCTTTTTGTTCCCTAGGAATTTGTTGATTCTTTTATTTAGGTTTCCATGAAAAAAAGGGGAACATTTGAGGATGTGTTCATTCTTTACCTGGGGGAGGAAATCATAGCTGGAAAAATCATGTGCAATAACGAAACTAACAAAAATTAACATGATCCCTTAATAATTAAATAAAATACCACAAAAAAATCTGGTGTCTCTTAGGCCTTTGAAGAACCAGAATTTGACTTGCTTGATTTATAGGTGTCTTTTCCTAACCCCAAAAAACTATGTATGGCATTGCTGCTTGAAGACATTCTGTCCTGTAGATTAATTGTAATTCCGTACATATATCTCATATATCTCTTTGTGAATTCTTCTTTCAGACTGTGGGGATTGCTTCCACCTGAGCTCGGGGGCAATTACCGGAATTGTCTTCTGTGACATCTTCATCACTGTGCTGATTGCCCTAACTGTGTATTTCATATCAAATAAAATCCAAAAAAAGAAAGAAGAAGGTAAGTAAAGCGAGATTTAATCTTGTAGAATGTGGTTTTTTTTGTTTGTGGTGAAACAGTATGCAGGGGGGGGGTGTGAAAATCGAACAATTGTATTTTATTAATGACAAATAAAATATGTAACCCAAAGCGGCATTTTAAATTTTGTTAATAATTTGGAGTAAATTGTTTTCCCTTAGAGATTGTTGAGTACTTTGTAAAATAAATGTAAAAAGTTAGAAATTAAACAATGTATCTATCAATTATCTTTTTCTCTTCCAGAAAGACATAGAAACAGCCAAAAAACTGAGTTGCAGGAAAGTGAACGAACTTACGAAGTGAGTTTAAGGAGCTGCCGAGTTTGGTATTTAAAGAAAGCCTGTGTTTTGTGCTACAACCGATCCAACAAGCAAAAAGCTTCCCACCTTGTACCTAGAAACTCAAAACTCTTTGGGTTAAACCATTCCATAAACCGCACGGTAGTAGCTGAGCAGCTTTGATTCATTTATTTAAGAATAATATTGTTTGATTCAACTGGATAGGCCAACTAATCCCTTCAGGGTTCCTTAGCCCCTCAGACCTGATGGGGTCCCCAAAGACCCTGATGTGAAAAAATGAAAAGTCGGAAGGAGAAAAGTCACGGTGACTAAGATCCGAGCCAAACCGAATACCCATCAACGTCAACAGGGCCAACTAAACAGAGTCTCAAATTCAATTCCATTTTAGCTGCCTGCCCTCTGGCTGGAACTCGGGGCTTTGCGAGTAGACTCCTCTCTTCATTTAACCCATTAACCCATTAAGATCCAGACAGCTTCAATACCTTTGAATAGTCTTACCACCCCCAGGGGCTTTAGCACATACCTCCTGGCATTAGCGAGTAACACCTTCTTGCTGCTACATCTTTGAATGTCTTTTAAATCCCCACTGTTTTTGGTGTAAAAGGATAAAACAAAGGACAAAAATAGAATAATACACATTACCAAGTATATACAGCTATGTATCAGAATGGCGTTAATGTCTTCATATGCAAGAAGTACTCAACTACAAACGTATCGATCGCTGACACTTTTGCTTTGAATGTATAACGTAGCCTATAAAGGTGGGGACGGAACACATCCCTTTGTAATCTCAGTGTATTTATCTGATATTTAAATGATACGTAAATGTTTGAGTAGACATTGCCTCTCCGGCTAGAAGTCACAAGGATTCCAGCATTATTTATTTATAAAATTACTATAGATTTCAGAGTCTCGTATAGTGGGAAAAGCATACAAAACCTGCTGGAAGAAAAAGGTGTCGGTGTCATCTCAGGTTTCTCGGTGCAGACAATGACAGCTGAAGATTTAGTGCCTATAAATTATTATAATAGAACGGCACACACATAAACATTATTCTTTACAATCCTTTATGCGATGGCCGGTAATCTAACACATCTGTATTTTTTTCCCTAGGAGCTTCAAGGACAAGCAAGGGACATCTATAATGACATTGGAAGGGCACGACGTTAATCCCTATCCATGTATCTGGAAAAAAAAAAACATGTCTGACTCAACCCATCATCAAAAGCAGTTAATGAGACAGTACCATGAGAAAAATAATTTTAAGGCAACTTGCGTGAGAGTTTTTAGAGCAGGGCTTTCCAGGGGTCTCCAACATATGGTAGTCCATGAGCTACAGGAATTGAAACCAGCCTAAAATGGGACGTAGCCAAGAGAGACATCCTACCAGCTCACGAGCCCCTCATAAAGCAAAGCCAGCTCACTTGCCATGCATTAAGGCCCAAAAAACAAAGCTGAGGCTATTTTGGCTTTAGCTTGCACTCTTCCTAACAAGCCAAGCCCAGAAGCCAGAATCACAATTTTTAAAATAAATTATCTCTGTTCAAGCAATTAAATATACGAAACATTAATGGTTGGCTCAAAAAAAACAAACAAAAAAAAAACATTTACATTATGGTAATTTAATTTTCCCTTGTAAGGGCTGATCGCCCTGACACTTGGGGGAAAACAGCAATATACTTCAAATTTCTGGCCATGACTGAATAAGAAAATGGCATTTCACATTATCTAAATATTCACTTTTTACACACACTTTTTATGTTATCTAAACATACATATTTTACACATACATTTCCCATTATCTAAATATACAACTTTTACGCATACATGTTACCTTATATCAACATACACCTTTTACACATACATGTTGTTACATTATCTTAACATACACCTTTTACACATACATTTCCCATTATCTAAACATACATTGATACACATACATGTTACACTATCTGAACATACACCTTTTACACACACATGTTACATTATCTGAACATACACCTTTTACACATACATTTCCCATTATCTCAACATACACCTTTTACATATACATGTTACATTATCTCAACATACACCTTTTACACATACATGTTACTTTATATCAACATACACTTTTTACACATACATTTTATGTAATCTAAACATACACGTTTTACACATACATTTCCCATTATCTTAACATTCACCCATTATACACACATGTTACATTATCTGAACATACACCTTTTACTCATACATTTAATATGATCTCAACATACTCCTTTTACACATACATTTTCCATTACCTAAACATACACCTTTTACACATACATGTTACATTATATCAACATACTCCTTGGACACATTCATTTCCCATTATCGATGAAATAATTTACACACACATTACACATTATCTGGACATACTAACTTTCTTAGTAGGCAGGACCATTTTTATTATAAATATAGTTGCTTTTTGTTTGTGTAAGCGCATGTATATTTATTGATAAATTGCTCCATATGATAATAAACATTGTTAAACTGTAACTTGTTTTTCCAATTATTATGACATATTGTTTCACTCTCAATGCTGATACTTTTGATTGTAATAGTACTATTATAAAAATTGAGAGGTACTTGGAGTTTTTCAGCGTACATTGCAGGTTTTCTCAGTATGACTCTCTGTTTTCAACATTTACGGGGGGGGGGGATTTGTATGATGCCTCGTCCTGGGGTTTATGCTTAAAATGCAGAATGTTGAGGGAATTTTGCAGTAGAGACGAATAACACCAGGTTACATAGTTACAATCCTAATCCTAATTCTGATATTTTTTTCTAATAACATCCTCTTTGTGGGTTTAATCTTTACTCTTGAAACTGTTGCACAGGAAATAAAACAGTAGTTTTCTGTGATATTTCTTTCCCCTTTCTTATACTTTGTCATTTTCCTCCCACCCGCTTCATCATGGCATCTAAAAGTTACGTCTTATTAAGAAATTGGAATTATTTTGGTTTATTTCTTTTAACTCTCTCTAAACCACAACATTTTCACCCACTCTTCCTTTTCCGACCCAAAGCACAAGGTTGGAATGTCAGTTTACAGTGAACAGCTTTAAATTAAACTTTTTTTACCCCACTAAAATCTTGTTTTTTATATGCTGTTCAACACTTGCAATTTTTTTACAGGTGGACATAAATGGAATATGTTGCACGTGATATCGCCATCTGGTGGCATTCAATGAGAACTGCATAAAAACACAACTAATTAAACTTCAAATAGATCACTGTAAAAAGTAAGAACTGCTTTGTTTTACAATAAATCTCATAGACTTTTCAGAAATTTTCCAAAATTTGACCCTACATAATGCATAGTTAAATTAGTTAGCCATTTCAAATATTATCCAGTGGGATTAACTATACATGACGCAGGGAAACCCCAGCCTTTCTTAGGGTACGAATGTTTTATTGTTAACACATTAAAAAAGACGTAGCTTTTAGGGCCTCAATGATCTCTTCTTCTGATGGAATCCTTCACAATGCTTTTTAAATCCCTCCAAGACCCTTCACTTTGTCCACCATCAGACAAACATTATGGATACTATACACTGGTTTTGCACCGTCTCTTTTAAAGGTTAGGGGTTAGAGAGTTAGGCATTTGATTTAGGGTTAGAGTGTTAGGAGTAGGGTAAGATGGTTAGGGTTTAGGGTTAGAGGGTTAGAAGGTTAGGGTTAGAGTTAGAGGGTTAGGGTTAAAGGTTAGAGGGTTAGAAGGTTAGGGTTAGAGTTAGAGGGTTAGGGTTAAAGGTTAGAGGGTTAGAAGGTTAGGGTTAGAGTTAGAGGGTTAGGGTTAAAGGTTAGAGGGTTAGAAGGTTAGGGTTAGAGGTAGAGGGTTAGGGTTAGAGGGTTAGAAGTTTAGGGTTAGAGTAAGAGGGTTAGGGTTAAAGGTTAGAAGGTTAGGGGTTAGTGTTAGAGGGTTGGGGTTTAGGGTTAGAGGGTTAGAAGGTTAGGGTTAGAGGTAGAGGGTGAGAGTTAGAGGGTTAGAAGTTTAGGGTTAGAGTAAGAGGGTTATGGTTAAAGGTTAGAAGGTTAGGGTTAGAGGGTTAGAAGGTTAGTGTTAGAGGGTTAGAGGGTTAAAAGGTTAGGGTTAGAGGGTTAGTCATTAGGTTTAGAGTTAGGGTTTAGGGTTAGGTTAAGGGTTAGGAAAGGGATTTAGGGGTAATAATTTCCGAGGTAGTAGCAGGTAGTAGGTAGAGAATGCAATATAGCAGCAGGAGATGTGAGCTGGAAGATAGATGGGGGATTTGATCAGCGGCATTACAAGAGCAATCAATGGGCATTACATGCATTTTATACACTAGTTTCTGCATGCTCGTTAATAAAAATTATAAATTTTTTGGGTGCTTTTCTCTTTATTTGGTGAGTTTTGGCACCAAGTAAGGTGGTTCTAACTAGTTTTCTCATGGGGCCTTATAATCAATTATTAGGCTGATCTCTATTTGATTAGAACTTTCATTAGTTTGGAAGATCCTGTTTGGAACACAACCACAAGGCCATGGGCTGCGCTAAATATTTGCTCCTGCTGTTCGGTTGCATCATGTGAAATGAGTTGGGTTAGTTTATTTCATGCTGATAAACCCTTTGGAGCTTAATCTTAAAAATAGACATCTGTCAGCAAAAAAGCCCCCAAAAAACTGTAAATTATGGACATAATGCTACAGAATATTGTGGTTTTGTGTTGAATTAAGGTGGCATGGCCAGGGATCCTGTTTTAGGTATAACATTTCTTATAATAGTACAGTTTTTTAGGCTATAAAGCTATAATTCAAAGTATCGACCCCCACCCTGTCTAGATAAATAGACTATATTAACATCTACCGCTTCTGTGGAGAGGCAGTTCCACTTATATACTGCCTTGACAACTAGAATTGTATGAATGGCATTTTAAATACATTTTGCATAATTTGTGCATTTGTATGTCTGTTTTGCCACCATTAAAACCCTTTTTTGGTGCCATTTCATAAATAGATACAAGAGATACATATTAAAAGAGCGTATGTATCAATATACATAGATACATCTATGAAAAGAGCGTATGTATCAATATACATAGATACATCTATGAAAAGAGCGTATGTATCAATATACATAGATACATATAGGAAAAGAGCGTATGTATCAATATACATAGATACATATATTAAAACAAACCCTTATACATTGTCCCCTATTACAGAGGGTATATAATAATGTATAGGCATCTGGGTACATCCACACAGAGCTAAACGTGTCACCTTCTGTTTAAATATCTAATGCAAATAGCTTTTTCTTCCCGTATGTTTTCCTTTGTTACACATCAGAATATTTCTCTGGCTTCGCAGGTTGATCGGCTGTCACCTGACGTTGCTCACCTGCTTGTGAATAGCTGGGGGGGAAATGGGAGCTGGGGCTGCTGAGTTGTGGGGGGGGCTTTGAGATTAACGTATCAGGTGCTGAGCTCAGGAATAAATACTTAGGATTCGGGACGCAGGAGGTAACTCGTCCACAGTCCCAGGAACCAGGTAAGCCTCTCGTCTCACCTGTATTTTCCTATCAGCATTTACGGAGTATTAAGTATTGGGTGTTCTAGAAGTTTGCGAATTGGAGAACATAGAAGCCCTAAGAAGTGCTACCTAACGAGACGATTATATATCCAGCAGAACGCAATATAGAGTTGTATCTGTAGCCGTCTATCATGATATAGAATGTCATCTATACTATATGTCATTCGAAATAGAATTATTTCTCTATAAGCTATGGGAACGAATGCCGTCTGCTATATACATATAATGGAATAAAATGCTTTGGGCCATGGAATGGAATGGTATCGGTCGGCCAGCTTCGGAAGAAGAAACCTTTGAGGTCCAGACAGTTTGCGTGACATTCTTTTCCCGTTTTGACCTTTAACAACGATATCAAACGGAATGTAATCTATATCATGGGCTAACGAACCAGGGGGTGAGGAGGATATGACCCCCATCCAGATTATTAGAAGAAAATAAAACTGCATATTTATGTTATCATGATGGGAAGGGGAGCTCTTTATACCCTGCGGAGCTTTGGCAGGGTTTTTACATCCCTAATAGAACGTTCAATTAATACTGTATTCAGTAGTGTTTTGTATGTATGAAATAGAATTAATGTAGAAACATAGAACCGGCAGGCAGATCGGCCCCATTTGGCCCCTGTCTAGTCTGCCCGTTTCTTCTGCTATAAAGTCTTAGATTCAGGAGCCATATGCCATATGGTCATTTCTTAAGTCAGTATGGCTCCGAATTCTAGAGGAGGTTCTGGGAAATCTCTTCTCCATAGTGATATCTCTGGTGGCATCTGAGAAGGTACTGTGGTGGAACGGAACATGGTCATGGTGGACTATGGTAGGAGCAGGCTAGAGAATAAAATCAGAGCTAAAAAGTAATATCAAATAGAATGCAATGCATAGGAAAAGAGAAACGGACAATTTCCCAACAACCAAATGGAAAAAACCCTATGAGCAGAAATAACACAATCATCCCAGAATCGTTAAATTCACCTGTATCACATTAAATATTCGTAAGCAATATATAGACCACTGGTCTATCCAGAATGGATTACATGCCGTAGGCAGAGGACAATGTTATTTAAATGTGTTTTATTTATTTATTTAATTTTTAATGTAATATTTTTTATTTTTTTTTAAAAGATCCAAAATGGGCTGGTTTTGGGGCCCAGTCCTATGGGCAGTTATCCTGTCGATTTGTTGTAAGTATATGTGTAATATAGGATTTATAATGCTTTTTTTTGTGTGGTTTAACATAACTGCAAATATTTGAGGGGGGAAGGTAATTATAGCGTTGGCCTTATATAAATTAAAAAAATATAGTGATATTACGAGCCTTCAGATCTGATGTTTTTATAGTGTAAAAAACATTTTTATACAAACATGAATTCCCACTTTCAGAACAAACATGATGTGGAAATCCCCTCCCTGATTCTTATACATTTCTTTTTTTAGGCAGAGGAGGTGATTCAACGTGGACTAAAGGTAATTTGAAAACAAACATTAGATTTCATTTAGAAGAAATGATATTCTCATGAATTGATACTATTATTATATAATATTTATTATGTATATTATATATATATTATTATTATTATTATATATTTATTAATATAATTTAAAAATTGACCTACCTTCAATCTGTTCCAAAATCTACTTATGTGTATGATGCTGTTGTGGGATATTGTGAATCATTTGAATATTATATTCTGAATTATTTTTTCCTTTCTTTGTTGAAACAGAATGGTCAATGAACGGAGGACAACAGCAAGAAGGCAAAGGAATGAAATGGGGTGAGTCCACGCACACCCTAATCACCCAAAATATGACTTATGATTTACTTGAACAAATGCGTTGGCTCGTTTAAGATCAATAACAAAAGTCATTCTACTTTTTCTTTCTTTCTAGAACAAGGCGGTACATTTTCTTGGGGAAGAGGTAATTAAATTGCCGAAGTGATAACTACACACAGTGATACATTTTTTTGCCAGACTATGATTATAATTGTAATCAAATAATGTTTCCCATTTCAGAAGAATAAATAATACTTAGATAATTTCTTTATAGGTGAAGGAGGTCAGTTTCATGGCTCAAAAGGTAATTTGGAAAATCATATTATCTGTGTGTTTTTTAATAGGAAAATAAAATGAACAATTTAATTCCTCGCATAGAAAAGGATAATTTTAAATATATATATATATTTGAAAGCTATTTTCTTTCATTCATCTTGCATTTGTATGGTTTATTATATTTGGAATGAGCGATTTCTTCAGTTGACACCAAAGAAGCCAATTTTATGTTAGCTAACCAGGTGGAATTACTTCCAACCATCTCTCTATCCTCCTCTATCCAATCCCCACCCCACCTGCTTATTGCGTATTTACCTCCCCATCGTGATCATATGGTGAAAGTTTTGTTTCATCATCGGGGAGATTGACAAACTCAAATGCCAACACTCATGCTGCCAACTTTTAGGGAATCCACCTGTTATTAAAAAAAAACAAGATTTCCAGAGGACTAATTTACTTTTTTTTTAATAAAAAATTGAAGGAGGGAGTTCCGAAGAGAAAGGAGGAATGAAATGGGGTGAGTTCATCGTAATACATGATTACATTTTATTTTTTGTTGAATCGTTTCAGAATAAGGACAATGTATCTAAATCATTCTACTTTTCTTTGTAGGACACGGCGGTAAATTTTCATGGGGAGAAGGTAATTCCAGTACTGAATTTTATAATAATTTTATAACATAATAAATGCAGTGATAGGAGAATCAGTGTATTTCAGGTTTTTTTTTAGAATTCCCATTTTCAGAACAATAAATACTACTTACGTATATTCTTTACTTAGTCTTATATTTTAATTGTAGGTAAAGGAGGTCCCATTCCTGGATCAAAAGGTAATTTGGAAAGTCACATTATTATTTTTTTCCATAACTAGCAATTATGGAAAAACATTTTTCAATTAAATTCCAATTTTTGAATGATGTTTCCTTTTTAATGGTTTATTATTTGGGGGATGGGCAGTTTCTTTAGAATTTGCATTACAGCAAAGACGTTCATTAGATCATTTTAGAGCCATTGATTGAAGAATTTTCCTCCTTTATTTATCTTTAGCTGAGTAGGGGGGGGGCTGGGAATATTTCCCTTAATTTTCTCTATACTCCCCCATCCCATCACGTCTCCTAGCCCTAACCTCTTATTTCATTTCTACAACCCCATCCTAAATCATAACGTTATGGAATAGGCTGGGGTCAAAAGGCAGTCGCTGCTTAGTAAATAGAATCTCCTACCTCCCAACATATTGGATGAGAGACCTTCATTTAGGAGGCAAAGTTTGAACGTTGGATCGCTATTACGAGTTTTGAAACCCACGGCGGTTACTATTGGCGTAGAGATAAACTAAATCGAGAATGGCTTTACCTTCAAGTCGATAAATAATGTTGAGTTGAGTCTGGCTAATTTTTTGTTGAGTTGACCTTCATATTGTGGTCGTTGAACATTTTGTTTCAAGTCTCACGCATGTCATTGACAAACCCAAAAGCCAAAACTCATACCCGCCAGCTTTTGGAGAACCCACCTTATTCTTATAAAATTACATTTTCTGAAGACTAATTGATATTTTTTTTAAATTAAACAGAATGGATGATAGAAGGAGAGATTCCTGCCGGAAAAGGAGGAATGCAATGGGGTGAGGACACATACCATGTACTCCATGAACAATTGTGTTGGCTCATTTTCCAAAAAGCAAACCATTTTGAAATAAATCTATTTTTGTTTTTTTTGTAGAACACGGCGGTAAATTTTCTTCAGAAGAAGGTAATTTAATCGCCGAAATGACAAATACACACAGTGATACAGGAATCGGTGTATTTCACTTTTTTCCTAAATAGAATTATAATTGTGTTCAAATAATCTTTCCCATTTTGAGAAGAATAAATTTGGAAAATCATATTATCTCTTTTTTTTATAATAGGAAAAAAAACTTCCTCGACGCATAGAAAAGGATAATTTCAAATATATTTATATATTTTTTTTTAAGCTAATTTCTTTTATTCATCTTGCATTTGTATGGTTTATTATATTTGGAATGAGTGGTTTCTTCAGTTGACACCAAAGAAGCTCATCAAACTGTATTACATTTTTGGAAACCCATTGATTTGTAGAATGGTCCCCCCCTTTCCCCCCCGTGCCAATTTTATGTTAGCTGAACAGGTAGAATTATTTCCAACCATCTCTCTTTACTCTTCTATTCGATCCCCACCCAACCTGCTTATTGCGTCTTTACCATCCCATCCTAAATCATATGGCGGGGAAGTGGTTGGGCTCAATAGGTAGTCAATGACTAGTTAATGGAACCCCCTACCTCCTAACATTTTGGAAAAGAGAATTCTTTTTCATTTACAGAGGAAAAAATGTTGTTTGTGAATTGGCCCTCAAATTGTGAAGGTATAGTTTTAAACTCTTATCGGGGAGATTGACAAACTCAAATGCCAACACTCATGCTGCCAACTTTTAGGGAATCCACCTGTTATTAAAAAAACCAAGATTTCCTGAGGACTAATTTACTTTTTTTTTTAATAAAAAATAGAAGGAGGGAGTTCCGAAGAGAAAGGAGGAATGAAATGGGGTGAGTTCATCGTAATATATGATTACATTTTATTTTTTGTTGAATCGTTTCAGAATAAGGACAATGTATCTAAATCATTCTACTTTTCTTTGTAGGACACGGCGGTAAATTTCCGTGGGGAGAAGGTATTTCCAGTACTGAATTTTCTAATAATTTTATAACATAATAAATGCAGTGATAGGAGAATCAGTGTATTTCAGGTTTTTTTTTAGAATTCCTATTTTCAGAACAATAAATACTACTTACGTATATTCTTTACTGTAGGTAAATATATATTTTTATTGTAGGTAAAGGAGGTTCCAATTCTGGATCAAAAGGTAATTTGGAAATTCACATTATTTATTTTTTCCCCCATAAGAAAGAACTCGCCTTTTTCTTATAAAATGACATTTCCAAAGGACTAATTTACATTTTTTTTAAATAAAAAATAGAAGGAGGGAGTTCCGAAGAGAAAGGAGGAATGAAATGGGGTGAGGATACACATACCATGAACAAACGTTTTGGCTCATTTAAAAAAAAAAAAAAACCATTTTGAAATAAATCTATTTTTTTGGTAGGACATGGCGGTAAATTTTCATGGGGACAAGGTAATTACGTAGTTGACATTATATAAATATAATAAATGCAGAATGCCAGGAACCAGTATGTTTTATTGTTATGTCTTAAAAGATTATAATTGGAAATGTTTCCCATTTTGAGAACAATACAAACTATTTAGAGATTTTCTGTAATGGGTCTAATAATCTCTTTATAGGTAAAGGAGGTCCCATTCCTGGATCAAAAGGTAATAACGGAAACTCCCATTATTCATATTTTTTTGTAATTTGACTTTTTTTCATGTTTTTAAATGTTATTTTAATTTTGTATATTAAACAGAATGGATGATACAAGGAGAGATTCCTGCAGGAAAAGGAGGAATGAAATGGGGTGAGGATAAACAAACCATGAACAAATGCTCTGGCTCGTTTTACAAAAAAACGCACCATTTTGCAATAAATCTATTATTTTATTTTTTTTTTGTAGGACACGGCGGTAAATATTCGTGGGGAGAAGGTAATTACAAAGCTGATATTATAAACCCAATAAACACAGTAATACAGTGACCAGTTTAAATTATTTTTATGCTTTAATAGAATTATAATTCTATAAAAAAATAATGTTTGCCATTTTCAGAACAATAAAAATCACTTAGAGATTGTCATTAACGGGTCTAGTAATCTCTTTATAGGTAATGGTGGTGACCGGTCTGGATCAAAAGGTAATCTGAAAACTCACATTATTCCTTTTTTTTGTAATTGGAAATCAATGTTTCAATCCAATTCTGCGAGGGATAGAGAATAATATTTTTTAAATATTTTTGAATTCTATTTAGTTAATTTTGCTTTTTATGATTATAACTTTTTGGGAATGAGCAGCTTCTTTCAACATCAGATATGAATTAGGTTCTTAAATCCTTGAGCATGGAGATTTTACACCCCTGTGCCAATTACGTTTTAGTTGAGAAACGAACTGGGCAGACCCCCCCCTTAATTATCTCTCCCCTATCCCATCACCCCTAAACAATATGGCGGGGGAGGTAGCTGGGGTCAATAAGCAGAACTGCCTGTAGGTTACTATTGAGGTAGATATAACTTTTTACGTTGAGAAAAGGTGTTGAGTTGATTCTTGCAAATTTTGGGGTGAATTTGTGATAAAATTGGGGGCTATTGAAAATTGTAATATTTGTTACAATTCACATGAGTATAATTTCCCCAAAAGCCAACACTTTACCCCATCCTAAGATATTTATAGTTGAGTGGCCTGTGGTCATTAGGCATTCTTCCTCCTAACTAATTGGATGAGGGACCTTCACATTTACTTGTTTTGGGGTGAGAAAAATGTTTACATTGTTTCGCTATTATGGGTTAAGGTTGAAACTCACTGTAGCTTAATATTGATGTAGATATATATTAAAATCAGAGTTGCTTTTCTTTCAAGTTGACAAAAGACGTGGCGTCTCTTTAATTTTTAGGTCAGCTGGCATTAAAATCATGGTTCTCAAAAATACCCGGTGTTAATTTAAAATGACGCTTTCTAAAGTCTACATTTTTTGAATTAAACAGAATGGAGCGTAGAAGGAGAGAGTTCAGAAGAGAAAGGAGGAAAGAAATGGGGTGAGTATAGACTGACGGCACAAATGAAGATGAACTTGTGTTGACGCGTTTCACAACACCACCAAAGCACTTAAATCAATCTGCTTTAATAGAATTATAATTCTATATAAAAAAAAAATGTTTGCCATTTTCAGAACAATAAAAAAACACTTAGAGATTTTCATTAACGGGTCTAATAATCTCTTTATAGGTAAAGGTGGTCACCGGTCTGGATCAAAAGGTAATCTGAATTTTTCTTTTGTAATTGGAAATCAATGTTTCAATCCAATTCCGCGAGGAATAGAGAAAAATATTTTTTTATGTGTATATACATTCAATTCAGAGTTACTTTTCTTTCAAGTTGACAAAAGACGGGGAGTCTGTTTAATTTTTAGGTCAGCTTGCATTAATATTATGGTTCTCAAAAATACCCGGTGTTGATTTAAAATGAAGCATTTTTTGAATTAAACAGAATGGAGCGTAGAAGGAGAGAGTTCGGAAGAGAAAGGAGGAAAGAAATGGGGTGAGTATAGACTGACGGCACAAATCAAGATCTACTTGTGCTGACGCGTTTCACAACACCACCAAAGCACTTAAATCAATCTGCTTTTGTTTGTAGGAGACGGCGGCAGATTTTCGTGGGGAGGAGGTAATTACAGCGCTGATATTATACAAATCTCATTTAATCTTCTTAGAAGTGTAATTTCAATTAAAAAAAAAGTTTATCATTTTTAGAACAATAAAAAAATACTAAAAAATAGTAAGATATTTTCTCTACTTGCTCATTATAGGTAAAGGAGGTCCCCATCCGGGATCAAAAGGTAATTTTTATTCTCAATTAGAAATCAGTGTTTCAGTCAATGTTTCATTAGGCGCAGCGAATGATATTTTAAAATATTTTTGAGTGTTATTTGCTTTATTTGATTATTTTTGGTTTTTTCTTTAGATTTTTACTTGACATTAATAGGTTTATCAGATTGTATTAGATTGTTTATAACCATGTCTTGAAGAATTTGTACCCCTTGTGTCAAGTGAAGTTTACTTGATCTAGGGGCAATAGCCTCTCCTCAGTTGTCGTTATTAGTTAATAGAACCCCCTACTTCATAACGTATCAGATGAGAGGCGAAACTGACAACTAATTGATCATTGGGATAAATTAAAAGTTGCTTATCTTTGACAAAAGAAAAGTTGAGTCTGGCTACATTTTTGGTGAATTGGCACTCAAATTGTGGTTATTGAAAATGTCAATGTTTTGTTCCAATAAGCGTGATTGAGAAACTCAAAAGCCAACACTCATACCCCCAGTATTTAGAGAAATCACCCTATTATTAAAAAACTACATTTTTGTAAAGACTAATTTATTTTATTTTTTTTGTTCAACAGAATGGATGATAGAAGGAGGGGTTCCTCCAGGAAAAGGATGGATGAAATGGGGTAAACTTAACAAATTTGTCATTTGTCATTTTTAGTCGCCGACAAATGTCATCGTTTGTTTTATGATGATAACAAAACCTTTTAACATCAATCTACCTTTTTGTAGGACAAGGTGGAAAACACCCATGGGGAAAAGGTAATTATAGCACAAATATTATATATATATATATATATATATATATATATATATATATATATATTTATTTTTAAATTTATTTTTTATTCCTTAAAATATCACAAACTTAACTTCTACCACTCATACCCTCAACTGTTAAAGAATGTACCCCGTAATTTTAAAACTAAAACTAATTTACATTTTTTTTTATTCAACAGATTGGACGATAGAAGGACAAACGAAATGGGGTGAGGAAGATTAACAAATAGTTTTTTAATTAGAATAACTGCACTACAATGACAATTGAAATACAATCTTATATTTGGACTTTTTTTTTTGTAGAACATGGCGGAAAAATTCCATGGGGAGAATGGGGTATGTTAGTGTGGAACGATTGTTGGTAGTGGTATGCCTTAAAAATACATTTCTACACAATTATCAATTCCCATATAAGAATATCACATGTTATTTGGAAATTATCTTTATAATCCTTATACATTTATTTTTTGGGGTAAATGAGGTTTTAAGATTTCCTTTAAATTTCTTTAAGACAAAAATAAATAAATAAAGATATTAATAAAATATTTTTTATATTTATATCATTTACATTTTAAGAACAGTTCATAGAATTTAGAAATCTTTCTACTAAGCTATAAAAATTTCTTTATAGGAAAAGGAGGTCAATTTCCTGGAATAAAAGGTAATTTGGAAATTAGAGCACATTTTCAGAATCTCTTATGCAAATCCGATGTTGCCGTTTAATCTGACACCTACTCGTGCTAAAAGAATATGTGCTCTCGGGTTATTTATGTATTGATAATATTGATTTGGTTATATCTACAAACCATTAATTGCACTCACTGGTATGTTAAGCAAATAAAACATTTAAGATCTGTTTTATTTATTTATTTATTTATTTATTTATTATAGTTTCCTCTTTAATCTCAGAATAAACTGCTTTTTTCAGTTTATCGGGCAGCAACCTATCAGTACCTGCTTGTCTATCACATGATTAAATATCCCCAGCAAAAATAGTGAACAGTAGTTTGACATCTCTTTTACTAAATAATATTATTATAATATAATAATACTAAAATAATACTATTTTTTTTCTTTACAGGAAAAGAAGGTTATTTTATGTGGAGACCAGGTAATATAAAAAAAGCTTTGACCTCACCATGACAAATCAAATATACTTTCGTAGTTTTGACACGTTACACTATTTTTCTTTTGCAGGTTTCAAAGGTGGGGCTACAGTTGGCAGAAAATTTGTCACCACATTCCTGCAGAATCACGGATCCAACAAAATTCCTCAAGTGGAGTTCCTAATTACCGGCATCTACCCCTCCACTCTGGTCATGCTTACCATTAGCAACACTGATTTCCGGAAAGAAGTGACGGTCAAAAAAGGAGAAACTGTATCCGTTCCTATCAAAGAACCCATAGAGATGCTCGGAACGGACACATCCCCCAGATCAGTGGTCATTGAAGCCGATCATGGGGTGACAGTTGTTTCACGTAGTTCTAAACCTGGCAGTTCTGATACAGCTTTGCTTTACCCAGTAGACTGGTGGGGAATTCTCTATTACATTGTTACACCCCCGTGGGGACCTGACACAGAATATAAAGAGTTTGCCATCATCTCCAATGACAAGCCAACAAATGTCGATATCTATCTAAAAGGACATGTGAAATTCCAAGGAAAGGATTATCCGAAGGGAAGCATTCTACGTGTCACCTTGCAGCCTCACCAAGCCATCCAGATTCAGAGCAAAGACGATCTGTCGGGCACTAAGGTAGTAGCCCAATATCCGGTATCAGTCCTAAGTGGGCACACATGCGCTCAGAAAAATGGAAACTGTGGCCATGTCTACGAGCAGCTCCTACCAGTGGAACGCTGGGGAGATACCTACTTTGTTCCCGGTCTGTCCTTCCAGCCTAAATCAGACATTGTGATGGTTATGGCTTACAAACCCACTGAATTTACATACCAATCTGGGACCAAAAAAGGACAGAAAACCATAAATGAAGGAGAAATGGTCACCTTTGATGTCTCACCATCATTCCCTTTGTCTCTGCGTTCTAATAATTATATTCAAGTCCTTTTGTTTGGCACTGGTGGATCCTTCCCACCTTTTCTCTCTAATGCACCTGATATTATGAGTTTTGGTCTTAAATATGTAATCCCTGGGCAAAACAACGTTGACAACAATGAGGGTGTTATTATAATCAAGATGCCGGGTCAGTCAGGAATCACTATCGACGAAAAGGCTCCAAAAGGAATTCAGTGGAGAAAGTTCCCAGGATCAGAATACTCTTGGGGAGAGTTTAGATTACCCCGTGGCTTCAGTTTTCACACCATAGAGCACCCCACAATGCCATTTGGACTCCTCAGCATTGGTTACTCTCCAAGTATGAGCTATGGGTCTATCGCACCTTGTCTTAAAGGTAAGCACCGTGTCTCGAAATTATATATGAAGGCTGTGCAATTCCAAAAGATCAAGATCTAGTCCAGCAGGTTGTTGGAGAATGTAAACATTTAAGAGCCATAAGACATAGGTTTCCTGACACTGAATCATAACATAACGAAGAAGAATCAGTCTTATTGCTCAACCAGTACATAATTACTCAAGTAAAATAAAGAAAGAAACTATTATGCTCCAAGGGTCCCCATTCCGACCTAAGCTACTTGGCACATCACTTTTTATAGTTCTATTTTTTATAAACCATAAAATTGAAGCATTTTATCAGAAGTTGATGTCGATTGTATTTGTATATAATAATAATAACGTTAATCATATACTTATAACAGTAGATATGATGTAAAAAAGCTTCTTTACTGAGTTGTACAAATCCATTTATAGGAAGAAGTGGCCCAGTTCCTGGGAGTAAAGGTAATTTGGATAACTGGAAAATTTGGGGAGTGTGATATTAATTATTTTTTTTTACAAAATTCTAGTATTTTCTGCAGTTTTTGAATTTGGGTATCTAATCTACTTCTGCTACTTTATAAGGATCACATTTAAAAAAATATATAAATTGAATATATAAAATACATTATTCTGTGTAAACACCCCCCCCCACACACGTATCAGGTACATTGAATATCTTTTAAAAACAGAATGGACAGTGGAAATGGAACAAGGAGGTGGAATCCCATGGGATAAAGGTGAGTAGAGAAATTGTACTTTTATTTCATTCTTAAGCGCCAATCCCAGGCCAAGGTCAACAGAAGTCGACAGCTCCTGTTGAGTTCTTGGAGAGTTGTGTCCAGATTTAGCTTCATGACTCTTTAACGTGTTTAATGATGGAGTTTATCTAGCAGGAAACTTCTCTAAAAATTCAAATGAAGACCCATACATAGCATTGAGATATTATTGACTGTTTGATGTTTCTTTATAGGACAAGTATTTCCACTTCCTGGATCAAAAGGTATCATTCGATTAACAATATGAAGCACAGATGTAAAATGGGAATATAGAACTTAATGATGTGAAGCATTTTGGTTTGTTCTAATCGTTCTAATCGTGCAGAAGACACATCATGTTTACAGAATTAAATATCAATAGGCTCTACGCAATTCCCCGTTATTAGTATATAATTGGTTATGCTAATATTACTAAATTTAGACCAAAGCAGGAACCACTCCCATATTAAATACATTTTATCTTCTCAATTTACCCAAATTAAATTATATTGTGATGATCATGTAAAAGACCATGTTATATTATCCTTTTTTTGGATTAAATAGAATGGACCGTGGAAATGGAACAGGGTGGCAACGTTCCATTTGGACCAGGTAATTATAGTTCTAATACTAGACAATCAAGAAGAATGCAGAATGATTAAGAACCATACATAGTATGAAGATATGATCTTTATTGACCGTTAAATGTTTCTTTATAGGACAAGTATTTCCACTCCCCGGAACAAAAGGTATCATTCCATTAACAATAGGAAGTATGGATATTCCAAGCTGTTTTGTTATTTAGAACTGGCATTCGTTTTAATCCGAATGATTTGTTGCATTTGAGTTCGTTTGGGATTTGGATTTGGGAATATTGTGTATTTTGTGCACAGGACATGCCGTGTTTATATAATTAAATATCAATAGGCTCTACTCATTTCCAATATATTACTATAATATTGATATTAATATAATAATGATATTACAAAATGTTCTCAATATACTTAAATAAAATAAAATATAATGTGATGAGCATGTAAAAGACCATGTTATATTATCCTTGTTTCTGTATTAAATAGACTGGACCGTGGAAATGGAACAAGGTGGCAAAATTCCATTTGGACCAGGTATGGCTATGAAATCAATATGAATTCCGAATGATAATGAGACCAATTCTGTTTGCTGTGTAACACTTAGGGTCTCCAGGTCTCTGTAAAACATTCTGTTTACCATATTTTGACCTGAAAATAGGTAGGGGCCCTAGTTTTCTGCTGAAATAATCAGAAAGATCCTGCAAAGTTCATAGCGAGAATTTGAGTTGGGTTTATGTTCACTATCATGATTAAGCCAACAAATATGATGACTTTTAATTAATAGAGGACTTCTTGAACTTTCTGTAAAACTAGAAACTTAGACCATACATAGTGTTGAGATATAATATTTACTAACTCTTAAATGTTTATTTATAGGACAAGTAGGTCCGCGACCTGGAACAAAAGGTATAATTGTGTTAACAATATGAAGTGTTCGTTTTTCAAGTCGTTTTTCTATTTTAAAATTACATTAATATGAGTTAAAATATAAAAGTTTTAAAAATTAATAATATGAAGCACTTGGTTATGTGCAGATCATGGATCTGGGGATATTGTATCAAATCCCTCTCCATCTTTTGATTATCTGCCAATGATTTATTGGTATTTTCTGGGACTTTGGGTATTTAATATGGAACCCCCCATCCCTACACTCCCTGACTGAAAGGAAATTCCAGCATCTGTATCAAAAATAATTCTACATGAAAAAGGTATTTATCGCCATGCTCCATTTCACTGGGATGTAAGTTTTACACCCAAAAAGACATTTGAGATAAATGACTATATAAATTGGTAAACGGTTGTATATTAAAGGAAATAAATAATACAAAAAATAATTTTATCATCTTAATTTGAAATACAATGTTATAAGGTGATAGTTGAAAAGATCATGTTATGTTTTTTTCTGCATTAAACAGAATGGACCGTGGAAGTGGAACATGGTAGCCCTCCACTGGGACAAGGTAATTAAATCTCCGACAATAGATATATTGGCACAAGGTACTTACTCTGCAAAAAAAAATATAGGGGCTCTTGATTAAAGCTGAAATATTGAAACCTCCACAAGAAACTCTTTGATGCCAATTTCAGTCCAATATCAGCAGAACCCGATGGCTTTATGTAGATTTTACATTAAGACAGACGGCATCTGAACTGCGGAATTACCTGCTGAGTTCATGGCAAGAATCTGTGAGGGTTGCATCTAGGCCTTGTTGTATTAAGAATTGCACCAGGTCTAATCCAGAAAATGCCACCCACCGCCTGCTCCGTACCACCATCCTTACTGCTGAGTGCCAGGGTATGACGTCTTATCCCAGTGCTTTGCCTCGGAAATGAACTTGGCACGGTTCTCCTTGGTGGTAATGGGCTCGTCGTAGGGGACCAGTGATCTCTCATTGAACTAGCCTATAGAACCTCAGACCTACAGGAAGCCCTGTGAAGGGGCAGAGTGGCTTTGGGCCTGCTACCCTAGACCTAGGCCTAGTCAACCTAAGCCAAAATATACTTCTGCATCTAAGATCACTACCATGATTTCCCAAATAAATATTTCACATCTAACCTGTTACTAATGTTAGTTAGTAGAAAACTTCTTGACATTTTCATAAAAATCTGAAAACATCCATATATGGTATTAAGATATAACCATTACTGTTATCTATTTCTTTATAGCCCCAGAAGGTCCACTTCCTGGAACGAAAGGTATAATTCCATAAAAAATATGAAAATATGAAGTATTTTTTATTTTAAAATTATATTATTTTTAATAAAAATTTGCCAAAATCGATGATAGGAAGCAACGGTTTTACGCGGATCATGGTTTTGGGGATATTATACCTTAATTCTTCTTTTTATCTGAAAATAAATCAAAGTCTTAAAAAGCATTCTACATAAAACCGGCATTTTGTGCAGGTGGCTGCCATGTTTTATGAGTGCAGACACATTTCACTGGGGCGTAAAGTTTCTTGTTTCCCCCACAAAAAATATTTGAGATAAAGAACGATATAAATTAATAGATGGTTGTATATGAAATTTAAAAAAAATAAACAAATACACAGAAAAAAACTTTTACCAAAGTAACCCCCAAAAATGTGATGTTATGAGAATTTTTACAACACCATGATATCTTATCCTTTTTTCTTCATTAAACAGAATGGACGGTGGAAATGGAACAGGGGCCAGGTAATTATAGCTCTGATGTTACATACTTTGGCACACGGCCTACCCAAAATTCCACCTCAAAAAATGAGGCCATGTGTCTAAGTCCATGATTATGATTAAACTAAATAAATATTTTAACTGTAACATTTATTTTCATAAAATAAAACAGAAATATAATATTTACTGAATGTTTCTTTATAGGTCAAGTACGTCCACTTCCTGGAACAAAAGGTATAATTCCATTGACGATAGATTTTCGCAGCTGTTAAACTATAGAACTTTTCTCAACTTGATTGAATGAGGCATTTGGTTTGGTAGTGGTCTTGGACTTGGAGATATTGTAAAACATTCCTCATCTCCTTAACGTTATCTGGATATCTTGGGTTTGGTTTAATCATAATATGAAAAACGTACCATCTCTATACTCTCTACTGAACATGTATGTACGAAAGAAAATGTCCACATCTACATCACCCCTTAAAAAATATGCTACTTAAAAGATGTATTTTGTAGAGTTGACTATTATGTTTCCAGGGTTGATCATGCAAAATAATAATAATAATAATAAATTAATCATAATAATAAAATCCATATATTTCCCCAATAGAAAACACATAGACCAAAGAGTATAATTTTAAGTTGCTTTAAGTTGTTTGTGATTCCAAACTTTAAATGGCCATGTGATACTTTTTTATTGCCCCAAACAGAATGGACGGTAGAAATGGAACAAGGAGGTGGACTTCCATGGACGGAAGGTAATGCTGTTTTTAAATATGCTGTTTGATTTTATCTCTAAAAAGTTCAACTACAAATTTCCATTAAAGGAAATATATCACTAAATACATCATATAAAAATAGAATTAACACAATTATCATTTAAATGATGTAAAATTATATCTTCCATAATGAATCCTTCATGTATCTTTCTAGACAAAGAACGCCCACTGTCGGGGACAAAAGGTAATCGGCAAACATTAGAAATGGATTTATGTGAATAGTAAGCCTGGAATTCCCATTAGACATATCAAACCAGAAGTTAATGGAGAGCAGTGGTAGGGAGTGGGCATTTCGGAACATTACCCCAATGCACGTAGAAATAGGAAACTGACCCAGAGACTCTGGAGACATGGAGCTTCCCTTTAGGGGCTCTAGGTCAAGAGTTCCCAAGTATGCGTAATAAGTATATATTTCCTGTTCTCAATTGACATGAATAATTATATGTTATACTGTGCTATATTGTGTTATGTTTTTTGTGTTTTTTTTACATTAAATAGAATGGACTGTGGAAGTGGAACATGGTCAATTTCCATGGCCAGAAGGTAAGTTAAGCTCTGATATAAGATACATAAGAATGATAACAGAATTTATTATGCTTATCAAACACACACAGTGTCCCTGGTTTTCATCTGAAACAATGTGAAGAACATGGCATTAAGAAATCTTCTTTACGGAATGCTATTTTTTTTTCATTATAGGGCAAGAACGTCCACTTCCTGGAACAAAAGGTAGCGTTTAATTCATAATATGAATCTTTTTAATTCCTGGCAGTTTTGTGCCATGTTTTATGAGTGCAGTTAACTTTCGATAGTCTCCCATCAACAATAGAAATTTAGCATAAATAACAACAATAAAATGAAACACACTTGCACAATAAAAGCACAAGAACATTTCTTTACCCCAGTTTTCATAAATACCTTAAAGTAGAATGTGATGACAATGTAAAAGCCTGTGTTATATTATCCTTGTTCTTCACCATTAAACAGAATGGATCGTCGAAATGGAACAGGGTAAAATTCCATGGCCAGAAGGTAATTATAGCTCTTATATTTGATACACGAGATAAAAACATTCTATGTCTAATAAAAGTAGGGTCTTTGGTTCTAGCTGAGCTGATTAGAAACTCAACAGGAAAGTATTTAGCGCCAATTCCAGTCCTAAGTCAGCAGAACCCGACGGCTCTCTGTAGCCTTGACATTGAAACCGACTGTGTCCGAGCTGCGGAAGGACACTGGAAGAGTTGTGATGGAAGACCACCCTCATCTTTTTACTTTTCTGTAAAAGTTAACCCCTTCACGACAAAGCCTGTACATGTACAGGCTCAGAATGCATTCTCATTGAGAACAATCCGTTGTCTTTAAGGGGTTAAAAAATTTAGAACTATACATGGTATTAAGAAATCTTCCTTACCGAGCTTTAAATATTTTTTTGTAGGGAAAGAATGGCCACTTCCCGGAACGAAAGGTAGTATTCCATTACCAATATTAAGTGGTTATGTTCCATGCACTATTGCATCAAAAAGAACAAAATAAAAATCATTTTAATAATGAATTTGTTTAATCTTGTCATTTGCATAAATAATTGAAAATAGAATGTGATGACGATTTGACCATGCCATGTTACCTTTTTTTGCTGCATTAAACAGAATGGATCGTCGAAATGGAGCATGGTAGAATTCCATGGCTGGAAGGTAATTATAGCTTTTCTTTTATTTACTATATGGGAATTTACTCAAACCATGGATATAAGGCACTTGATTTTGCGCCGGTTAGTCCACCATATATTCCTCTCTACCTTCTGATTATCTGCAAATGAAATGCTTTTTTACGAAGCCCTATTTATCTTTCCATAGGACAAGAAGTCTGGCTTACCTGGTTAAAAGGTAATTGAAGAGATTGTGTTATGGGGAAGTGAATTTGTTCTCCATGTAATTCTGTAGATATTTCTAAGAAAAGTTCTAACATAAAGAAAAAAATGTCAATTGTAGATAGAGGACGGCTGTAGTTGTGGTGTCTATAGGTGGTGAATCAGTCCCGTCTTACTGCCGACTTCTAGATAAACACATAAAGTCCTCGCCGCTTGAGATGATGAAAGGAAAGTCTTGTGGGTTTACTCCCTAAAGCTCCAGGGCGGTCAAAAACACAAGTCGGTCCAAAATATACTAATTATCACTAATGGCAGAATAGAGTGTGTAGAGGATTCTCGTTTTACACATATAATAATTACATGTTATTTTAAAACTTTTTTACTTAATTTTTGTTTTTATAGAAAATGAAGACAAATTTCCTGAGATGAAAGGTAAATTTACAAAATGTTAAATGATTTTTTAAAGATTATTATCTATAAAGTCAAATCTCCCTCGATTATTCATTAGACCATTAGAGTACTTATTAGACTTGCGTATTTTAATTGACACAAATTTTGATTGTTATGATTTTGGCAAATTCCTGCATTTCTACTAATCTCTGTAAACAAGGAAGGACCTCAAACGAAGCTAACGAAAAGAAATGAGAACCATCCTAATATTCTTTAGAAATTCGTTCAGTATTTGTGAATTTTTCCGGCTTCTCTTTACTCTGTGGGGTGAGAGAGAAAATTGCACCTAATTTAAATTCTAGATGGAAAAATTCTCCAAATTTAATTCAAACCAACGGATCAGGAAACACAATTTGTAGCCTAAAAAAAAGATTCAAAAGGCTTTCTATTTTTTATTGTATTAAACAGATTGGCCGATACAAATGCTGCGTGTAATATGGGGTGAGTAAACATACAGAATGAGTTCACGTACAAGCTATCATTAGCATGTTTTAATGCAAAAAAATATGAATTATCACATTTTAAATTTCCTCTACTTTTTGCAGAACAAGGCGGTAAATTTCCATGGCCGGAAGGTAATTATATCGCGTGTAAAAGTTTTTGGGGTTTGGTTATAATCTGTCACCCAAAGAACGTAAACTCTGGATTTCATCTTATCTCAGTAAGAGCTCGTCTAGCGGTCTCTGTCTCGCTCACCCGGTTCCTACAGCTTTCTGTTGGCGTAATATTAATCTGAGCCAAGTTTGGGCCTAAAGTCAGAGAATCCAGGAGATCCGGGTCCCAATTCACTCAACGGAAAATATCTAAATACTTTAACTGAAGTTTATAATTATCAACTCGGAAATTCCTCGAGCTCAGCTCTGAATTTTTGTGGATAACCTCTTTTTCAACTATTTTACCCATCAATTCATAATGAATTTCTTTTTTTTCTATGTAATTGGTAAAAATGCTATTTATATATTTTTCAACTGAGTCCCTTGTATCGTTTCCTAGCAAAAGAAAACTGGATTTCATGGCTAAAAGGTAAATCTTACAAAATAAAATTGAGTTTGAAAAAATAGTTGTAGATACATGACTGCTGGCGATGCGCTTCCACATTCTAAATCCCCTCTACTTTTTGCAGATAAAGGTGTTAAATTTCAATGGCCGGAAGGTAAATATATGGCGTGTAAAAGGTTTTGGGGTTTGGTTATAATCTGTCACCCAAAGACTGTAAGATCTGGATTTCATTTTATCTCAGTAAGAGCTCGTCTAGCAGTGTCTGTCTCGCTCACCCGGTTCCTACAGCTTTCTGTTGGCGTAATATTAATCTGAGCCAAGTTTGACCTTCTGGGTCATCTTCCTAAAGTCAGAGAATCCGGGAGATCCGGGTCCCAATTCAGTTATCTGAGGACCTCTAAATAGTTTATCTTTTTATATATTTTAACATGTTTAGTTGAGAACTAGGAAGTTCATTGAGCTGTACTGCGGGTTTCTCTTTTTGCCCCATTTTACTGGTCAGTTCATAATTAATGTTGGTTTCTGTTTAATCGGTAAAGAATGCCATTTATAGATCTCTTTACTGAGCCTTATCTATCTTTTCTTAGGAAAAGAAGGCTGGCTTTCCTGGTTAAAAGGTAATTGAAGAGATTGTGTTGCGGAGCAGTGAATCTTTGTAATTATCACAGATATTGGTTTGGCTGGACATCTAACATAAGGTCATCCTCACTATTTTAATCCGCATGCGGCGGGACGGGGAATGCCAACAAAAAGAAAATGGCCTTGAGTTGTAGAAGCCCCTTACGTGTTCCTTGGCATTGGGGAAGAAGGAGAGGAAGGCCTTGGTATACAATACACTAAGAGGATGAACATGAATAAGATAGAATGAGAAGGATGTATATAATTTATATAATACACAGTATTTCAAGATTTTGTTTATGAAGTACTTCGCTTTTTTTTTTTTTTTATAGAAAATGAAGCAAAATTTCCTACGATGAAAGGTAATTGTTAAACATTTATATTTATTTTTTAAAAATATTATCTAGAAAGTACAATCTGATTAGTAAATACATTAGACTTGTGTATTTGTATTTATAAGAATCTCCTAAAACAAGATGGGAACCTATAAGAAACTCAGGAAAACAAATGAGAAATGCTAAAACTTATTAGAAATGAATTCACTCGTTTGTCTGTTTTCGCCGACTTCCCCCTCGATCTACGGAGAGACCGGGAGCCGGAGAAAGGGAAGGAGAAACAAAAAATGTTTTTTACTGAATTCTCAGAACATTGAAATAAGGCATTTTTGTTTTGAATTAAAACTTTCTAATATACGTTTTCCTTATTCCAATAAATAGAATGGATAATACAAATGCAGCAACCCCAATGGGGTGAGTAGACATACAGTATGAGAAGATTGACTCAGGAATGATCATAAGCATGATTAATTGCAAAACAATTACTGACCTCCACATTTTAAATAACCTCTACTTTTTTTGCAGAATTTGGCGGTAACATTCCATGGCGGGAAGGTAATTGTAGCATCTGTTAAAAGTGCACCAAATATTTATAATCTTTTACCCAAAGAATAGGTGTCACTTTTTCCCTCTATAAATTAATGTTACTTATGAAAAAAATTAGATGCCAAGGGTATTAAAACCTGGAAGAAAAGGTAAATTTAAGTCACATCTTATAAAAAAAATATTTCATCTTTGAAGAAAAATCTAGAGTTGAAGAAAAATCTAGAGTTAAAATATTATAGATGGAAAACACATTTTACTTTATTTCAATTTCATTTTATTTTTATTTAAAGGCCCTGAAGAAGCAACTACAGTCGGCAAAAAATTTGTCACCACGTTTCTGCAGAATCACGAATCCGACGAAAATCCTCAAGTGGAGTTTCAAATTACCGGCACCCACCCCTCAACTCAGGTCACGCTTACCATTAGCAACACTGATTTCAAGAAAGAAGTGACGGTCAACAAAGGGAAAACGGTATCTGTTCCTATCACAGAACCCGTAGAGATGCTCGGAACGGACACATCCCCCAGATCAGTGGTCATTGAAGCCGATCATGGGGTGGCAGTTGTTTCCCGTAGTTCTAAATATGGCAGTTCTGATACAGCTTTGCTTTACCCTGTGGAATCCTGGGGAATTCTCTATTACATTGTCACACCTCCGTGGGGACCTGATCCAGAATATAAAGAGTTTGCCATCATCTCCAATGACAAGCCAACAAATGTTAATATCCATCTAAAAGGAGATGTGAACTTCAAGGGAAAGGATTATCCAAAGGGAAGCATTCTACGTGTCACCTTGGAGCCTCACCAAGCCATCCAGATTCAGAGCAAAGACGATCTGTCGGGCACTAAGGTAGTAGCCCAATATCCGGTATCAGTCCTAAGTGGGCACACATGCTCCCAGAAAAATGGAAACTGTGGCCATGTCTACGAGCAGCTCCTACCAGTGGAACGCTGGGGAGATACCTACTTTGTTCCCGGTCTGTCCTTCCAGCCTAAATCAGACATCGTGATGGTTATGGCTTACCAACCAACTGAACTTGAATACCAATCTGGAACTGACAGGGGAAAGAAACCTCTAGAAGAAGGAGAGATGGTCACATTTGATGTCTCAGAGTCATCTCCTTTGTCTCTGCGTGCTAACAATAACATTCAAGTCTATCTCTATGGCACTGGTGGAATATATGAAGGCCAACCCATTGACCCACTTTTCACAGCTATGCCTGATACCAAGAGCTATAGTTATAAATCTCAAATCAACGGGGAGGAAGGCATTGAGAACAACAAGGGTGTTATTATAATCAAGAAACCGGGTCAGTCAGGAATCACTATAGATGATAAGGCTCCAGAAGGGATTCAGTGGAGAGATTTCCCGGGAACAGAATACTCTTGGGGAGAGTTCAGGTTGCCGAGTGGCTTCAGTTTCCACATTGTTAAGAATCCTAGAATGCCTTTTGGCCTTCTAAGCATTGGTTATTCTCCAAATATGGCCTATGGGTCCATCGCACCTTCTCTAAACGGTGAGTACTATCTCTGTATAAATTTATGAATACGTTTATGAATAGATAGTTTGGGATGGTTCATCTTAGTCAATTAAACAATAGGTGAGAAGTAACCCAAGAGTAGTTCTTCCATACTTGTAAAGGTAATAACGCTACTGGTGTCTGAGGCCGCTGATCATTATATATGTGTAATAACCGTCGAAAAAAGGGTCTTTTGACTAACAATGCTAAAGTTGAATTAAATAATCATTATCAGACGATTAGATTAGTCAAACATATGAGCTGTATATAGTACACATGAGCTATCGGCAATAACTTATGAAATAAGAAGAAAAAAGGTAAAAGAAAAAAAAGTAAGATGGACAATAAAATAGAAAAAAATAAAAAAATACCTCACCGACCCCCCCGTGATAGTCAACACTCTTGAGCTGTATAAGCGTACCCCATAGCCCCCCACCAAAACTATTGACTAACCCACAAATGATAAAAATGTCAGCGAATACTAACTTATTTTAAATTTTTTTACAGGACAACAATGAAAATTCATTATCACACATTTGGTTAGTATATTTTTACTAACATAAAAAGTAATAGTCATTGTTTTTTTTTTCACACGATGGAAATATACATTTTAAATTATATATGTATATTTTTTTTTGTAGATTATGGTGCTATCGTTCCAGGGAAAGAAGGTATTTATAACGCACTTTTACTCCAGAGTCAAATGTTCAAGTTATAGAGAAATTTATATCTATATAGTTCTACATTTTAATTGTATTATTTATGTTTTATATTTCCATTTCCTTTTTGGGCTATATGGTAGTAAAGTAAGACGACAGATCTCATGTTTAAATTCTGGTGAATTTAGCTTTAGAATGTTGGTTTAAGAAGATTGCAATGACTTTCATTTGCAAATAAAGAAACATGAATTTTGCCCAAAAAGTCAGAAAATGAAAAAAAAATACCATTAGCATTTTAAATGCAAAACTATGTTTAATTTTTAAATTTGCTCTACATTTTTTGCAGAACCAATCGGTAATTTTCCATGGCCGGAAGGTAATTATATCGAGTATAAAAGGTTTTGGGGTTTGGTTATAATCTGTCACCCAAAGAACGTAAACTCTGGATTTCATCTTATCTCAGTAAGAGCTCGTCTAGCGGTCTCTGTCTCGCTCACCCGGTTCCTACAGCTTTCTGTTGGCGTAACATTAATCTGAGCCGAGTTTGAGTTTCCGGGAGATCCTCCTAAAGTCAGAGAATCCAGGAGAGCCGGGTCCCAACTGACTTTTGATAAACCTATAACTGGTTTCAGTTTACGATTATAGTTGTCATTCAGGAAACTTATTGAGGTCTCCTCTGGATTTCAGTGGATTAATGTTTTTCCCCCATTTCACCCATACAGTCATAAATAATGTTTTTTTCTATAGAATCAGTAAAGAATGCCACTTATATATTTTTTACAAAGCCCTATTTATCTTTTCATAGGACAAGAAGTCTGGCTTTCCTGGCTAAAAGGTAATTGGAGAGATTGCGTTATGGGGAAGTGAATTTGTTCTCCATGTAATTCTGTAGATATTTGTAAGAAAAGTTCTAACATAAAGAAAAAATGGTCAATAGTGCCATGTAATGAAAGACTTTTAGCAGCGTTGTCTGTATTTCTCTTACCAAATCATGTTGAGTTTCATGAAATAGATGTAGATCGAGGACGGCTGTAGTTGTGGTTTCTATAGGTGGTGAATCAGTCCCGTCTTACTGCCGTCTTCTAGATAAACACATAAAGTCCTCGCCACTTGAGATGATAAAAGGAAAGTCTTGTGGGTTTAATCCCTAAAGCTCCAGGGCGGTCAAAAACACAAGTCGGTCCATAAAATACTTTTGATATTATCAAGAATGGCAGAATATAGTGTGCGGAGGATTCTTGTTTTACACAAATAATAATTACATGGAGTTTCAACATCTTTCTTAATTTTTTTTTTTTAGAAAATGAAGGCAAATTTCCGGATATGAAAGGTACATTTACAAAATGTTGACTTGTTTTTCAAGATTATGATCTATAAAGTACAATATTGGACTATTCATTAGACTATTTATTAGACTCTTCATTAGACTATTCATTGGACTATTTATTATACTATATATTAAACTATTTATTAGACTATTTATTAGACTATTCATTAGACTATTTATTAGACTTGTGCAGACTAATTGACACACATTTCAATAGTAATAAATCTTTCAAATTTTTGCATTTCTACGAATGTCCTAAAACAAGGAAGGACCTCAAATGAAGCCAATGAAAAGAAATGAGGACCTTCCTAATATTGGTTAGAAATTCGTTCAGTGGTTCGCCCGTTTTAGCGGCTTCTCTTTACTCTGCGGGGTGAGAGAGAAAATTGCACCTAATTTAAATTCTAAACATAAAAACTCTCCAAATTTTAGCCAAACCAAAGGAATGGGAAACACAATTTGTATCTTCACACCGAATCAGTATATAATATGAATTTTAATTGAAGGCTCAAAACATAGAAACCAAACACTTTAATTTACTAAACTTTCTAATGATTTATATCCATTTTCTTTATTGCGTTTAACAGAATGGCCGATACAAATGCTGCGTGTAATATGGGGTGAGTAAACATACAGAATGAGTTCACTTCCAAGCGATCATTAGCATGTTTTAATGTAAAAAATATTAATCACATTTTAAATTTCCTCTACTTTTTGCAGAACAAGGCGGTAAATTTCCATGGCCGGAAGGTAATTATATGGCGTGTAAAAGGTCTGGGGGTTTGGTTATAGTCTGTCACCCAAAGAACGTAAGCTCTGGACTTCATCTTATCTCAGTAAGGGCTCGTCTAGCAGTCTCTGTCTCGCTCACCCTACAGCTTTCTGTTGGCGTAATATTAATCTGAGCCGAGTTTGAGCTTCCGGAAGATCCTCCTAAAGTCAGAGAATCTGGGAGATCCGGGTCCCAATTCACTCAACGGAAAACCTCTAAATACTTTAACTGAAGTTTATAATTGTCAACTCGGAAATTCTTCAAGCTCTGCTCTGAGTTTTTGTGGATAACCTCTTTTTGAGTTATCTTACCCATCAGTTCATAATGAATTTCTTTTTTTTCTATGTAATTGGTAAAAATGCTATTTATATATTTTTCAACTGAGTCCCTTGTATCGTTTCCTAGCAAAAGAAAACTGGATTTCATGGCTAAAAGGTAAATCTTACAAAATAAAATTGAGTTTGAAAAAATAGATGTAGATACATGACTGCTGGCGATGCGCTTCCACATTCTAAATCCCCTCTACTTTTTGCAGATAAAGGTGTTAAATTTCAATGGCCGGAAGGTAAATATATGGCGTGTAAAAGGTTTTGGGGTTTGGTTATAATCTGTCACCCAAAGACTGTAAGATCTGGATTTCATTTTATCTCAGTAAGAGCTCGTCTAGCAGTGTCTGTCTCGCTCACCCGGTTCCTACAGCTTTCTGTTGGCGTAATATTAATCTGAGCCAAGTTTGACCTTCTGGGTCATCTTCCTAAAGTCAGAGAATCCGGGAGATCCGGGTCCCAATTCAGTTATCTGAGGACCTCTAAATAGTTTATCTTTTTATATATTTTAACATGTTTAGTTGAGAACTAGGAAGTTCATTGAGCTGTACTGCGGGTTTCTCTTTTTGCCCCATTTTACTGGTCAGTTCATAATTAATGTTGGTTTCTGTTTAATCGGTAAAGAATGCCATTTATAGATCTCTTTACTGAGCCTTATCTATCTTTTCTTAGGAAAAGAAGGCTGGCTTTCCTGGTTAAAAGGTAATTGAAGAGATTGTGTTGCGGAGCAGTGAATCTTTGTAATTATCACAGATATTGGTTTGGCTGGACATCTAACATAAGGTCATCCTCACTATTTTAATCCGCATGCGGCGGGACGGGGAATGCCAACAAAAAGAAAATGGCCTTGAGTTGTAGAAGCCCCTTACGTGTTCCTTGGCATTGGGGAAGAAGGAGAGGAAGGCCTTGGTATACAATACACTAAGAGGATGAACATGAATAAGATAGAATGAGAAGGATGTATATAATTTATATAATACACAGTATTTCAAGATTTTGTTTATGAAGTACTTCGCTTTTTTTTTTTTTTTATAGAAAATGAAGCAAAATTTCCTACGATGAAAGGTAATTGTTAAACATTTATATTTATTTTTTAAAAATATTATCTAGAAAGTACAATCTGATTAGTAAATACATTAGACTTGTGTATTTGTATTTATAAGAATCTCCTAAAACAAGATGGGAACCTAAAAGAAACTCAGGAAAACAAATGAGAAATGCTAAAACTTATTAGAAATGAATTCACTCGTTTGTCTGTTTTCGCCGACTTCCCCCTCGATCTACGGAGAGACCGGGAGCCGGAGAAAGGGAAGGAGAAACAAAAAATGTTTTTTACTGAATTCTCAGAACATTGAAATAAGGCATTTTTGTTTTGAATTAAAACTTTCTAATATACGTTTTCCTTATTCCAATAAATAGAATGGATAATACAAATGCAGCAACCCCAATGGGGTGAGTAGACATACAGTATGAGAAGATTGACTCAGGAATGATCATAAGCATGATTAATTGCAAAACAATTACTGACCTCCACATTTTAAATAACCTCTCCTTTTTTTGCAGAATTTGGCGGTAACATTCCATGGCGGGAAGGTAATTGTAGCATCTGTTAAAAGTGCACCAAATATTTATAATCTTTTACCCAAAGAATAGGTGTCACTTTTTCCCTCTATAAATTAATGTTACTTATGAAAAAAATTAGATGCCAAGGGTATTAAAACCTGGAAGAAAAGGTAAATTTAAGTCACATCTTATAAAAAAAATATTTAATCTTTGAAGAAAAATCTAGAGTTGAAGAAAAATCTAGAGTTAAAATATTATAGATGGAAAACACATTTTACTTTATTTCAATTTCATTTTATTTTTATTTAAAGGCCCTGAAGAAGCAACTACAGTCGGCAAAAAATTTGTCACCACGTTTCTGCAGAATCACGAATCCGACGAAAATCCTCAAGTGGAGTTTCAAATTACCGGCACCCACCCCTCAACTCAGGTCACGCTTACCATTAGCAACACTGATTTCAAGAAAGAAGTGACGGTCAACAAAGGGAAAACGGTATCTGTTCCTATCACAGAACCCGTAGAGATGCTCGGAACGGACACATCCCCCAGATCAGTGGTCATTGAAGCCGATCATGGGGTGGCAGTTGTTTCCCGTAGTTCTAAATATGGCAGTTCTGATACAGCTTTGCTTTACCCTGTGGAATCCTGGGGAATTCTCTATTACATTGTCACACCTCCGTGGGGACCTGATCCAGAATATAAAGAGTTTGCCATCATCTCCAATGACAAGCCAACAAATGTTAATATCCATCTAAAAGGAGATGTGAACTTCAAGGGAAAGGATTATCCAAAGGGAAGCATTCTACGTGTCACCTTGGAGCCTCACCAAGCCATCCAGATTCAGAGCAAAGACGATCTGTCGGGCACTAAGGTAGTAGCCCAATATCCGGTATCAGTCCTAAGTGGGCACACATGCTCCCAGAAAAATGGAAACTGTGGCCATGTCTACGAGCAGCTCCTACCAGTGGAACGCTGGGGAGATACCTACTTTGTTCCCGGTCTGTCCTTCCAGCCTAAATCAGACATCGTGATGGTTATGGCTTACCAACCAACTGAACTTGAATACCAATCTGGAACTGACAGGGGAAAGAAACCTCTAGAAGAAGGAGAGATGGTCACATTTGATGTCTCAGAGTCATCTCCTTTGTCTCTGCGTGCTAACAATAACATTCAAGTCTATCTCTATGGCACTGGTGGAATATATGAAGGCCAACCCATTGACCCACTTTTCACAGCTATGCCTGATACCAAGAGCTATAGTTATAAATCTCAAATCAACGGGGAGGAAGGCATTGAGAACAACAAGGGTGTTATTATAATCAAGAAACCGGGTCAGTCAGGAATCACTATAGATGATAAGGCTCCAGAAGGGATTCAGTGGAGAGATTTCCCGGGAACAGAATACTCTTGGGGAGAGTTCAGGTTGCCGAGTGGCTTCAGTTTCCACATTGTTAAGAATCCTAGAATGCCTTTTGGCCTTCTAAGCATTGGTTATTCTCCAAATATGGCCTATGGGTCCATCGCACCTTCTCTAAACGGTGAGTACTATCTCTGTATAAATTTATGAATACGTTTATGAATAGATAGTTTGGGATGGTTCATCTTAGTCAATTAAACAATAGGTGAGAAGTAACCCAAGAGTAGTTCTTCCATACTTGTAAAGGTAATAACGCTACTGGTGTCTGAGGCCGCTGATCATTATATATGTGTAATAACCGTCGAAAAAAGGGTCTTTTGACTAACAATGCTAAAGTTGAATTAAATAATCATTATCAGACGATTAGATTAGTCAAACATATGAGCTGTATATAGTACACATGAGCTATCGGCAAAAACTTATTGAAATAACCTACAAATGGATAAAAATGTAGCGAATACTAACTTATTTTACATCTTTTACAGGACCAACAATGAAAATTCAATATCACACATTTGGTTAGTATATTTTTACTAACATAAAAAGAAATAGTCATTGTTTTTTTTTCACACGATGGAAATATTATACATTTTAAATTATATATGTATATTTTTTTTTGTAGATTATGGTGCTATCGTTCCAGGGAAAGAAGGTATTTATAACGCACTTTTACTCCAGAGTCAAATGTTCAAGTTATAGAGAAATTTATATCTATATAGTTCTACATTTTAATTGTATTATTTATGTTTTATATTTCCATTTCCTTTTTGGGCTATATGGTAGTAAAGTAAGACGACAGATCTCATGTTTAAATTCTGGTGAATTTAGCTTTAGAATGTTGGTTTAAGAAGATTGCAATGACTTTCATTTGCAAATAAAGAAACATGAATTTTGCCCAAAAAGTCAGAAAATGAAAAAAAAATACCATTAGCATTTTAAATGCAAAACTATGTTTAATTTTTAAATTTGCTCTACATTTTTTGCAGAACCAATCGGTAATTTTCCATGGCCGGAAGGTAATTATATCGAGTATAAAAGGTTTTGGGGATTGGTTATAATCTGTCACCCAAAGAACGTAAACTCTGGATTTCATCTTATCTCAGTAAGAGCTCGTCTAGCGGTCTCTGTCTCGCTCACCCGGTTCCTACAGCTTTCTGTTGGCGTAACATTAATCTGAGCCGAGTTTGAGTTTCCGGGAGATCCTCCTAAAGTCAGAGAATCCAGGAGAGCCGGGTCCCAACTGACTTTTGATAAACCTATAACTGGTTTCAGTTTACGATTATAGTTGTCATTCAGGAAACTTATTGAGGTCTCCTCTGGATTTCAGTGGATTAATGTTTTTCCCCCATTTCACCCATACAGTCATAAATAATGTTTTTTTCTATAGAATCAGTAAAGAATGCCACTTATATATTTTTTACAAAGCCCTATTTATCTTTTCATAGGACAAGAAGTCTGGCTTTCCTGGCTAAAAGGTAATTGGAGAGATTGCGTTATGGGGAAGTGAATTTGTTCTCCATGTAATTCTGTAGATATTTGTAAGAAAAGTTCTAACATAAAGAAAAAATGGTCAATAGTGCCATGTAATGAAAGACTTTTAGCAGCGTTGTCTGTATTTCTCTTACCAAATCATGTTGAGTTTCATGAAATAGATGTAGATCGAGGACGGCTGTAGTTGTGGTTTCTATAGGTGGTGAATCAGTCCCGTCTTACTGCCGTCTTCTAGATAAACACATAAAGTCCTCGCCACTTGAGATGATAAAAGGAAAGTCTTGTGGGTTTAATCCCTAAAGCTCCAGGGCGGTCAAAAACACAAGTCGGTCCATAAAATACTTTTGATATTATCAAGAATGGCAGAATATAGTGTGCGGAGGATTCTTGTTTTACACAAATAATAATTACATGGAGTTTCAACATCTTTCTTAATTTTTTTTTTTTAGAAAATGAAGGCAAATTTCCGGATATGAAAGGTACATTTACAAAATGTTGACTTGTTTTTCAAGATTATGATCTATAAAGTACAATATTGGACTATTCATTAGACTATTTATTAGACTCTTCATTAGACTATTCATTGGACTATTTATTATACTATATATTAAACTATTTATTAGACTATTTATTAGACTATTCATTAGACTATTTATTAGACTTGTGCAGACTAATTGACACACATTTCAATAGTAATAAATCTTTCAAATTTTTGCATTTCTACGAATGTCCTAAAACAAGGAAGGACCTCAAATGAAGCCAATGAAAAGAAATGAGGACCTTCCTAATATTGGTTAGAAATTCGTTCAGTGGTTCGCCCGTTTTAGCGGCTTCTCTTTACTCTGCGGGGTGAGAGAGAAAATTGCACCTAATTTAAATTCTAAACATAAAAACTCTCCAAATTTTAGCCAAACCAAAGGAATGGGAAACACAATTTGTATCTTCACACCGAATCAGTATATAATATGAATTTTAATTGAAGGCTCAAAACATAGAAACCAAACACTTTAATTTACTAAACTTTCTAATGATTTATATCCATTTTCTTTATTGCGTTTAACAGAATGGCCGATACAAATGCTGCGTGTAATATGGGGTGAGTAAACATACAGAATGAGTTCACTTACAAGCGATCATTAGCATGTTTTAATGTAAAAAATATTAATCACATTTTAAATTTCCTCTACTTTTTGCAGAACAAGGCGGTACATTTCCATGGCCGGAAGGTAATTATATGGCGTGTAAAAGGTCTGGGGGTTTGGTTATAGTCTGTCACCCAAAGAACGTAAGCTCTGGACTTCATCTTATCTCAGTAAGGGCTCGTCTAGCAGTCTCTGTCTCGCTCACCCTACAGCTTTCTGTTGGCGTAATATTAATCTGAGCCGAGTTTGAGCTTCCGGAAGATCCTCCTAAAGTCAGAGAATCTGGGAGATCCGGGTCCCAATTCACTCAACGGAAAACCTCTAAATACTTTAACTGAAGTTTATAATTGTCAACTCGGAAATTCTTCAAGCTCTGCTCTGAGTTTTTGTGGATAACCTCTTTTTGAGTTATCTTACCCATCAGTTCATAATGAATTTCTTTTTTTTCTATGTAATTGGTAAAAATGCTATTTATATATTTTTCAACTGAGTCCCTTGTATCGTTTCCTAGCAAAAGAAAACTGGATTTCATGGCTAAAAGGTAAATCTTACAAAATAAAATTGAGTTTGAAAAAATAGATGTAGATACATGACTGCTGGCGATGCGCTTCCACATTCTAAATCCCCTCTACTTTTTGCAGATAAAGGTGTTAAATTTCAATGGCCGGAAGGTAAATATATGGCGTGTAAAAGGTTTTGGGGTTTGGTTATAATCTGTCACCCAAAGACTGTAAGATCTGGATTTCATTTTATCTCAGTAAGAGCTCGTCTAGCAGTGTCTGTCTCGCTCACCCGGTTCCTACAGCTTTCTGTTGGCGTAATATTAATCTGAGCCAAGTTTGACCTTCTGGGTCATCTTCCTAAAGTCAGAGAATCCGGGAGATCCGGGTCCCAATTCAGTTATCTGAGGACCTCTAAATAGTTTATCTTTTTATATATTTTAACATGTTTAGTTGAGAACTAGGAAGTTCATTGAGCTGTACTGCGGGTTTCTCTTTTTGCCCCATTTTACTGGTCAGTTCATAATTAATGTTGGTTTCTGTTTAATCGGTAAAGAATGCCATTTATAGATCTCTTTACTGAGCCTTATCTATCTTTTCTTAGGAAAAGAAGGCTGGCTTTCCTGGTTAAAAGGTAATTGAAGAGATTGTGTTGCGGAGCAGTGAATCTTTGTAATTATCACAGATATTGGTTTGGCTGGACATCTAACATAAGGTCATCCTCACTATTTTAATCCGCATGCGGCGGGACGGGGAATGCCAACAAAAAGAAAATGGCCTTGAGTTGTAGAAGCCCCTTACGTGTTCCTTGGCATTGGGGAAGAAGGAGAGGAAGGCCTTGGTATACAATACACTAAGAGGATGAACATGAATAAGATAGAATGAGAAGGATGTATATAATTTATATAATACACAGTATTTCAAGATTTTGTTTATGAAGTACTTCGCTTTTTTTTTTTTTTTATAGAAAATGAAGCAAAATTTCCTACGATGAAAGGTAATTGTTAAACATTTATATTTATTTTTTAAAAATATTATCTAGAAAGTACAATCTGATTAGTAAATACATTAGACTTGTGTATTTGTATTTATAAGAATCTCCTAAAACAAGATGGGAACCTAAAAGAAACTCAGGAAAACAAATGAGAAATGCTAAAACTTATTAGAAATGAATTCACTCGTTTGTCTGTTTTCGCCGACTTCCCCCTCGATCTACGGAGAGACCGGGAGCCGGAGAAAGGGAAGGAGAAACAAAAAATGTTTTTTACTGAATTCTCAGAACATTGAAATAAGGCATTTTTGTTTTGAATTAAAACTTTCTAATATACGTTTTCCTTATTCCAATAAATAGAATGGATAATACAAATGCAGCAACCCCAATGGGGTGAGTAGACATACAGTATGAGAAGATTGACTCAGGAATGATCATAAGCATGATTAATTGCAAAACAATTACTGACCTCCACATTTTAAATAACCTCTCCTTTTTTTGCAGAATTTGGCGGTAACATTCCATGGCGGGAAGGTAATTGTAGCATCTGTTAAAAGTGCACCAAATATTTATAATCTTTTACCCAAAGAATAGGTGTCACTTTTTCCCTCTATAAATTAATGTTACTTATGAAAAAAATTAGATGCCAAGGGTATTAAAACCTGGAAGAAAAGGTAAATTTAAGTCACATCTTATAAAAAAAATATTTAATCTTTGAAGAAAAATCTAGAGTTGAAGAAAAATCTAGAGTTAAAATATTATAGATGGAAAACACATTTTACTTTATTTCAATTTCATTTTATTTTTATTTAAAGGCCCTGAAGAAGCAACTACAGTCGGCAAAAAATTTGTCACCACGTTTCTGCAGAATCACGAATCCGACGAAAATCCTCAAGTGGAGTTTCAAATTACCGGCACCCACCCCTCAACTCAGGTCACGCTTACCATTAGCAACACTGATTTCAAGAAAGAAGTGACGGTCAACAAAGGGGAAACGGTATCTGTTCCTATCACAGAACCCGTAGAGATGCTCGGAACGGACACATCCCCCAGATCAGTGGTCATTGAAGCCGATCATGGGGTGGCAGTTGTTTCCCGTAGTTCTAAATATGGCAGTTCTGATACAGCTTTGCTTTACCCTGTGGAATCCTGGGGAATTCTCTATTACATTGTCACACCTCCGTGGGGACCTGATCCAGAATATAAAGAGTTTGCCATCATCTCCAATGACAAGCCAACAAATGTTAATATCCATCTAAAAGGAGATGTGAACTTCAAGGGAAAGGATTATCCAAAGGGAAGCATTCTACGTGTCACCTTGGAGCCTCACCAAGCCATCCAGATTCAGAGCAAAGACGATCTGTCGGGCACTAAGGTAGTAGCCCAATATCCGGTATCAGTCCTAAGTGGGCACACATGCTCCCAGAAAAATGGAAACTGTGGCCATGTCTACGAGCAGCTCCTACCAGTGGAACGCTGGGGAGATACCTACTTTGTTCCCGGTCTGTCCTTCCAGCCTAAATCAGACATCGTGATGGTTATGGCTTACCAACCAACTGAACTTGAATACCAATCTGGAACTGACAGGGGAAAGAAACCTCTAGAAGAAGGAGAGATGGTCACATTTGATGTCTCAGAGTCATCTCCTTTGTCTCTGCGTGCTAACAATAACATTCAAGTCTATCTCTATGGCACTGGTGGAATATATGAAGGCCAACCCATTGACCCACTTTTCACAGCTATGCCTGATACCAAGAGCTATAGTTATAAATCTCAAATCAACGGGGAGGAAGGCATTGAGAACAACAAGGGTGTTATTATAATCAAGAAACCGGGTCAGTCAGGAATCACTATAGATGATAAGGCTCCAGAAGGGATTCAGTGGAGAGATTTCCCGGGAACAGAATACTCTTGGGGAGAGTTCAGGTTGCCGAGTGGCTTCAGTTTCCACATTGTTAAGAATCCTAGAATGCCTTTTGGCCTTCTAAGCATTGGTTATTCTCCAAATATGGCCTATGGGTCCATCGCACCTTCTCTAAACGGTGAGTACTATCTCTGTATAAATTTATGAATACGTTTATGAATAGATAGTTTGGGATGGTTCATCTTAGTCAATTAAACAATAGGTGAGAAGTAACCCAAGAGTAGTTCTTCCATACTTGTAAAGGTAATAACGCTACTGGTGTCTGAGGCCGCTGATCATTATATATGTGTAATAACCGTCGAAAAAAGGGTCTTTTGACTAACAATGCTAAAGTTGAATTAAATAATCATTATCAGACAATTAGATTAGTCAAACATATGAGCTGTATATAGTACACATGAGCTATCGGCAATAACTTATTGAAATAACCTACAAATGGATAAAAATGTAGCGAATACTAACTTATTTTAAATTTTTTACAGGACCAACAATGAAAATTCAATATCACACATTTGGTTAGTATATTTTTACTAACATAAAAAGAAATAGTCATTGTTTTTTTTTTCACACGATGGAAATATTATACATTTTAAATTATATATGTATATTTTTTTTTGTAGATTATGGTGCTATTGTTCCAGGGAAAGAAGGTATTTATAACGCACTTTTACTCCAGAGTCAAATGTTCAAGTTATAGAGAAATTTATATCTATATAGTTCTACATTTTAATTGTAGTATTTATGTTTTATATTTCCATTTCCTTTTTGGGCTATATGGTAGTAAAGTAAGACGACAGATCTCATTTTTAAATTCTGGTGAATTTAGCTTTAGAATGTTGGTTTAAGAAGATTGCAATGACTTTCATTTGCAAATAAAGAAACATGAATTTTGCCCAAAAAGTCAGAAAATGAAAAAAAAATACCATTAGCATTTTAAATGCAAAACTATGTTTAATTTTTTAATTTGCTCTACATTTTTTGCAGAACCAATCGGTAATTTTCCATGGCCGGAAGGTAATTATATCGAGTATAAAAGGTTTTGGGGTTTGGTTATAATCTGTCACCCAAAGAACGTAAACTCTGGATTTCATCTTATCTCAGTAAGAGCTCGTCTAGCAGTCTCTGTCTCGCTCACCCGGTTCCTACAGCTTTCTATTGGCGTAATATTAATCTGAGCTGAGTTTGAGTTTCCGGGAGATCCTCCTAAAGTCAGAGAATCCAGGAGAGCCGGGTCCCAACTGACTTTTGATAAACCTATAACTGGTTTCAGTTTACGATTATAGTTGTCATTCAGGAAACTTATTGAGGTCTCCTCTGGATTTCAGTGGATTAATGTTTTTCCCCCATTTCACCCATACAGTCATAAATAATGTTTTTTTCTATAGAATCAGTAAAGAATGCCACTTATATATTTTTTACAAAGCCCTATTTATCTTTTCATAGGACAAGAAGTCTGGCTTTCCTGGCTAAAAGGTAATTGGAGAGATTGCGTTATGGGGAAGTGAATTTGTTCTCCATGTAATTCTGTAGATATTTGTAAGAAAAGTTCTAACATAAAGAAAAAATGGTCAATAGCGCCATGTAATGAAAGACTTTTAGCAGCGTTGTCTGTATTTCTCTTACCAAATCATGTTGAGTTTCATGAAATAGATGTAGATCGAGGACGGCTGTAGTTGTGGTTTCTATAGGTGGTGAATCAGTCCCGTCTTACTGCCATCTTCTAGATAAACACATAAAGTCCTCGCCACTTGAGATGATAAAAGGAAAGTCTTGTGGGTTTAATCCCTAAAGCTCCAGGGCGGTCAAAAACACAAGTCGGTCCATAAAATACTTTTGATATTATCAAGAATGGCAGAATATAGTGTGCGGAGGATTCTTGTTTTACACAAATAATAATTACATGGAGTTTCAACATCTTTCTTAATTTTTTTTTCTTAGAAAATGAAGGCAAATTTCCGGATATGAAAGGTAAATTTACAAAATGTTGACTTGTTTTTCAAGATTATGATCTATAAAGTACAATATTGGACTATTCATTAGACTATTTATTAGACTCTTCATTAGACTATTCATTGGACTATTTATTATACTATATATTAAACTATTTATTAGACTATTTATTAGACTATTCATTAGACTATTTATTAGACTTGTGCAGACTAATTGACACACATTTCAATAGTAATAAATCTTTCAAATTTTTGCATTTCTACGAATGTCCTAAAACAAGGAAGGACCTCAAATGAAGCCAATGAAAAGAAATGAGGACCTTCCTAATATTGGTTAGAAATTCGTTCAGTGGTTCGCCCGTTTTAGCGGCTTCTCTTTACTCTGCGGGGTGAGAGAGAAAATTGCACCTAATTTAAATTCTAAACATAAAAACTCTCCAAATTTTAGCCAAACCAAAGGAATGGGAAACACAATTTGTATCTTCACACCGAATCAGTATATAATATGAATTTTAATTGAAGGCTCAAAACATAGAAACCAAACACTTTAATTTACTAAACTTTCTAATGATTTATATCCATTTTCTTTATTGCGTTTAACAGAATGGCCGATACAAATGCTGCGTGTAATATGGGGTGAGTAAACATACAGAATGAGTTCACTTACAAGCGATCATTAGCATGTTTTAATGTAAAAAATATTAATCACATTTTAAATTTCCTCTACTTTTTGCAGAACAAGGCGGTAAATTTCCATGGCCGGAAGGTAATTATATGGCGTGTAAAAGGTCTGGGGGTTTGGTTATAGTCTGTCACCCAAAGAACGTAAGCTCTGGACTTCATCTTATCTCAGTAAGGGCTCGTCTAGCAGTCTCTGTCTCGCTCACCCTACAGCTTTCTGTTGGCGTAATATTAATCTGAGCCGAGTTTGAGCTTCCGGAAGATCCTCCTAAAGTCAGAGAATCTGGGAGATCCGGGTCCCAATTCACTCAACGGAAAACCTCTAAATACTTTAACTGAAGTTTATAATTGTCAACTCGGAAATTCTTCAAGCTCTGCTCTGAGTTTTTGTGGATAACCTCTTTTTGAGTTATCTTACCCATCAGTTCATAATGAATTTCTTTTTTTTCTATGTAATTGGTAAAAATGCTATTTATATATTTTTCAACTGAGTCCCTTGTATCGTTTCCTAGCAAAAGAAAACTGGATTTCATGGCTAAAAGGTAAATCTTACAAAATAAAATTGAGTTTGAAAAAATAGTTGTAGATACATGACTGCTGGCGATGCGCTTCCACATTCTAAATCCCCTCTACTTTTTGCAGATAAAGGTGTTAAATTTCAATGGCCGGAAGGTAAATATATGGCGTGTAAAAGGTTTTGGGGTTTGGTTATAATCTGTCACCCAAAGACTGTAAGATCTGGATTTCATTTTATCTCAGTAAGAGCTCGTCTAGCAGTGTCTGTCTCGCTCACCCGGTTCCTACAGCTTTCTGTTGGCGTAATATTAATCTGAGCCAAGTTTGACCTTCTGGGTCATCTTCCTAAAGTCAGAGAATCCGGGAGATCCGGGTCCCAATTCAGTTATCTGAGGACCTCTAAATAGTTTATCTTTTTATATATTTTAACATGTTTAGTTGAGAACTAGGAAGTTCATTGAGCTGTACTGCGGGTTTCTCTTTTTGCCCCATTTTACTGGTCAGTTCATAATTAATGTTGGTTTCTGTTTAATCGGTAAAGAATGCCATTTATAGATCTCTTTACTGAGCCTTATCTATCTTTTCTTAGGAAAAGAAGGCTGGCTTTCCTGGTTAAAAGGTAATTGAAGAGATTGTGTTGCGGAGCAGTGAATCTTTGTAATTATCACAGATATTGGTTTGGCTGGACATCTAACATAAGGTCATCCTCACTATTTTAATCCGCATGCGGCGGGACGGGGAATGCCAACAAAAAGAAAATGGCCTTGAGTTGTAGAAGCCCCTTACGTGTTCCTTGGCATTGGGGAAGAAGGAGAGGAAGGCCTTGGTATACAATACACTAAGAGGATGAACATGAATAAGATAGAATGAGAAGGATGTATATAATTTATATAATACACAGTATTTCAAGATTTTGTTTATGAAGTACTTCGCTTTTTTTTTTTTTTATAGAAAATGAAGCAAAATTTCCTACGATGAAAGGTAATTGTTAAACATTTATATTTATTTTTTAAAAATATTATCTAGAAAGTACAATCTGATTAGTAAATACATTAGACTTGTGTATTTGTATTTATAAGAATCTCCTAAAACAAGATGGGAACCTATAAGAAACTCAGGAAAACAAATGAGAAATGCTAAAACTTATTAGAAATGAATTCACTCGTTTGTCTGTTTTCGCCGACTTCCCCCTCGATCTACGGAGAGACCGGGAGCCGGAGAAAGGGAAGGAGAAACAAAAAATGTTTTTTACTGAATTCTCAGAACATTGAAATAAGGCATTTTTGTTTTGAATTAAAACTTTCTAATATACGTTTTCCTTATTCCAATAAATAGAATGGATAATACAAATGCAGCAACCCCAATGGGGTGAGTAGACATACAGTATGAGAAGATTGACTCAGGAATGATCATAAGCATGATTAATTGCAAAACAATTACTGACCTCCACATTTTAAATAACCTCTCCTTTTTTTGCAGAATTTGGCGGTAACATTCCATGGCGGGAAGGTAATTGTAGCATCTGTTAAAAGTGCACCAAATATTTATAATCTTTTACCCAAAGAATAGGTGTCACTTTTTCCCTCTATAAATTAATGTTACTTATGAAAAAAATTAGATGCCAAGGGTATTAAAACCTGGAAGAAAAGGTAAATTTAAGTCACATCTTATAAAAAAAATATTTAATCTTTGAAGAAAAATCTAGAGTTGAAGAAAAATCTAGAGTTAAAATATTATAGATGGAAAACACATTTTACTTTATTTCAATTTCATTTTATTTTTATTTAAAGGCCCTGAAGAAGCAACTACAGTCGGCAAAAAATTTGTCACCACGTTTCTGCAGAATCACGAATCCGACGAAAATCCTCAAGTGGAGTTTCAAATTACCGGCACCCACCCCTCAACTCAGGTCACGCTTACCATTAGCAACACTGATTTCAAGAAAGAAGTGACGGTCAACAAAGGGGAAACGGTATCTGTTCCTATCACAGAACCCGTAGAGATGCTCGGAACGGACACATCCCCCAGATCAGTGGTCATTGAAGCCGATCATGGGGTGGCAGTTGTTTCCCGTAGTTCTAAATATGGCAGTTCTGATACAGCTTTGCTTTACCCTGTGGAATCCTGGGGAATTCTCTATTACATTGTCACACCTCCGTGGGGACCTGATCCAGAATATAAAGAGTTTGCCATCATCTCCAATGACAAGCCAACAAATGTTAATATCCATCTAAAAGGAGATGTGAACTTCAAGGGAAAGGATTATCCAAAGGGAAGCATTCTACGTGTCACCTTGGAGCCTCACCAAGCCATCCAGATTCAGAGCAAAGACGATCTGTCGGGCACTAAGGTAGTAGCCCAATATCCGGTATCAGTCCTAAGTGGACACACATGCTCCCAGAAAAATGGAAACTGTGGCCATGTCTACGAGCAGCTCCTACCAGTGGAACGCTGGGGAGATACCTACTTTGTTCCCGGTCTGTCCTTCCAGCCTAAATCAGACATCGTGATGGTTATGGCTTACCAACCAACTGAACTTGAATACCAATCTGGAACTGACAGGGGAAAGAAACCTCTAGAAGAAGGAGAGATGGTCACATTTGATGTCTCAGAGTCATCTCCTTTGTCTCTGCGTGCTAACAATAACATTCAAGTCTATCTCTATGGCACTGGTGGAATATATGAAGGCCAACCCATTGACCCACTTTTCACAGCTATGCCTGATACCAAGAGCTATAGTTATAAATCTCAAATCAACGGGGAGGAAGGCATTGAGAACAACAAGGGTGTTATTATAATCAAGAAACCGGGTCAGTCAGGAATCACTATAGATGATAAGGCTCCAGAAGGGATTCAGTGGAGAGATTTCCCGGGAACAGAATACTCTTGGGGAGAGTTCAGGTTGCCGAGTGGCTTCAGTTTCCACATTGTTAAGAATCCTAGAATGCCTTTTGGCCTTCTAAGCATTGGTTATTCTCCAAATATGGCCTATGGGTCCATCGCACCTTCTCTAAACGGTGAGTACTATCTCTGTATAAATTTATGAATACGTTTATGAATAGATAGTTTGGGATGGTTCATCTTAGTCAATTAAACAATAGGTGAGAAGTAACCCAAGAGTAGTTCTTCCATACTTGTAAAGGTAATAACGCTACTGGTGTCTGAGGCCGCTGATCATTATATATGTGTAATAACCGTCGAAAAAAGGGTCTTTTGACTAACAATGCTAAAGTTGAATTAAATAATCATTATCAGACGATTAGATTAGTCAAACATATGAGCTGTATATAGTACACATGAGCTATCGGCAATAACTTATTGAAATAACCTACAAATGGATAAAAATGTAGCGAATACTAACTTATTTTAAATTTTTTACAGGACCAACAATGAAAATTCAATATCACACATTTGGTTAGTATATTTTTACTAACATAAAAAGAAATAGTCATTGTTTTTTTTTTCACACGATGGAAATATTATACATTTTAAATTATATATGTATATTTTTTTTTGTAGATTATGGTGCTATCGTTCCAGGGAAAGAAGGTATTTATAACGCACTTTTACTCCAGAGTCAAATGTTCAAGTTATAGAGAAATTTATATCTATATAGTTCTACATTTTAATTGTAGTATTTATGTTTTATATTTCCATTTCCTTTTTGGGCTATATGGTAGTAAAGTAAGACGACAGATCTCATTTTTAAATTCTGGTGAATTTAGCTTTAGAATGTTGGTTTAAGAAGATTGCAATGACTTTCATTTGCAAATAAAGAAACATGAATTTTGCCCAAAAAGTCAGAAAATGAAAAAAAAATACCATTAGCATTTTAAATGCAAAACTATGTTTAATTTTTTAATTTGCTCTACATTTTTTGCAGAACCAATCGGTAATTTTCCATGGCCGGAAGGTAATTATATCGAGTATAAAAGGTTTTGGGGTTTGGTTATAATCTGTCACCCAAAGAACGTAAACTCTGGATTTCATCTTATCTCAGTAAGAGCTCGTCTAGCAGTCTCTGTCTCGCTCACCCGGTTCCTACAGCTTTCTATTGGCGTAATATTAATCTGAGCTGAGTTTGAGTTTCCGGGAGATCCTCCTAAAGTCAGAGAATCCAGGAGAGCCGGGTCCCAACTGACTTTTGATAAACCTATAACTGGTTTCAGTTTACGATTATAGTTGTCATTCAGGAAACTTATTGAGGTCTCCTCTGGATTTCAGTGGATTAATGTTTTTCCCCCATTTCACCCATACAGTCATAAATAATGTTTTTTTCTATAGAATCAGTAAAGAATGCCACTTATATATTTTTTACAAAGCCCTATTTATCTTTTCATAGGACAAGAAGTCTGGCTTTCCTGGCTAAAAGGTAATTGGAGAGATTGCGTTATGGGGAAGTGAATTTGTTCTCCATGTAATTCTGTAGATATTTGTAAGAAAAGTTCTAACATAAAGAAAAAATGGTCAATAGCGCCATGTAATGAAAGACTTTTAGCAGCGTTGTCTGTATTTCTCTTACCAAATCATGTTGAGTTTCATGAAATAGATGTAGATCGAGGACGGCTGTAGTTGTGGTTTCTATAGGTGGTGAATCAGTCCCGTCTTACTGCCATCTTCTAGATAAACACATAAAGTCCTCGCCACTTGAGATGATAAAAGGAAAGTCTTGTGGGTTTAATCCCTAAAGCTCCAGGGCGGTCAAAAACACAAGTCGGTCCATAAAATACTTTTGATATTATCAAGAATGGCAGAATATAGTGTGCGGAGGATTC
>JARDYJ010000010.1:31495772-31716061 GCA_029215755.1 Spea hammondii
TTGTTTTACACAAATAATAATTACATGGAGTTTCAACATCTTTCTTAATTTTTTTTTCTTAGAAAATGAAGGCAAATTTCCGGATATGAAAGGTAAATTTACAAAATGTTGACTTGTTTTTCAAGATTATGATCTATAAAGTACAATATTGGACTATTCATTAGACTATTTATTAGACTCTTCATTAGACTATTCATTGGACTATTTATTATACTATATATTAAACTATTTATTAGACTATTTATTAGACTATTCATTAGACTATTTATTAGACTTGTGCAGACTAATTGACACACATTTCAATAGTAATAAATCTTTCAAATTTTTGCATTTCTACGAATGTCCTAAAACAAGGAAGGACCTCAAATGAAGCCAATGAAAAGAAATGAGGACCTTCCTGATATTGGTTAGAAATTCGTTCAGTGGTTCACCCGTTTTAGCGGCTTCTCTTTACTCTGCGGGGTGAGAGAGAAAATTGCACCTAATTTAAATTCTAAACATAAAAACTCTCCAAATTTTAGCCAAACCAAAGGAATGGGAAACACAATTTGTATCTTCACACCGAATCAGTATATAATATGAATTTTAATTGAAGGCTCAAAACATAGAAACCAAACACTTTAATTTACTAAACTTTCTAATGATTTATATCCATTTTCTTTATTGCGTTTAACAGAATGGCCGATACAAATGCTGCGTGTAATATGGGGTGAGTAAACATACAGAATGAGTTCACTTCCAAGCGATCATTAGCATGTTTTAATGTAAAAAATATTAATCACATTTTAAATTTCCTCTACTTTTTGCAGAACAAGGCGGTAAATTTCCATGGCCGGAAGGTAATTATATGGCGTGTAAAAGGTCTGGGGGTTTGGTTATAGTCTGTCACCCAAAGAACGTAAGCTCTGGACTTCATCTTATCTCAGTAAGGGCTCGTCTAGCAGTCTCTGTCTCGCTCACCCTACAGCTTTCTGTTGGCGTAATATTAATCTGAGCCGAGTTTGAGCTTCCGGAAGATCCTCCTAAAGTCAGAGAATCTGGGAGATCCGGGTCCCAATTCACTCAACGGAAAACCTCTAAATACTTTAACTGAAGTTTATAATTGTCAACTCGGAAATTCTTCAAGCTCTGCTCTGAGTTTTTGTGGATAACCTCTTTTTGAGTTATCTTACCCATCAGTTCATAATGAATTTCTTTTTTTTCTATGTAATTGGTAAAAATGCTATTTATATATTTTTCAACTGAGTCCCTTGTATCGTTTCCTAGCAAAAGAAAACTGGATTTCATGGCTAAAAGGTAAATCTTACAAAATAAAATTGAGTTTGAAAAAATAGTTGTAGATACATGACTGCTGGCGATGCGCTTCCACATTCTAAATCCCCTCTACTTTTTGCAGATAAAGGTGTTAAATTTCAATGGCCGGAAGGTAAATATATGGCGTGTAAAAGGTTTTGGGGTTTGGTTATAATCTGTCACCCAAAGACTGTAAGATCTGGATTTCATTTTATCTCAGTAAGAGCTCGTCTAGCAGTGTCTGTCTCGCTCACCCGGTTCCTACAGCTTTCTGTTGGCGTAATATTAATCTGAGCCAAGTTTGACCTTCTGGGTCATCTTCCTAAAGTCAGAGAATCCGGGAGATCCGGGTCCCAATTCAGTTATCTGAGGACCTCTAAATAGTTTATCTTTTTATATATTTTAACATGTTTAGTTGAGAACTAGGAAGTTCATTGAGCTGTACTGCGGGTTTCTCTTTTTGCCCCATTTTACTGGTCAGTTCATAATTAATGTTGGTTTCTGTTTAATCGGTAAAGAATTTATAGATCTCTTTACTGAGCCTTATCTATCTTTTCTTAGGAAAAGAAGGCTGGCTTTCCTGGTTAAAAGGTAATTGAAGAGATTGTGTTGCGGAGCAGTGAATCTTTGTAATTATCACAGATATTGGTTTGGCTGGACATCTAACATAAGGTCATCCTCACTATTTTAATCCGCATGCGGCGGGACGGGGAATGCCAACAAAAAGAAAATGGCCTTGAGTTGTAGAAGCCCCTTACGTGTTCCTTGGCATTGGGGAAGAAGGAGAGGAAGGCCTTGGTATACAATACACTAAGAGGATGAACATGAATAAGATAGAATGAGAAGGATGTATATAATTTATATAATACACAGTATTTCAAGATTTTGTTTATGAAGTACTTCGCTTTTTTTTTTTTTTTATAGAAAATGAAGCAAAATTTCCTACGATGAAAGGTAATTGTTAAACATTTATATTTATTTTTTAAAAATATTATCTAGAAAGTACAATCTGATTAGTAAATACATTAGACTTGTGTATTTGTATTTATAAGAATCTCCTAAAACAAGATGGGAACCTAAAAGAAACTCAGGAAAACAAATGAGAAATGCTAAAACTTATTAGAAATGAATTCACTCGTTTGTCTGTTTTCGCCGACTTCCCCCTCGATCTACGGAGAGACCGGGAGCCGGAGAAAGGGAAGGAGAAACAAAAAATGTTTTTTACTGAATTCTCAGAACATTGAAATAAGGCATTTTTGTTTTGAATTAAAACTTTCTAATATACGTTTTCCTTATTCCAATAAATAGAATGGATAATACAAATGCAGCAACCCCAATGGGGTGAGTAGACATACAGTATGAGAAGATTGACTCAGGAATGATCATAAGCATGATTAATTGCAAAACAATTACTGACCTCCACATTTTAAATAACCTCTCCTTTTTTTGCAGAATTTGGCGGTAACATTCCATGGCGGGAAGGTAATTGTAGCATCTGTTAAAAGTGCACCAAATATTTATAATCTTTTACCCAAAGAATAGGTGTCACTTTTTCCCTCTATAAATTAATGTTACTTATGAAAAAAATTAGATGCCAAGGGTATTAAAACCTGGAAGAAAAGGTAAATTTAAGTCACATCTTATAAAAAAAATATTTAATCTTTGAAGAAAAATCTAGAGTTGAAGAAAAATCTAGAGTTAAAATATTATAGATGGAAAACACATTTTACTTTATTTCAATTTCATTTTATTTTTATTTAAAGGCCCTGAAGAAGCAACTACAGTCGGCAAAAAATTTGTCACCACGTTTCTGCAGAATCACGAATCCGACGAAAATCCTCAAGTGGAGTTTCAAATTACCGGCACCCACCCCTCAACTCAGGTCACGCTTACCATTAGCAACACTGATTTCAAGAAAGAAGTGACGGTCAACAAAGGGGAAACGGTATCTGTTCCTATCACAGAACCCGTAGAGATGCTCGGAACGGACACATCCCCCAGATCAGTGGTCATTGAAGCCGATCATGGGGTGGCAGTTGTTTCCCGTAGTTCTAAATATGGCAGTTCTGATACAGCTTTGCTTTACCCTGTGGAATCCTGGGGAATTCTCTATTACATTGTCACACCTCCGTGGGGACCTGATCCAGAATATAAAGAGTTTGCCATCATCTCCAATGACAAGCCAACAAATGTTAATATCCATCTAAAAGGAGATGTGAACTTCAAGGGAAAGGATTATCCAAAGGGAAGCATTCTACGTGTCACCTTGGAGCCTCACCAAGCCATCCAGATTCAGAGCAAAGACGATCTGTCGGGCACTAAGGTAGTAGCCCAATATCCGGTATCAGTCCTAAGTGGACACACATGCTCCCAGAAAAATGGAAACTGTGGCCATGTCTACGAGCAGCTCCTACCAGTGGAACGCTGGGGAGATACCTACTTTGTTCCCGGTCTGTCCTTCCAGCCTAAATCAGACATCGTGATGGTTATGGCTTACCAACCAACTGAACTTGAATACCAATCTGGAACTGACAGGGGAAAGAAACCTCTAGAAGAAGGAGAGATGGTCACATTTGATGTCTCAGAGTCATCTCCTTTGTCTCTGCGTGCTAACAATAACATTCAAGTCTATCTCTATGGCACTGGTGGAATATATGAAGGCCAACCCATTGACCCACTTTTCACAGCTATGCCTGATACCAAGAGCTATAGTTATAAATCTCAAATCAACGGGGAGGAAGGCATTGAGAACAACAAGGGTGTTATTATAATCAAGAAACCGGGTCAGTCAGGAATCACTATAGATGATAAGGCTCCAGAAGGGATTCAGTGGAGAGATTTCCCGGGAACAGAATACTCTTGGGGAGAGTTCAGGTTGCCGAGTGGCTTCAGTTTCCACATTGTTAAGAATCCTAGAATGCCTTTTGGCCTTCTAAGCATTGGTTATTCTCCAAATATGGCCTATGGGTCCATCGCACCTTCTCTAAACGGTGAGTACTATCTCTGTATAAATTTATGAATACGTTTATGAATAGATAGTTTGGGATGGTTCATCTTAGTCAATTAAACAATAGGTGAGAAGTAACCCAAGAGTAGTTCTTCCATACTTGTAAAGGTAATAACGCTACTGGTGTCTGAGGCCGCTGATCATTATATATGTGTAATAACCGTCGAAAAAAGGGTCTTTTGACTAACAATGCTAAAGTTGAATTAAATAATCATTATCAGACGATTAGATTAGTCAAACATATGAGCTGTATATAGTACACATGAGCTATCGGCAATAACTTATTGAAATAACCTACAAATGGATAAAAATGTAGCGAATACTAACTTATTTTAAATTTTTTACAGGACCAACAATGAAAATTCAATATCACACATTTGGTTAGTATATTTTTACTAACATAAAAAGAAATAGTCATTGTTTTTTTTTTCACACGATGGAAATATTATACATTTTAAATTATATATGTATATTTTTTTTTGTAGATTATGGTGCTATCGTTCCAGGGAAAGAAGGTATTTATAACGCACTTTTACTCCAGAGTCAAATGTTCAAGTTATAGAGAAATTTATATCTATATAGTTCTACATTTTAATTGTAGTATTTATGTTTTATATTTCCATTTCCTTTTTGGGCTATATGGTAGTAAAGTAAGACGACAGATCTCATTTTTAAATTCTGGTGAATTTAGCTTTAGAATGTTGGTTTAAGAAGATTGCAATGACTTTCATTTGCAAATAAAGAAACATGAATTTTGCCCAAAAAGTCAGAAAATGAAAAAAAAATACCATTAGCATTTTAAATGCAAAACTATGTTTAATTTTTTAATTTGCTCTACATTTTTTGCAGAACCAATCGGTAATTTTCCATGGCCGGAAGGTAATTATATCGAGTATAAAAGGTTTTGGGGTTTGGTTATAATCTGTCACCCAAAGAACGTAAACTCTGGATTTCATCTTATCTCAGTAAGAGCTCGTCTAGCAGTCTCTGTCTCGCTCACCCGGTTCCTACAGCTTTCTATTGGCGTAATATTAATCTGAGCTGAGTTTGAGTTTCCGGGAGATCCTCCTAAAGTCAGAGAATCCAGGAGAGCCGGGTCCCAACTGACTTTTGATAAACCTATAACTGGTTTCAGTTTACGATTATAGTTGTCATTCAGGAAACTTATTGAGGTCTCCTCTGGATTTCAGTGGATTAATGTTTTTCCCCCATTTCACCCATACAGTCATAAATAATGTTTTTTTCTATAGAATCAGTAAAGAATGCCACTTATATATTTTTTACAAAGCCCTATTTATCTTTTCATAGGACAAGAAGTCTGGCTTTCCTGGCTAAAAGGTAATTGGAGAGATTGCGTTATGGGGAAGTGAATTTGTTCTCCATGTAATTCTGTAGATATTTGTAAGAAAAGTTCTAACATAAAGAAAAAATGGTCAATAGCGCCATGTAATGAAAGACTTTTAGCAGCGTTGTCTGTATTTCTCTTACCAAATCATGTTGAGTTTCATGAAATAGATGTAGATCGAGGACGGCTGTAGTTGTGGTTTCTATAGGTGGTGAATCAGTCCCGTCTTACTGCCATCTTCTAGATAAACACATAAAGTCCTCGCCACTTGAGATGATAAAAGGAAAGTCTTGTGGGTTTAATCCCTAAAGCTCCAGGGCGGTCAAAAACACAAGTCGGTCCATAAAATACTTTTGATATTATCAAGAATGGCAGAATATAGTGTGCGGAGGATTCTTGTTTTACACAAATAATAATTACATGGAGTTTCAACATCTTTCTTAATTTTTTTTTCTTAGAAAATGAAGGCAAATTTCCGGATATGAAAGGTAAATTTACAAAATGTTGACTTGTTTTTCAAGATTATGATCTATAAAGTACAATATTGGACTATTCATTAGACTATTTATTAGACTCTTCATTAGACTATTCATTGGACTATTTATTATACTATATATTAAACTATTTATTAGACTATTTATTAGACTATTCATTAGACTATTTATTAGACTTGTGCAGACTAATTGACACACATTTCAATAGTAATAAATCTTTCAAATTTTTGCATTTCTACGAATGTCCTAAAACAAGGAAGGACCTCAAATGAAGCCAATGAAAAGAAATGAGGACCTTCCTGATATTGGTTAGAAATTCGTTCAGTGGTTCACCCGTTTTAGCGGCTTCTCTTTACTCTGCGGGGTGAGAGAGAAAATTGCACCTAATTTAAATTCTAAACATAAAAACTCTCCAAATTTTAGCCAAACCAAAGGAATGGGAAACACAATTTGTATCTTCACACCGAATCAGTATATAATATGAATTTTAATTGAAGGCTCAAAACATAGAAACCAAACACTTTAATTTACTAAACTTTCTAATGATTTATATCCATTTTCTTTATTGCGTTTAACAGAATGGCCGATACAAATGCTGCGTGTAATATGGGGTGAGTAAACATACAGAATGAGTTCACTTCCAAGCGATCATTAGCATGTTTTAATGTAAAAAATATTAATCACATTTTAAATTTCCTCTACTTTTTGCAGAACAAGGCGGTAAATTTCCATGGCCGGAAGGTAATTATATGGCGTGTAAAAGGTCTGGGGGTTTGGTTATAGTCTGTCACCCAAAGAACGTAAGCTCTGGACTTCATCTTATCTCAGTAAGGGCTCGTCTAGCAGTCTCTGTCTCGCTCACCCTACAGCTTTCTGTTGGCGTAATATTAATCTGAGCCGAGTTTGAGCTTCCGGAAGATCCTCCTAAAGTCAGAGAATCTGGGAGATCCGGGTCCCAATTCACTCAACGGAAAACCTCTAAATACTTTAACTGAAGTTTATAATTGTCAACTCGGAAATTCTTCAAGCTCTGCTCTGAGTTTTTGTGGATAACCTCTTTTTGAGTTATCTTACCCATCAGTTCATAATGAATTTCTTTTTTTTCTATGTAATTGGTAAAAATGCTATTTATATATTTTTCAACTGAGTCCCTTGTATCGTTTCCTAGCAAAAGAAAACTGGATTTCATGGCTAAAAGGTAAATCTTACAAAATAAAATTGAGTTTGAAAAAATAGTTGTAGATACATGACTGCTGGCGATGCGCTTCCACATTCTAAATCCCCTCTACTTTTTGCAGATAAAGGTGTTAAATTTCAATGGCCGGAAGGTAAATATATGGCGTGTAAAAGGTTTTGGGGTTTGGTTATAATCTGTCACCCAAAGACTGTAAGATCTGGATTTCATTTTATCTCAGTAAGAGCTCGTCTAGCAGTGTCTGTCTCGCTCACCCGGTTCCTACAGCTTTCTGTTGGCGTAATATTAATCTGAGCCAAGTTTGACCTTCTGGGTCATCTTCCTAAAGTCAGAGAATCCGGGAGATCCGGGTCCCAATTCAGTTATCTGAGGACCTCTAAATAGTTTATCTTTTTATATATTTTAACATGTTTAGTTGAGAACTAGGAAGTTCATTGAGCTGTACTGCGGGTTTCTCTTTTTGCCCCATTTTACTGGTCAGTTCATAATTAATGTTGGTTTCTGTTTAATCGGTAAAGAATTTATAGATCTCTTTACTGAGCCTTATCTATCTTTTCTTAGGAAAAGAAGGCTGGCTTTCCTGGTTAAAAGGTAATTGAAGAGATTGTGTTGCGGAGCAGTGAATCTTTGTAATTATCACAGATATTGGTTTGGCTGGACATCTAACATAAGGTCATCCTCACTATTTTAATCCGCATGCGGCGGGACGGGGAATGCCAACAAAAAGAAAATGGCCTTGAGTTGTAGAAGCCCCTTACGTGTTCCTTGGCATTGGGGAAGAAGGAGAGGAAGGCCTTGGTATACAATACACTAAGAGGATGAACATGAATAAGATAGAATGAGAAGGATGTATATAATTTATATAATACACAGTATTTCAAGATTTTGTTTATGAAGTACTTCGCTTTTTTTTTTTTTTTATAGAAAATGAAGCAAAATTTCCTACGATGAAAGGTAATTGTTAAACATTTATATTTATTTTTTAAAAATATTATCTAGAAAGTACAATCTGATTAGTAAATACATTAGACTTGTGTATTTGTATTTATAAGAATCTCCTAAAACAAGATGGGAACCTAAAAGAAACTCAGGAAAACAAATGAGAAATGCTAAAACTTATTAGAAATGAATTCACTCGTTTGTCTGTTTTCGCCGACTTCCCCCTCGATCTACGGAGAGACCGGGAGCCGGAGAAAGGGAAGGAGAAACAAAAAATGTTTTTTACTGAATTCTCAGAACATTGAAATAAGGCATTTTTGTTTTGAATTAAAACTTTCTAATATACGTTTTCCTTATTCCAATAAATAGAATGGATAATACAAATGCAGCAACCCCAATGGGGTGAGTAGACATACAGTATGAGAAGATTGACTCAGGAATGATCATAAGCATGATTAATTGCAAAACAATTACTGACCTCCACATTTTAAATAACCTCTCCTTTTTTTGCAGAATTTGGCGGTAACATTCCATGGCGGGAAGGTAATTGTAGCATCTGTTAAAAGTGCACCAAATATTTATAATCTTTTACCCAAAGAATAGGTGTCACTTTTTCCCTCTATAAATTAATGTTACTTATGAAAAAAATTAGATGCCAAGGGTATTAAAACCTGGAAGAAAAGGTAAATTTAAGTCACATCTTATAAAAAAAATATTTAATCTTTGAAGAAAAATCTAGAGTTGAAGAAAAATCTAGAGTTAAAATATTATAGATGGAAAACACATTTTACTTTATTTCAATTTCATTTTATTTTTATTTAAAGGCCCTGAAGAAGCAACTACAGTCGGCAAAAAATTTGTCACCACGTTTCTGCAGAATCACGAATCCGACGAAAATCCTCAAGTGGAGTTTCAAATTACCGGCACCCACCCCTCAACTCAGGTCACGCTTACCATTAGCAACACTGATTTCAAGAAAGAAGTGACGGTCAACAAAGGGGAAACGGTATCTGTTCCTATCACAGAACCCGTAGAGATGCTCGGAACGGACACATCCCCCAGATCAGTGGTCATTGAAGCCGATCATGGGGTGGCAGTTGTTTCCCGTAGTTCTAAATATGGCAGTTCTGATACAGCTTTGCTTTACCCTGTGGAATCCTGGGGAATTCTCTATTACATTGTCACACCTCCGTGGGGACCTGATCCAGAATATAAAGAGTTTGCCATCATCTCCAATGACAAGCCAACAAATGTTAATATCCATCTAAAAGGAGATGTGAACTTCAAGGGAAAGGATTATCCAAAGGGAAGCATTCTACGTGTCACCTTGGAGCCTCACCAAGCCATCCAGATTCAGAGCAAAGACGATCTGTCGGGCACTAAGGTAGTAGCCCAATATCCGGTATCAGTCCTAAGTGGACACACATGCTCCCAGAAAAATGGAAACTGTGGCCATGTCTACGAGCAGCTCCTACCAGTGGAACGCTGGGGAGATACCTACTTTGTTCCCGGTCTGTCCTTCCAGCCTAAATCAGACATCGTGATGGTTATGGCTTACCAACCAACTGAACTTGAATACCAATCTGGAACTGACAGGGGAAAGAAACCTCTAGAAGAAGGAGAGATGGTCACATTTGATGTCTCAGAGTCATCTCCTTTGTCTCTGCGTGCTAACAATAACATTCAAGTCTATCTCTATGGCACTGGTGGAATATATGAAGGCCAACCCATTGACCCACTTTTCACAGCTATGCCTGATACCAAGAGCTATAGTTATAAATCTCAAATCAACGGGGAGGAAGGCATTGAGAACAACAAGGGTGTTATTATAATCAAGAAACCGGGTCAGTCAGGAATCACTATAGATGATAAGGCTCCAGAAGGGATTCAGTGGAGAGATTTCCCGGGAACAGAATACTCTTGGGGAGAGTTCAGGTTGCCGAGTGGCTTCAGTTTCCACATTGTTAAGAATCCTAGAATGCCTTTTGGCCTTCTAAGCATTGGTTATTCTCCAAATATGGCCTATGGGTCCATCGCACCTTCTCTAAACGGTGAGTACTATCTCTGTATAAATTTATGAATACGTTTATGAATAGATAGTTTGGGATGGTTCATCTTAGTCAATTAAACAATAGGTGAGAAGTAACCCAAGAGTAGTTCTTCCATACTTGTAAAGGTAATAACGCTACTGGTGTCTGAGGCCGCTGATCATTATATATGTGTAATAACCGTCGAAAAAAGGGTCTTTTGACTAACAATGCTAAAGTTGAATTAAATAATCATTATCAGACGATTAGATTAGTCAAACATATGAGCTGTATATAGTACACATGAGCTATCGGCAATAACTTATTGAAATAACCTACAAATGGATAAAAATGTAGCGAATACTAACTTATTTTAAATTTTTTACAGGACCAACAATGAAAATTCAATATCACACATTTGGTTAGTATATTTTTACTAACATAAAAAGAAATAGTCATTGTTTTTTTTTTCACACGATGGAAATATTATACATTTTAAATTATATATGTATATTTTTTTTTGTAGATTATGGTGCTATTGTTCCAGGGAAAGAAGGTATTTATAACGCACTTTTACTCCAGAGTCAAATGTTCAAGTTATAGAGAAATTTATATCTATATAGTTCTACATTTTAATTGTAGTATTTATGTTTTATATTTCCATTTCCTTTTTGGGCTATATGGTAGTAAAGTAAGACAACAGATCTCATTTTTAAATTCTGGTGAATTTAGCTTTAGAATGTTGGTTTAAGAAGATTGCAATGACTTTCATTTGCAAATAAAGAAACATGAATTTTGCCCAAAAAGTCAGAAAATGAAAAAAAAATACCATTAGCATTTTAAATGCAAAACTATGTTTAATTTTTTAATTTGCTCTACATTTTTTGCAGAACCAATCGGTAATTTTCCATGGCCGGAAGGTAATTATATCGAGTATAAAAGGTTTTGGGGTTTGGTTATAATCTGTCACCCAAAGAACGTAAACTCTGGATTTCATCTTATCTCAGTAAGAGCTCGTCTAGCAGTCTCTGTCTCGCTCACCCGGTTCCTACAGCTTTCTATTGGCGTAATATTAATCTGAGCTGAGTTTGAGTTTCCGGGAGATCCTCCTAAAGTCAGAGAATCCAGGAGAGCCGGGTCCCAACTGACTTTTGATAAACCTATAACTGGTTTCAGTTTACGATTATAGTTGTCATTCAGGAAACTTATTGAGGTCTCCTCTGGATTTCAGTGGATTAATGTTTTTCCCCCATTTCACCCATACAGTCATAAATAATGTTTTTTTCTATAGAATCAGTAAAGAATGCCACTTATATATTTTTTACAAAGCCCTATTTATCTTTTCATAGGACAAGAAGTCTGGCTTTCCTGGCTAAAAGGTAATTGGAGAGATTGCGTTATGGGGAAGTGAATTTGTTCTCCATGTAATTCTGTAGATATTTGTAAGAAAAGTTCTAACATAAAGAAAAAATGGTCAATAGCGCCATGTAATGAAAGACTTTTAGCAGCGTTGTCTGTATTTCTCTTACCAAATCATGTTGAGTTTCATGAAATAGATGTAGATCGAGGACGGCTGTAGTTGTGGTTTCTATAGGTGGTGAATCAGTCCCGTCTTACTGCCATCTTCTAGATAAACACATAAAGTCCTCGCCACTTGAGATGATAAAAGGAAAGTCTTGTGGGTTTAATCCCTAAAGCTCCAGGGCGGTCAAAAACACAAGTCGGTCCATAAAATACTTTTGATATTATCAAGAATGGCAGAATATAGTGTGCGGAGGATTCTTGTTTTACACAAATAATAATTACATGGAGTTTCAACATCTTTCTTAATTTTTTTTTCTTAGAAAATGAAGGCAAATTTCCGGATATGAAAGGTAAATTTACAAAATGTTGACTTGTTTTTCAAGATTATGATCTATAAAGTACAATATTGGACTATTCATTAGACTATTTATTAGACTCTTCATTAGACTATTCATTGGACTATTTATTATACTATATATTAAACTATTTATTAGACTATTTATTAGACTATTCATTAGACTATTTATTAGACTTGTGCAGACTAATTGACACACATTTCAATAGTAATAAATCTTTCAAATTTTTGCATTTCTACGAATGTCCTAAAACAAGGAAGGACCTCAAATGAAGCCAATGAAAAGAAATGAGGACCTTCCTGATATTGGTTAGAAATTCGTTCAGTGGTTCGCCCGTTTTAGCGGCTTCTCTTTACTCTGCGGGGTGAGAGAGAAAATTGCACCTAATTTAAATTCTAAACATAAAAACTCTCCAAATTTTAGCCAAACCAAAGGAATGGGAAACACAATTTGTATCTTCACACCGAATCAGTATATAATATGAATTTTAATTGAAGGCTCAAAACATAGAAACCAAACACTTTAATTTACTAAACTTTCTAATGATTTATATCCATTTTCTTTATTGCGTTTAACAGAATGGCCGATACAAATGCTGCGTGTAATATGGGGTGAGTAAACATACAGAATGAGTTCACTTACAAGCGATCATTAGCATGTTTTAATGTAAAAAATATTAATCACATTTTAAATTTCCTCTACTTTTTGCAGAACAAGGCGGTAAATTTCCATGGCCGGAAGGTAATTATATGGCGTGTAAAAGGTCTGGGGGTTTGGTTATAGTCTGTCACCCAAAGAACGTAAGCTCTGGACTTCATCTTATCTCAGTAAGGGCTCGTCTAGCAGTCTCTGTCTCGCTCACCCTACAGCTTTCTGTTGGCGTAATATTAATCTGAGCCGAGTTTGAGCTTCCGGAAGATCCTCCTAAAGTCAGAGAATCTGGGAGATCCGGGTCCCAATTCACTCAACGGAAAACCTCTAAATACTTTAACTGAAGTTTATAATTGTCAACTCGGAAATTCTTCAAGCTCTGCTCTGAGTTTTTGTGGATAACCTCTTTTTGAGTTATCTTACCCATCAGTTCATAATGAATTTCTTTTTTTTCTATGTAATTGGTAAAAATGCTATTTATATATTTTTCAACTGAGTCCCTTGTATCGTTTCCTAGCAAAAGAAAACTGGATTTCATGGCTAAAAGGTAAATCTTACAAAATAAAATTGAGTTTGAAAAAATAGTTGTAGATACATGACTGCTGGCGATGCGCTTCCACATTCTAAATCCCCTCTACTTTTTGCAGATAAAGGTGTTAAATTTCAATGGCCGGAAGGTAAATATATGGCGTGTAAAAGGTTTTGGGGTTTGGTTATAATCTGTCACCCAAAGACTGTAAGATCTGGATTTCATTTTATCTCAGTAAGAGCTCGTCTAGCAGTGTCTGTCTCGCTCACCCGGTTCCTACAGCTTTCTGTTGGCGTAATATTAATCTGAGCCAAGTTTGACCTTCTGGGTCATCTTCCTAAAGTCAGAGAATCCGGGAGATCCGGGTCCCAATTCAGTTATCTGAGGACCTCTAAATAGTTTATCTTTTTATATATTTTAACATGTTTAGTTGAGAACTAGGAAGTTCATTGAGCTGTACTGCGGGTTTCTCTTTTTGCCCCATTTTACTGGTCAGTTCATAATTAATGTTGGTTTCTGTTTAATCGGTAAAGAATTTATAGATCTCTTTACTGAGCCTTATCTATCTTTTCTTAGGAAAAGAAGGCTGGCTTTCCTGGTTAAAAGGTAATTGAAGAGATTGTGTTGCGGAGCAGTGAATCTTTGTAATTATCACAGATATTGGTTTGGCTGGACATCTAACATAAGGTCATCCTCACTATTTTAATCCGCATGCGGCGGGACGGGGAATGCCAACAAAAAGAAAATGGCCTTGAGTTGTAGAAGCCCCTTACGTGTTCCTTGGCATTGGGGAAGGAGAGGAAGGCCTTGGTATACAATACACTAAGAGAATGAACATGAATAAGATAGAATGAGAAGGATGTATATAATTTATATAATACACAGTATTTCAAGATTTTGTTTATGAAGTACTTCGCTTTTTTTTTTTTTTTATAGAAAATGAAGCAAAATTTCCTACGATGAAAGGTAATTGTTAAACATTTATATTTATTTTTTAAAAATATTATCTAGAAAGTACAATCTGATTAGTAAATACATTAGACTTGTGTATTTGTATTTATAAGAATCTCCTAAAACAAGATGGGAACCTATAAGAAACTCAGGAAAACAAATGAGAAATGCTAAAACTTATTAGAAATGAATTCACTCGTTTGTCTGTTTTCGCCGACTTCCCCCTCGATCTACGGAGAGACCGGGAGCCGGAGAAAGGGAAGGAGAAACAAAAAATGTTTTTTACTGAATTCTCAGAACATTGAAATAAGGCATTTTTGTTTTGAATTAAAACTTTCTAATATACGTTTTCCTTATTCCAATAAATAGAATGGATAATACAAATGCAGCAACCCCAATGGGGTGAGTAGACATACAGTATGAGAAGATTGACTCAGGAATGATCATAAGCATGATTAATTGCAAAACAATTACTGACCTCCACATTTTAAATAACCTCTCCTTTTTTTGCAGAATTTGGCGGTAACATTCCATGGCGGGAAGGTAATTGTAGCATCTGTTAAAAGTGCACCAAATATTTATAATCTTTTACCCAAAGAATAGGTGTCACTTTTTCCCTCTATAAATTAATGTTACTTATGAAAAAAATTAGATGCCAAGGGTATTAAAACCTGGAAGAAAAGGTAAATTTAAGTCACATCTTATAAAAAAAATATTTAATCTTTGAAGAAAAATCTAGAGTTGAAGAAAAATCTAGAGTTAAAATATTATAGATGGAAAACACATTTTACTTTATTTCAATTTCATTTTATTTTTATTTAAAGGCCCTGAAGAAGCAACTACAGTCGGCAAAAAATTTGTCACCACGTTTCTGCAGAATCACGAATCCGACGAAAATCCTCAAGTGGAGTTTCAAATTACCGGCACCCACCCCTCAACTCAGGTCACGCTTACCATTAGCAACACTGATTTCAAGAAAGAAGTGACGGTCAACAAAGGGAAAACGGTATCTGTTCCTATCACAGAACCCGTAGAGATGCTCGGAACGGACACATCCCCCAGATCAGTGGTCATTGAAGCCGATCATGGGGTGGCAGTTGTTTCCCGTAGTTCTAAATATGGCAGTTCTGATACAGCTTTGCTTTACCCTGTGGAATCCTGGGGAATTCTCTATTACATTGTCACACCTCCGTGGGGACCTGATCCAGAATATAAAGAGTTTGCCATCATCTCCAATGACAAGCCAACAAATGTTAATATCCATCTAAAAGGAGATGTGAACTTCAAGGGAAAGGATTATCCAAAGGGAAGCATTCTACGTGTCACCTTGGAGCCTCACCAAGCCATCCAGATTCAGAGCAAAGACGATCTGTCGGGCACTAAGGTAGTAGCCCAATATCCGGTATCAGTCCTAAGTGGGCACACATGCTCCCAGAAAAATGGAAACTGTGGCCATGTCTACGAGCAGCTCCTACCAGTGGAACGCTGGGGAGATACCTACTTTGTTCCCGGTCTGTCCTTCCAGCCTAAATCAGACATCGTGATGGTTATGGCTTACCAACCAACTGAACTTGAATACCAATCTGGAACTGACAGGGGAAAGAAACCTCTAGAAGAAGGAGAGATGGTCACATTTGATGTCTCAGAGTCATCTCCTTTGTCTCTGCGTGCTAACAATAACATTCAAGTCTATCTCTATGGCACTGGTGGAATATATGAAGGCCAACCCATTGACCCACTTTTCACAGCTATGCCTGATACCAAGAGCTATAGTTATAAATCTCAAATCAACGGGGAGGAAGGCATTGAGAACAACAAGGGTGTTATTATAATCAAGAAACCGGGTCAGTCAGGAATCACTATAGATGATAAGGCTCCAGAAGGGATTCAGTGGAGAGATTTCCCGGGAACAGAATACTCTTGGGGAGAGTTCAGGTTGCCGAGTGGCTTCAGTTTCCACATTGTTAAGAATCCTAGAATGCCTTTTGGCCTTCTAAGCATTGGTTATTCTCCAAATATGGCCTATGGGTCCATCGCACCTTCTCTAAACGGTGAGTACTATCTCTGTATAAATTTATGAATACGTTTATGAATAGATAGTTTGGGATGGTTCATCTTAGTCAATTAAACAATAGGTGAGAAGTAACCCAAGAGTAGTTCTTCCATACTTGTAAAGGTAATAACGCTACTGGTGTCTGAGGCCGCTGATCATTATATATGTGTAATAACCGTCGAAAAAAGGGTCTTTTGACTAACAATGCTAAAGTTGAATTAAATAATCATTATCAGACGATTAGATTAGTCAAACATATGAGCTGTATATAGTACACATGAGCTATCGGCAATAACTTATTGAAATAACCTACAAATGGATAAAAATGTAGCGAATACTAACTTATTTTAAATTTTTTACAGGACCAACAATGAAAATTCAATATCACACATTTGGTTAGTATATTTTTACTAACATAAAAAGTAATAGTCATTGTTTTTTTTTTCACACGATGGAAATATACATTTTAAATTATATATGTATATTTTTTTTTGTAGATTATGGTGCTATCGTTCCAGGGAAAGAAGGTATTTATAACGCACTTTTACTCCAGAGTCAAATGTTCAAGTTATAGAGAAATTTATATCTATATAGTTCTACATTTTAATTGTAGTATTTATGTTTTATATTTCCATTTCCTTTTTGGGCTATATGGTAGTAAAGTAAGACGACAGATCTCATTTTTAAATTCTGGTGAATTTAGCTTTAGAATGTTGGTTTAAGAAGATTGCAATGACTTTCATTTGCAAATAAAGAAACATGAATTTTGCCCAAAAAGTCAGAAAATGAAAAAAAAATACCATTAGCATTTTAAATGCAAAACTATGTTTAATTTTTTAATTTGCTCTACATTTTTTGCAGAACCAATCGGTAATTTTCCATGGCCGGAAGGTAATTATATCGAGTATAAAAGGTTTTGGGGTTTGGTTATAATCTGTCACCCAAAGAACGTAAACTCTGGATTTCATCTTATCTCAGTAAGAGCTCGTCTAGCAGTCTCTGTCTCGCTCACCCGGTTCCTACAGCTTTCTATTGGCGTAATATTAATCTGAGCTGAGTTTGAGTTTCCGGGAGATCCTCCTAAAGTCAGAGAATCCAGGAGAGCCGGGTCCCAACTGACTTTTGATAAACCTATAACTGGTTTCAGTTTACGATTATAGTTGTCATTCAGGAAACTTATTGAGGTCTCCTCTGGATTTCAGTGGATTAATGTTTTTCCCCCATTTCACCCATACAGTCATAAATAATGTTTTTTTCTATAGAATCAGTAAAGAATGCCACTTATATATTTTTTACAAAGCCCTATTTATCTTTTCATAGGACAAGAAGTCTGGCTTTCCTGGCTAAAAGGTAATTGGAGAGATTGCGTTATGGGGAAGTGAATTTGTTCTCCATGTAATTCTGTAGATATTTGTAAGAAAAGTTCTAACATAAAGAAAAAATGGTCAATAGCGCCATGTAATGAAAGACTTTTAGCAGCGTTGTCTGTATTTCTCTTACCAAATCATGTTGAGTTTCATGAAATAGATGTAGATCGAGGACGGCTGTAGTTGTGGTTTCTATAGGTGGTGAATCAGTCCCGTCTTACTGCCATCTTCTAGATAAACACATAAAGTCCTCGCCACTTGAGATGATAAAAGGAAAGTCTTGTGGGTTTAATCCCTAAAGCTCCAGGGCGGTCAAAAACACAAGTCGGTCCATAAAATACTTTTGATATTATCAAGAATGGCAGAATATAGTGTGCGGAGGATTCTTGTTTTACACAAATAATAATTACATGGAGTTTCAACATCTTTCTTAATTTTTTTTTCTTAGAAAATGAAGGCAAATTTCCGGATATGAAAGGTAAATTTACAAAATGTTGACTTGTTTTTCAAGATTATGATCTATAAAGTACAATATTGGACTATTCATTAGACTATTTATTAGACTCTTCATTAGACTATTCATTGGACTATTTATTATACTATATATTAAACTATTTATTAGACTATTTATTAGACTATTCATTAGACTATTTATTAGACTTGTGCAGACTAATTGACACACATTTCAATAGTAATAAATCTTTCAAATTTTTGCATTTCTACGAATGTCCTAAAACAAGGAAGGACCTCAAATGAAGCCAATGAAAAGAAATGAGGACCTTCCTGATATTGGTTAGAAATTCGTTCAGTGGTTCGCCCGTTTTAGCGGCTTCTCTTTACTCTGCGGGGTGAGAGAGAAAATTGCACCTAATTTAAATTCTAAACATAAAAACTCTCCAAATTTTAGCCAAACCAAAGGAATGGGAAACACAATTTGTATCTTCACACCGAATCAGTATATAATATGAATTTTAATTGAAGGCTCAAAACATAGAAACCAAACACTTTAATTTACTAAACTTTCTAATGATTTATATCCATTTTCTTTATTGCGTTTAACAGAATGGCCGATACAAATGCTGCGTGTAATATGGGGTGAGTAAACATACAGAATGAGTTCACTTCCAAGCGATCATTAGCATGTTTTAATGTAAAAAATATTAATCACATTTTAAATTTCCTCTACTTTTTGCAGAACAAGGCGGTAAATTTCCATGGCCGGAAGGTAATTATATGGCGTGTAAAAGGTCTGGGGGTTTGGTTATAGTCTGTCACCCAAAGAACGTAAGCTCTGGACTTCATCTTATCTCAGTAAGGGCTCGTCTAGCAGTCTCTGTCTCGCTCACCCTACAGCTTTCTGTTGGCGTAATATTAATCTGAGCCGAGTTTGAGCTTCCGGAAGATCCTCCTAAAGTCAGAGAATCTGGGAGATCCGGGTCCCAATTCACTCAACGGAAAACCTCTAAATACTTTAACTGAAGTTTATAATTGTCAACTCGGAAATTCTTCAAGCTCTGCTCTGAGTTTTTGTGGATAACCTCTTTTTGAGTTATCTTACCCATCAGTTCATAATGAATTTCTTTTTTTTCTATGTAATTGGTAAAAATGCTATTTATATATTTTTCAACTGAGTCCCTTGTATCGTTTCCTAGCAAAAGAAAACTGGATTTCATGGCTAAAAGGTAAATCTTACAAAATAAAATTGAGTTTGAAAAAATAGTTGTAGATACATGACTGCTGGCGATGCGCTTCCACATTCTAAATCCCCTCTACTTTTTGCAGATAAAGGTGTTAAATTTCAATGGCCGGAAGGTAAATATATGGCGTGTAAAAGATTTTGGGGTTTGGTTATAATCTGTCACCCAAAGACTGTAAGATCTGGATTTCATTTTATCTCAGTAAGAGCTCGTCTAGCAGTGTCTGTCTCGCTCACCCGGTTCCTACAGCTTTCTGTTGGCGTAATATTAATCTGAGCCAAGTTTGACCTTCTGGGTCATCTTCCTAAAGTCAGAGAATCCGGGAGATCCGGGTCCCAATTCAGTTATCTGAGGACCTCTAAATAGTTTATCTTTTTATATATTTTAACATGTTTAGTTGAGAACTAGGAAGTTCATTGAGCTGTACTGCGGGTTTCTCTTTTTGCCCCATTTTACTGGTCAGTTCATAATTAATGTTGGTTTCTGTTTAATCGGTAAAGAATGCCATTTATAGATCTCTTTACTGAGCCTTATCTATCTTTTCTTAGGAAAAGAAGGCTGGCTTTCCTGGTTAAAAGGTAATTGAAGAGATTGTGTTGCGGAGCAGTGAATCTTTGTAATTATCACAGATATTGGTTTGGCTGGACATCTAACATAAGGTCATCCTCACTATTTTAATCCGCATGCGGCGGGACGGGGAATGCCAACAAAAAGAAAATGGCCTTGAGTTGTAGAAGCCCCTTACGTGTTCCTTGGCATTGGGGAAGAAGGAGAGGAAGGCCTTGGTATACAATACACTAAGAGGATGAACATGAATAAGATAGAATGAGAAGGATGTATATAATTTATATAATACACAGTATTTCAAGATTTTGTTTATGAAGTACTTCGCTTTTTTTTTTTTTATAGAAAATGAAGCAAAATTTCCTACGATGAAAGGTAATTGTTAAACATTTATATTTATTTTTTAAAAATATTATCTAGAAAGTACAATCTGATTAGTAAATACATTAGACTTGTGTATTTGTATTTATAAGAATCTCCTAAAACAAGATGGGAACCTATAAGAAACTCAGGAAAACAAATGAGAAACTTATTAGAAATGAATTCACTCGTTTGTCTGTTTTCGCCGACTTCCCCCTCGATCTACGGAGAGACCGGGAGCCGGAGAAAGGGAAGGAGAAACAAAAAATGTTTTTTACTGAATTCTCAGAACATTGAAATAAGGCATTTTTGTTTTGAATTAAAACTTTCTAATATACGTTTTCCTTATTCCAATAAATAGAATGGATAATACAAATGCAGCAACCCCAATGGGGTGAGTAGACATACAGTATGAGAAGATTGACTCAGGAATGATCATAAGCATGATTAATTGCAAAACAATTACTGACCTCCACATTTTAAATAACCTCTCCTTTTTTTGCAGAATTTGGCGGTAACATTCCATGGCGGGAAGGTAATTGTAGCATCTGTTAAAAGTGCACCAAATATTTATAATCTTTTACCCAAAGAATAGGTGTCACTTTTTCCCTCTATAAATTAATGTTACTTATGAAAAAAATTAGATGCCAAGGGTATTAAAACCTGGAAGAAAAGGTAAATTTAAGTCACATCTTATAAAAAAAATATTTAATCTTTGAAGAAAAATCTAGAGTTGAAGAAAAATCTAGAGTTAAAATATTATAGATGGAAAACACATTTTACTTTATTTCAATTTCATTTTATTTTTATTTAAAGGCCCTGAAGAAGCAACTACAGTCGGCAAAAAATTTGTCACCACGTTTCTGCAGAATCACGAATCCGACGAAAATCCTCAAGTGGAGTTTCAAATTACCGGCACCCACCCCTCAACTCAGGTCACGCTTACCATTAGCAACACTGATTTCAAGAAAGAAGTGACGGTCAACAAAGGGGAAACGGTATCTGTTCCTATCACAGAACCCGTAGAGATGCTCGGAACGGACACATCCCCCAGATCAGTGGTCATTGAAGCCGATCATGGGGTGGCAGTTGTTTCCCGTAGTTCTAAATATGGCAGTTCTGATACAGCTTTGCTTTACCCTGTGGAATCCTGGGGAATTCTCTATTACATTGTCACACCTCCGTGGGGACCTGATCCAGAATATAAAGAGTTTGCCATCATCTCCAATGACAAGCCAACAAATGTTAATATCCATCTAAAAGGAGATGTGAACTTCAAGGGAAAGGATTATCCAAAGGGAAGCATTCTACGTGTCACCTTGGAGCCTCACCAAGCCATCCAGATTCAGAGCAAAGACGATCTGTCGGGCACTAAGGTAGTAGCCCAATATCCGGTATCAGTCCTAAGTGGGCACACATGCTCCCAGAAAAATGGAAACTGTGGCCATGTCTACGAGCAGCTCCTACCAGTGGAACGCTGGGGAGATACCTACTTTGTTCCCGGTCTGTCCTTCCAGCCTAAATCAGACATCGTGATGGTTATGGCTTACCAACCAACTGAACTTGAATACCAATCTGGAACTGACAGGGGAAAGAAACCTCTAGAAGAAGGAGAGATGGTCACATTTGATGTCTCAGAGTCATCTCCTTTGTCTCTGCGTGCTAACAATAACATTCAAGTCTATCTCTATGGCACTGGTGGAATATATGAAGGCCAACCCATTGACCCACTTTTCACAGCTATGCCTGATACCAAGAGCTATAGTTATAAATCTCAAATCAACGGGGAGGAAGGCATTGAGAACAACAAGGGTGTTATTATAATCAAGAAACCGGGTCAGTCAGGAATCACTATAGATGATAAGGCTCCAGAAGGGATTCAGTGGAGAGATTTCCCGGGAACAGAATACTCTTGGGGAGAGTTCAGGTTGCCGAGTGGCTTCAGTTTCCACATTGTTAAGAATCCTAGAATGCCTTTTGGCCTTCTAAGCATTGGTTATTCTCCAAATATGGCCTATGGGTCCATCGCACCTTCTCTAAACGGTGAGTACTATCTCTGTATAAATTTATGAATACGTTTATGAATAGATAGTTTGGGATGGTTCATCTTAGTCAATTAAACAATAGGTGAGAAGTAACCCAAGAGTAGTTCTTCCATACTTGTAAAGGTAATAACGCTACTGGTGTCTGAGGCCGCTGATCATTATATATGTGTAATAACCGTCGAAAAAAGGGTCTTTTGACTAACAATGCTAAAGTTGAATTAAATAATCATTATCAGACGATTAGATTAGTCAAACATATGAGCTGTATATAGTACACATGAGCTATCGGCAATAACTTATTGAAATAACCTACAAATGGATAAAAATGTAGCGAATACTAACTTATTTTAAATTTTTTACAGGACCAACAATGAAAATTCAATATCACACATTTGGTTAGTATATTTTTACTAACATAAAAAGAAATAGTCGTTGTTTTTTTTTTCACACGATGGAAATATTATACATTTTAAATTATATATGTATATTTTTTTTGTAGATTATGGTGCTATCGTTCCAGGGAAAGAAGGTATTTATAACGCACTTTTACTCCAGAGTCAAATGTTCAAGTTATAGAGAAATTTATATCTATATAGTTCTACATTTTAATTGTATTATTTATGTTTTATATTTCCATTTCCTTTTTGGGCTATATGGTAGTAAAGTAAGACGACAGATCTCATGTTTAAATTCTGGTGAATTTAGCTTTAGAATGTTGGTTTAAGAAGATTGCAATGACTTTCATTTGCAAATAAAGAAACATGAATTTTGCCCAAAAAGTCAGAAAATGAAAAAAAAATACCATTAGCATTTTAAATGCAAAACTATGTTTAATTTTTAAATTTGCTCTACATTTTTTGCAGAACCAATCGGTAATTTTCCATGGCCGGAAGGTAATTATATCGAGTATAAAAGGTTTTGGGGTTTGGTTATAATCTGTCACCCAAAGAATGTAAACTCTGGATTTCATCTTATCTCAGTAAGAGCTCGTCTAGCGGTCTCTGTCTCGCTCACCTGGTTCCTACAGCTTTCTGTTGGCGTAACATTAATCTGAGCCGAGTTTGAGTTTCCGGGAGATCCTCCTAAAGTCAGAGAATCCTGGAGAGCCGGGTCCCAACTGACTTTTGATAAACCTATAACTGGTTTCAGTTTACGATTATAGTTGTCTTTCAGGAAACTTATTGAGGTCTCCTCTTGATTTCGGTGGATTAATGTTTTTCCCCCATTTCACCCATACAGTCATAAATAATGTTTTTTTCTATAGAATCAGTAAAGAATGCCACTTATATATTTTTTACAAAACCCTATTTATCTTTTCATAGGACAAGAAGTCTGGCTTTCCTGGCTAAAAGGTAATTGGAGAGATTGCGTTATGGGGAAGTGAATTTGTTCTCCATGTAATTCTGTAGATATTTGTAAGAAAAGTTCTAACATAAAGAAAAAATGGTCAATAGTGCCATGTAATGAAAGACTTTTAGCAGCGTTGTCTGTATTTCTCTTACCAAATCATGTTGAGTTTCATGAAATAGATGTAGATCGAGGACGGCTGTAGTTGTGGTTTCTATAGGTGGTGAATCAGTCCCGTCTTACTGCCGTCTTCTAGATAAACACATAAAGTCCTCGCCACTTGAGATGATAAAAGGAAAGTCTTGTGGGTTTAATCCCTAAAGCTCCAGGGCGGTCAAAAACACAAGTCGGTCCATAAAATACTTTTGATATTATCAAGAATGGCAGAATATAATGTGCGGAGGATTCTTGTTTTACACAAATAATAATTACATGGAGTTTCAACATCTTTCTTAATTTTTTTTTTTAGAAAATGAAGGCAAATTTCCGGATATGAAAGGTAAATTTACAAAATGTTGACTTGTTTTTCAAGATTATGATCTATAAAGTACAATATTGGACTATTCATTAGACTATTTATTAGACTCTTCATTAGACTATTCATTGGACTATTTATTATACTATATATTAAACTATTTATTATACTATACATTAAACTATTCATTACACTATTTATTAGACTATTCATTAGACTATTTATTAGACTTGTGCAGACTAATTGACACACATTTCAATAGTAATAAATCTTTCAAATTTTTGCATTTCTACGAATGTCCTAAAACAAGGAAGGACCTCAAATGAAGCCAATGAAAAGAAATGAGGACCTTCCTAATATTGGTTAGAAATTTGTTCAGTGACCATTGTTCAAGTTACCGGCCCATTTCCCTGATCAACACTGACCTCAAATTGCTGGCCAAGGTGATGGCGTTGCGTTTGGGCCCGTCTCTCCCCTCCCTGATCCACAGGGACCAGGTGGGGTTTGTCCCAGGGAGGGAGGCTAGGGACAACACGATCCGGGTGCTGAATTTGATAGCCCATGCCACTACTCATAACATCCCCCTTGCCTTGATATCTATGGATGCCGAAAAGGCATTCGATAGAGTTGCTTGGCCTTTCCTGTTCCAGACATTGTCCTCAATTGGCCTCCAGGGGAACTTTCTTAATCTTGTTAGGGCCCTGTACTATAACCCGTCCGCGCAAATTAAAGTAAATGGCATCTTGTCTTCACGTATTCACATACACAATGGCACCCGACAAGGCTGCCCCCTTTCTCCGCTGTTGTTCATCCTGGCAATGGAGCCCCTTGCCTCTGCACTTCGGGGAAATGCTAATATCACTGGCCTTCATATTGCTGATCATACACATAAACTCGCTATATATGCTGATGACATGCTCTGCATGGTCACGCAGCCCTCCTCCTCCCTCTCACACATCCTTCGGGAATTCAACATTTTTAGAGATCTCTCTAATTATACCATCAACTTACAGAAATCAGAGATCCTGGGGATTAATTTACCTGTGTCACTCCAGGAATCTTTGGTTAGGGACTTCCCCTTTCGTTGGCAGCCCAGAGCCATTAAGTACTTAGGTCTCTGGATTCCGGCAGATCTCTCCCAGCTCAAGTCGCTAAATTTTGATGTCCTGTTCTCCGCGGTACTTAGTGATCTTCGCAGGTGGGCTGTGCCACATATCTCGTGGTTCGGCCGTATCGGGGTCATAAAAATGAATATTCTCCCTAGGTTCTTATATCTTTTTCAGTGTCTCCCTATATTCCTCCCTAAGGCCTACTTCAAGGCTTGTGATAGAGTTTTCCGTAAATTCATATGGGGGGATCGTGCCCCTCGTTTAGCGTTCCGCCATTTGGTACGGCCCAAGCTCCGTGGGGGCTTGGGGTTCCCCAGTGTGGAATGGTACTGGATGGCATCCCACCTCCGTCGTATCGTGGAGTGGTCCCTAGAGGTACCGAAGCTGTGGATTCCCCTGGAAGACTCTTTTATGTGGCATCAGGTCTCGGCGGTTCCATGGCTACCGGACCGTTCCCGTCGCTTAAAGGTTCCTACACATCCCACGATTTCGGCTACGTTACGAGTCCTCCAGCGGCTTTCATGTCGTCGACTTCTTACGTCCTCCCCGTGCCCCCTTCTCTCCCTCTCATATAATCCGGCGCTCTCCCTCGATTTGCAGAGGGGCATTTCTGCCTCTTTGCCCCGTCTGGCGACGGCGCATGTTAGAGTTTGCCATCTCCTCCAGGGCTCCGAGTTCAAGCCCATTGCCGCTCTGGTTGAGCAGACGCCTCCTCCCTTTCGCTCGGTGTTTCTGTTTCACCGATTGAAACATTATGTTTCCTCGCTTCTCCCTAACGCTCTACTCACTAGGGAGCTGACTGCTTTCGAGCAGTTGTGTGTTTTACCTAAGGAACCCTCGCACCTCCTTTCGCATCTGTATGCACTAGTAGTTGACGCTCACTGCACTTCAAAGCCGTTTTATCTCAGCCTCTGGGAGAAGGACCTCTCTCTTCAGTTTACTGACGATGAATGGGATCAGATATTCTTACTCACCCATAAAAGTGTCATCTCTTCCAGAATCCAGGAAAACGCATTTAAATTGTTATCTCGTTGGTTCAAGGTGCCCCTGGAGCTACATCGTTACTTACCCCAGGTTTCTCCCTTGTGTTGGAGGTGCGCGGAGGTGGATGGTTCCTTTTTACACTTGTGGTGGGAGTGCAGGCATATCCGTCCGTTCTGGGAGGCTGTAGTTAGGGTGATAGTGGAGGTGTCCGATCCCGATTTTGTTGCCTCTCCGGAGTCATTATTACTCTTGCACACGCATGTCTCATATGGGACCTATAAGAGGTCTCTCACTATTCACTTGATCCAGGCGGCGAAGTCAGTTATCCCCCGGTTCTGGAAGAGGCCAGGTCCTCCGCCGATTGAGGCCTGGATATCTAGGGTTAATTTCATCTATCATATGGAGGGTCTGGTGGCCGCATCCCAGGGGCGAGAATATAAGAATGGCCTTAAATGGCTCCCATGGCTGTCCTTTATGACCTCGCCTCGCCTTCTGGTCGCCGACTACGGGCGATCTCCCTTAGGGGCTTTGGGCGTTGACACCTTGGCGACTTCTCCCGCCTCTGTTGTTGACTTCTGACTCTTTCCCGCGATTGGCCTTTGTTTTTGTTTTTTTTCTTTGTCTATTTTTTGCAGCATCCTGTACCCTTATTCAACTTTATGTTGTTTCCTCGGCGTTGTGAGATTCTCGGTTATTTTGTTATATCGTTACTCGATTCTTGTTTCATACATTGTAACGCTTCTGGTCCTACTTTGTATTCTCCGGCCTTTACTTTATGCCCTTTTTTGCCGCTAAGGGCCTTTACGCGACTCTGGTATGCTGTAAATTTTTTAGATCCTCCTATGTGAATGATTGTATCTATCTTACTGTGTGATATTGTGGATCGTTTTTTTTTTGCCACTCACATTTATTTCCTATTGTGTGTACCATTGCACATTTTATGACTTGTTTTTGGCACATCTCTGTATAATTACTGTGCATGTCTAATAAACGGAGAATTGAAAAAAAAAAAAAAAAAAAAAAAAAAAAAAAAGAAATTTGTTCAGTGGTTCGCCCGTTTTAGCGGCTTCTCTTTACTCTGCGGGGTGAGAGAGAAAATTGCACCTAATTTAAATTCTAAACATAAAAACTCTCCAAATTTTAGCCAAACCAAAGGAATGGGAAACAAAATTTGTATCTTTACACCGAATCAGTATATAATATGAATTTTAATTGAAGGCTCAAAACATAGAAACCAAACACTTTAATTTACTAAACTTTCTAATGATTTATATCCATTTTCTTTATTGCGTTTAACAGAATGGCCGATACAAATGCTGCGTGTAATATGGGGTGAGTAAACATACAGAATGAGTTCACTTACAAGCGATCATTAGCATGTTTTAATGTAAAAAATATTAATCACATTTTAAATTTCCTCTACTTTTTGCAGAACAAGGCGGTAAATTTCCATGGCCGGAAGGTAATTATATCGCGTGTAAAAGGTCTGGGGGTTTGGTTATAGTCTGTCACCCAAAGAACGTAAGCTCTGGACTTCATCTTATCTCAGTAAGGGCTCGTCTAGCAGTCTCTGTCTCGCTCACCCTACAGCTTTCTGTTGGCGTAATATTAATCTGAGCCGAGTTTGAGCTTCCGGAAGATCCTCCTAAAGTCAGAGAATCTGGGAGACCCGGGTCCCAATTCACTCAACGGAAAACCTCTAAATACTTTAACTGAAGTTTATAATTGTCAACTCGGAAATTCTTCAAGCTCTGCTTTGAGTTTTTGTGGATAACCTCTTTTTGAGTTATTTTACCCATCAGTTCATAATGAATTTCTTTTTTTTATATTTAATTGGTAAAAATGAGTCCCTTGTATCGTTTCCTAGCAAAAGAAAACTGGATTTCATGGCTAAAAGGTAAATCTTACAAAATAAAATTGAGTTTGAAAAAATAGTTGTAGATACATGACTGCTGGCGATGCGCTTCCACATTCTAAATCCCCTCTACTTTTTGCAGATAAAGGTGTTAAATTTCAATGGCCGGAAGGTAAATATATGGCGTGTAAAAGGTTTTGGGGTTTGGTTATAATCTGTCACCCAAAGACTGTAAGATCTGTCTCGCTCACCCGGTTCCTACAGCTTTCTGTTGGCGTAATATTAATCTGAGCCAAGTTTGACCTTCTGGGTCATCTTCCTAAAGTCAGAGAATCCGGGAGATCCGGGTCCCAATTCAGTTATCTGAGGACCTCTAAATAGTTTATCTTTTTATATATTTTAACATGTTTAGTTGAGAACTAGGAAGTTCATTGAGCTGTACTGCGGGATTCTCTTTTTGCCCCATTTTACCGGTCAGTTCATAATTAATGTTGGTTTCTGTTTAATCGGTAAAGAATGCCATTTATAGATCTCTTTACTGAGCCTTATCTATCTTTTCTTAGGAAAAGAAGGCTGGCTTTCCTGGTTAAAAGGTAATTGAAGAGATTGTGTTGCAGAGCAGTGAATCTTTGTAATTATCACAGATATTGGTTTGGCTGGACATCTAACATAAGGTCATCCTCACTATTTTAATCCGCATGCGGCGGGACGGGGAATGCCAACAAAAAGAAAATGGCCTTGAGTTGTAGAAGCCCCTTACGTGTTCTTTGGGATTGGGGAAGAAGGAGAGGAAAGCCTTGGTATACAATACACTAAGAGGATGAACATGAATAAGATAGAATGAGAAGGATGTATATAATTTATATAATACACAGTATTTCAAGATTTTGTTTATGAAGTACTTTTTTTTTTTTTTTAATAGAAAATGAAGCAAAATTTCCTACGATGAAAGGTAATTGTTAAACATTTATATTTATTTTTTAAAAATATTATCTAGCAAGTACAATCTGATTAGTAAATACATTAGACTTGTGTATTTGTATTTATAAGAATCTCCTAAAACAAGATGGGAACCTATAAGAAACTCAGGAAAACAAATGAGAAATGCTAAAACTTATTAGAAATGAATTCACTCGTTTGTCTGTTTTCGCCGACTTCCCCCTCGATCTACGGAGAGACCGGGAGCCGGAGGGAAGGGGAATGAGAAACAAAAAATGTTTTTTACTGAATTCTCAGAACATTGAAATAAGGCATTTTTGTTTTGAATTAAAACTTTCTAATATACGTTTTCCTTATTCCAATAAATAGAATGGATAATACAAATGCAGCAACCCCAATGGGGTGAGTAGACATACAGTATGAGAAGATTGACTCAGGAATGATCATAAGCATGATTAATTGCAAAACAATTACTGACCTCCACATTTTAAATAACCTCTACTTTTTTTGCAGAATTTGGCGGTAACATTCCATGGCGGGAAGGTAATTGTAGCATCTGTTAAAAGTGCACCATATATTTATAATCTTTTACCCAAAGAATAGGTGTCACTTTTTCCCTCTATAAATTAATGTTACTTATGAAAAAAATTAGATGCCAAGGGTATTAAAACCTGGAAGAAAAGGTAAATTTAAGTCACATCTTATAAAAAAAATATTTCATCTTTGAAGAAAAATCTAGAGTTGAAGAAAAATCTAGAGTTGAAATATTAAAGATGGAAAACACATTTTACTTTATTTCAATTTTATTTTATTTTTATTTAAAGGCCCTGAAGAAGCAACTACAGTCGGCAAAAAATTTGTCACCACGTTTCTGCAGAATCACGAATCCGACGAAAATCCTCAAGTGGAGTTTCAAATTACCGGCACCCACCCCTCAACTCAGGTCACGCTTACCATTAGCAACACTGATTTCAAGAAAGAAGTGACGGTCAACAAAGGGGAAACGGTATCCGTTCCTATCACAGAACCCGTAGAGATGCTCGGAACGGACACATCCCCCAGATCAGTGGTCATTGAAGCCGATCATGGGGTGACAGTTGTTTCCCGTAGTTCTAAATATGGCAGTTCTGATACAGCTTTGCTTTACCCTGTGGAATCCTGGGGAATTCTCTATTACATTGTCACACCTCCGTGGGGACCTGATCCAGAATATAAAGAGTTTGCCATCATCTCCAATGACAAGCCAACAAATGTTAATATCCATCTAAGAGGAGATGTGAACTTCAAGGGAAAGGATTATCCAAAGGGAAGCATTCTACGTGTCACCTTGGAGCCTCACCAAGCAATCCAGATTCAGAGCAAAGACGATCTGTCGGGCACTAAGGTAGTAGCCCAATATCCGGTATCAGTCCTAAGTGGGCACACATGCTCCCAGAAAAATGGAAACTGTGGCCATGTCTACGAGCAGCTCCTACCAGTGGAACGCTGGGGAGATACCTACTTTGTTCCCGGTCTGTCCTTCCAGCTTAAATCAGACATTGTGATGGTTATGGCTTACAAACCAACTGAACTTGAATACCAATCTGGAACTGACAGGAGAAAGAAACCTCTAGAAGAAGGAGAGATGGTCACGTTTGATGTCTCAGAGTCATCTCCTTTGTCTCTGCGTGCTAACAATAATATTCAAGTCTATCTCTATGGCACTGGTGGAATATATGAAGGCCAACCCATTGACCCCCTTTTCACAGCTATGCCTGATACCAAGAGCTATAGTTATAAATCTCAAATCAACGGGGAGGAAGGCATTGAGAACAACAAGGGTGTTATTATAATCAAGAAACCGGGTCAGTCAGGAATCACTATAGATGATAAGGCTCCAGAAGGGATTCAGTGGAGAGATTTCCCAGGAACAGAATACTCTTGGGGAGAGTTCAGATTGCCGAGTGACTTCAGTTTCCACATTGTTAAGAATCCTACAATGCCTTTTGGCCTCCTAAGCATTGGTTATTCTCCAAATATGGCCTATGGGTCCATCGCACCTTCTCTAAACGGTGAGCACTGTCTCTTTCTAGATATTTATGGATTGCTTTCTTGATAGAGCCTTTAGAGTAGGTTGTCTGGGAAAGCACATTTTAGAAAAAATACATTATGACTCTTACAAGTGGACAGAAGCCAAAACGTAGTAGTAGTAGTAGTAGTAGTAGAAGTAGTAGTAGTAGTAGTAGTAGTATTAGTACAAAGGAGAAGTACTAGTAGTAGTAGAGTCTGAGGTTGGTGATATTTGTAGTCGAAGAACTGGCTGGTGGCTAACCATATGTTAATCATCAATTGAGGTCAGTTAGTATGAATGTATCAAGATCAGTCTTCATAATCATATTGATCAATTAAAGGCAATTGATAGAGAGTATTTCACTCTCAGGAATTTTGCCCAGAAGGGGTTAATATACCCTTTACAACTCCATGGGCAGCAGAATAACCCCATTTCAGGCTCAAAGATATGAACTGTATGTAAAACTTACAAAATACCAGTAAGAAATTATTAAGAAACATCAAATTGATCAAAATTTAGCTTTTACTAATCTGTTTTGTATTTTTAACGGCACTGACAAAGGAAATCAGATATCCAAATTGGGGTTAGTATGTGTTTACAGCACTAATATATATAAAAAAAATCAATTCATGATAACTTTCACTACAATTAACTACAGAAACACTGTTTATTTAAAATTATATTTGTTTATTTTGTAGTATCTGGAGTTTTAATTCCATGGATGAATGGTAATTGTATTGTATTGAATGGTAATAGTATTGATAGTTAATACCTATACTGTTTACATTTCTCGCATTGTTTTCTTTTTACGGTTCTTACATCTGATGTAGGAATGACAAAGGATTTTATATTTATACAATTTTACATTTGAATTTTATCCAATATAATAATTTTTTTTTTAATTTATTCTTCTATAATTCAATGGTAAGAACATTTTGCTTTGTTATTTTTTTTTGTTATTTTATTCTAAGTTATTATTTTCATTCATATTTAAAAATTACCTGAATAAATGGCAATATGAAGCTGATCTGACGATGTCATAGGATTGGCTTATTCTTTGCTTTTTAGGCCAGGCCAAGGATGGCGGGTCCATGGAGCGGCGGCCCCAGTTATGCCACTGCTCAACGGACTAGATACAAGGTCTTAAACCCAATATATGTCTCGAGCTTTGAGGGATGCCAATCCTGGCCGAACACCAGAACTTTTCAGAACTTTTTTAAAGATAAAATAATAATTTCCATTAAAAAAAATAAAAAAAGAATTCATTATTTCATTATTAATAATTGTGACTTTTTTTGCACCTTAATTCTAGAACTACAAGAAGAAATTCCAAAAATCAGCCAACCAAGTGAGTATGGGGTATTGTTTGTTTGGGAAACCTTTAATAAAAATATAGTGTTATATAGAGCTTGTTCCTGACTGTATTAAATAAGGAGCAAGGACAAAAAAAAAATCTAAAATGTTTAAATGTTTATGCATATTAATTAGCTTTCTTGATATTTTGTCTACAGATGTTAAAGCAGAAACGCAAACTGGAATTGTCCAACAAACACAAGGCAAGTGTATCTGAGAATTCTTCATTCGTAATTGCCCCCTCAAGCAGCAGCTTTGCACAAAAGTATGCTTAGGGGTTTGTATCTCATAAAACACAATATCTTGGCTTATCTCATAGTGTAAACCATGTGCTGCCACAAGAAGACGTGTGGCTTCTGTGCTTACTATGCATTATAATATGTCACAAGGTAACTCTCATGGGTTCAGTATATAGCCAGTAGTGATAAACAATCACTACCATATATTTTTTTTAACACAAACTGCATTCTACACATTATTGCATTGAAAGCATACAGTATATACTTCTTCCCAAGTCACTACATTTGAAATCAGTGTTGCTAAGCCTCTATACATCACAGCTAATGCCAAGATGCAAGTCCTGTTTTACTGCACTGGAGGTAAAACCAAAGACAATAACTTTGACCCATTCCTAATCAACATCCCGAGTTTAGTGAGATATGGTAACATATATGGTGCATTAGGACAAGACTAATTTAAAAGCAATTATGCTATCATTATGTCAAAGACTCCAGAAGAATCAGGAATTACTGTTGATAATAAACCCCTGGGTAAAATACAATGGAACAAATTCCCCGGAACGGATTACTCTTGGGGAGAATATAGCATTGGCAAGGGATTTAGCTTCCAAATTTTTGAAAACCGGAATTCACCATTTGGTCTCCTGAACATTGGATACTCAAGTCAAATTGGTTATGGCTCTGTGGCTCCAAGTATTAATGGTACGTTTCATTTTCAAATCCTATAAACCCATTTACCCCAAAACTTTAACAGAACAGCGCTCCTGTCAATAGATCAGGCATTTATTTTTCTTTAGAATAATTCAAATATGACTTTTGACTCCTGAAATCCCTACTTTTTAATGAAGAAGTGTAGCATTTAATAATGTTATATAAAATAAAATAAAAGTGTGTTTTGGGCTATTTTTGTTTCATTTTAATCTTAACATTTAAAAATGTTCTATGAAATACCATATGGAGAGCGATAGATAGACAATCCTGAAAGATCGAGAGATTATATATAAATTACATTTAGTGATTATTGATCTACATATATTTGACTACAAAGCCATTTGAGATGAAATATTCTGACATTGCATTTGCCATATTTCAGATCCATGCAGTGGCATTAAATGCCGACCTGGGGAAAAATGTGAAATTAAGGCTACCCGACCAGTCTGTGTGCACAAGTACGTAGGCACATGCTACGGTTGGGGTGACCCGCATTATGGCACCTTTGATGGCTACAAATTTGACCTGCAAGGCACATGCACCTACATTTTGGCCAAGTACAATGGAGATGACAAAGGACTACAACACTTCAGTATTGAAGAAAAGAATGAATTTAGAGGAAACAAGGCTGTGTCATACGTCAGACTGGTTACCCTCAGTATTTATGGACACACGATTTCCATAAGGAAAGGGACAAGTCCGAAGGTTCATGTAAGTAGAATGGAGAAAAAAAAGGATTAATTGTTGGATGTTGAATGTTTTACATTGAACATTAAGTTCTAAGTCGTATTTAGTCAGATGCCTCAACAGTATGACTTTTCCAGTCATTGTCAAATGGGTAATTAATTATTAGAGGTCAGAAAAGTATAGTCTTTTTGGTTCACATGTGCATGGAATGGCTGATATCTTGTCTCTCGCCAAAATGACTGTGTGTTAACTTTTTTAGGTGGATGGAGTACTGCAAAACCTGCCAGTGAAATTAGATAAAGGAAAGATTCAAATAGTTCCAAGTGGTAAAACAGCACTAATCATTACAGATTTTGGCTTGCGAGCTTCATTTGACTGGAACTGGCATGTTATAGTTAAACTGCCAAGCAGTTATCACGGCGTCACAACGGGTCTTTGTGGAAACTTTAATGGAGACCCAAGTGATGACATGCTCACCAAAGACAACACTCCTGTCTCCACTATTGATAAGTGGGCAGAGAGTTGGAAAGTCGATGATCATGATCCATTTTGTGTAGATACTTGCGTCGGAAAATGCCCAGTCTGTGATAAAAGCATGGAACGGCAATACAAAGGTGGAAACTCATGTGGCATCATGACAGACCCCAAAGGACCATTTGCCAATTGTATGGCAGTAGTAGATTCCGAGAACTTTCAATCCAATTGTCTATTTGATGTCTGCATGAATGGAGGTGCCCAGTTATTCCTCTGCAAGGCTCTGGAGGCATATGCTGATGAATGCAGGGCAAAAGGAGTTGAAGTGTCTGCATGGAGGGAAAGAACATCTTGTCGTAAGTGATTATTTTCTTCAGAGAAGAACTAGAGGGGGCAAACAGTCATGCATCTTTCTTAAATATGTCCTTAAATTTTAAAAGCACCAGATAAGTTAATTCTCTTTTCTGTTTCTTCAATTTCTAGCCATGGAATGTCCTGAGAACAGTCATTACGAGGCATGTGGCAATGCTTGCCCAGCCAGCTGTGCTGACCGGTCTTCTCCAGACAAATGCATTGAGCTATGTGTAGAGACTTGCCAATGTAATGATGGCTTCCTTCTCAGCTCTGATAAATGTGTCCCAGTTACAAACTGTGGCTGCGATCACGAGGGTCTCTATTATCAAGCCTATGAGGAGTTTTGGGCTGATGACAGTTGCAGCTCATATTGCGTGTGCGACCCAGTATCTGGAAAAGTGGTTTGCAATGAGAAAAAGTGCAAGTTGAGTGAGAAGTGTGTAATCGTTGATGGAAAACGTGGCTGTCACCCATCTGGTTATTCGACCTGCACATTTTCTGGAGATCCCCACTACTTTACCTTTGATGGAAGAAAATATGACTTCATGGGCACATGTATCTACCAGTTGGTCAAGGTTACATCTACTGATCCCTCGTTAAAACCCTTTTCAGTAAAAGTGGAAAATAATAACCGTGGTAGCAAGGCTGTCTCTTTTACTAAAGCGGTGACATTCGAAGTGTACAATCAAACTATTGTGGTCAGCAAAGAAAACTTTGGCCTAATTGAGGTAAGGAGACAAAAGCAAAGAGACAGGCGATAATTGCTAACTTTCCTTCTCCAAAAACCTTGGAAGATTTGCAATCTTGATCCAGAAATTCTGTTTATTTCCCACTATAGGTAAACGGGATCCGAACCCAACTTCCATATATTTACGGAACTGACAAAATCGAGGCCTCCATTAGAGGTATTCATCTAATCATCGAGACAGATATCGGCATCACGGTGACGTTTGATTGGAACAGCTACGGCAGGGTTATTGTTCCTGAAGCTTATGCCAACTCAGTGAGCGGTTTGTGCGGCAACAACAACAAGGATCCAACTGACGACTTAATGATGAGCAATGGCGAGAAGACAGAGGATGAGGTAGAATTTGGAGATAGTTGGAAGATGGGAGAAGTCCCAGGCTGCACCAAAGCATGCGAAGGAGACTGCCCAACATGCAACGAGAAGACTAAAGAGAAATACAAGGCAGAAGAATATTGCGGAATTATCACAAAGGCCAACGGCCCATTTGCCAACTGTCATGCATTGATTAATCCAGCCATGTATTTCGAAAATTGTGTGTTTGACTCTTGTTATTTTGAAGGTCAATCTTTTGCTTTGACGAGTGCCATTGGTAGCTACGTATCAGCATGCCAGGCTGCTGGAAGTGTTATCCTGCAGTGGAGGACACCGATCACTAGTGAGTGTTAATTTGACAGAATGTCCCTTTCAGATGTTCACTCTAACTTACTTTTAACTTAATTTTCATACTTAACTTTAATTGCAGAATATTTTCCTCTAATAAACTATAGTTAAAAAGGCTATCCTATTCAGGGTTTCAAGGTGTATATAGTAAGGAATGCAGATTTATTCTAGGGATGGAATAAAATCTTTCCAATATTCTACATTGTTTTACAGGTCTTGTTTGCCCTCCAAACAGTCACTATGAGCTGTGTGGGACAGGCTGTGCCCCGACATGCTATGACCTTTACTCTCCACGAGTATGCAAAGCCTCTTGTACTGAAGGATGCTACTGTAATAGCGGATTTATCCTGAGCGGAGGGGAATGCGTACCTATCGCCCAGTGTGGTTGCTTGCACAACGGCATTTACTATCAAAAGGGGCAGAAATTATACATTGACGACACATGCGTGCAGTGGTGTGAATGCCAAGAGAGTGGCCAGTTCAAATGTGACATATTGCCATGTGGTCCTAGTGAACAATGCATAGTTAAAGATGGAGCCCGAATATGCGAATCTGACCGTTGTTCAAAGTGTATGGTCAGTGGTGCTCACTACATTTCTTTTGATGGCTTTGACTACAAATTCCATGGAACGTGTTCTTACACGTTGGTGAAATCCGTTGCCCAAAACGCACGTTTGGAGAAATTTTCTGTGTCGGTGGAAAACGAGAATGTCGATGGGGGCAAATTAACAGTTCAGCGAAGAGTTAGAGTATCAGTGTTTGGTTATGAAATTGTCATGGACCGAGGAACAAATTGGAAAGTAATGGTAGGTTTGGTTACATAGCATCAGTTCTTGCATGCATTCATAACACTTAAAGTCCCAACATTTACTTCACTGTATAGTTGCCCATTCATTGATGACGGATTGTCAAAAAATTTTTTTTTCACAGTCTATAAATGCATTTATTAACACAAAGTACCATAATAATGTAACCAGTATGGCAGATTTGGTGTATAATACATAGCCTTGTATTATACATCCAAACCATGATCTTTATAACTAATTGTGAACAATTAATTGGATCCTTTTAATATCTTTCAGCTTGATAATCAAGTCTACAACCTTCCACTAAACCTGCCCTCCAAGAAAGTTTGGGTTAACCAAGAAGGAAACAAAATAATCCTTCAGACAGACTTTGGGCTGAAGGTCCTGTATGATACAGACTACCAAATCACTACTCAGATAACAGGAAGCTACTTGAACAATATCCTTGGGCTTTGTGGGAACTTTAACGACGATTTGACCGATGACTTAATGCTGCCTGATGGAAAAGTCACCAACAATGTGAATGCATTCGGGGCAGCGTGGAAAATACCAGGTAAAGGGGAACCATGTGAGGACGGGTGTGAAGAAGATTGCCCAGTTGTTGACCCCAAGATGGCTGCCGTGTTCAGTGATGAAAAAGGGTGTGGGTTAATTAAGTCGCGAAGCGGACCATTCAAGGATTGTTTCTCAAAGATCAACCCACTTCCATATTTCAAGAACTGCCTGTATGATATGTCCACGTCAGAATCCCCGGCCACCATGTGCAGGAGCCTTCAGGCTTATGTGTCTGTATGTGAAGCAGCTGGTGGAAAAGTCGAGCCCTGGAGAACAGACTCATTTTGCCGTAAGTCAATGCATTCAAATATAAACGGAGGTTCTAACGCTCTGTTTTTCCTGTTGAGCGACCGGCATTTTTAGAGTTGATAATGGTGTTTTGCCCATTGAAGGTAAAATCCATACTAATTTTAGGAAGTAGACTTCAGTAGAAGAAGCCATAATTAACTACAAACTTGTGCCAATATTGTTCAACACTCCAGTATGGGCACATACCTACAGATTGCAGCTTGGGTTCCTTCATGGTTACGGTAAATATTTATGGTTTATGATAGGAAACAATGTCAAAAAAGAACCTACCAATGTTTTATTTTTAGTTTTCAGTAGCCATGTAGTGGTATATTCATTATTCTGGCAGTTATTCATTTAAATAGAAATTTGTAGAATTGTCTTACTTAAAGACTCTGTTTTACCCCCCTCCAGCTCTCTCCTGCCGCAGTGGTCGATATGACATTTGCACGCGCACGTGCGATCATACATGTGCCCAGCTGACTGGCCAAAACACGTGCACCTTAAGATGTTTTGAGGGCTGTTCTTGTCCCGATGGGGAATACTTTGACGGAGAACAGTGTGTTGCCACCGGGAAATGTGGCTGTGTATATGAAGGAGTATACCTTAAGGTAGTCAAAAAACTTAGTTGATATCCTTCCTTTTTTTTTTTTTAAATGCTGGTTGGCTAGAGTTTCAAAGTCTCGCAGCAGCGTCCGTCTGCATACTATAACAATTCTGCGTGACGTTTCCCTGGTGAAATGGTGAAGGACGTGGGTCAGCGTGACGTTAGGGGTAGTTGGGTGTTCATTGTTTCCAATTCATTTATCATTTCAGGTCCAGGAGTTTTTCATACCGCCCGGCTGTAACAGAAAATGTACATGTCTGGAGGGAGGAACCGTCAACTGCCAAGCTTTCGCCTGCAGCGAGAAGGAGTTGTGTTCAGAAGCGGGGGTGCAAGGTAGATGCGTTTAAAGCCAACCCGCTGGAGCTCAGAAACGTGAGTCGCCTTACATATTATATCTGAAAATATGGGCTTTAATTGATTTTTTTAAAATTTAAATTCCCAATTTTCTTTTGATGTCATTAAATCTAACTATTTTATTTATTAAAATATAAGAAAATATTGTTTATCTACTTCTGCCATGTGAGCTTAAATCTTTTCTTAAAGCCTATGATCCAAAGTAAATACCCGATAAAGGAAAGTTTTAAATAACTAAATATTAAAGTGTATTTAAATAAGCAAACTCTTCATACAATAACTTTATATATTAACGTCCACAAAATATTAGTAAACTAATATAATCACTAAATGGTTGTCTGTGATCTTCAAAGTAACTCATATATCTATATTCATCTTATTATTAATATTTAAAGTCTAGTAAACAAGAATAATTGGTTAGTATTTTATAGTAAATAATAGAAATAAACATTTTATTTTTGGTAAAAATATATTATGTGTTGAACTAAATGTGATCTATTTTTCCTCATTTCACACAGATCCTTTATGATGCGATGTGAAGAAGATGAGAAAATAATACTTTCGGACAGTTGAAAACTTTTAGGCATGTAGCTTCCGCAAAAAACGCTGTCACAGCTGTCATAAATAAATTTGTTTGCATGAACCTGTCTGTGATGCTTTTTTTTCCATCTACTCTCATCCAAGTAGAGACTTATGAAGTTAAGAAAAAGACTTTAACCTTCACAAGATGTCCCCAAGATATCCCCATAGGTCTAGCATTCAACCCATCGCCATGTTGGGCACCATATATGCTCCACCCAGCACCCATCGCATGGTTTAGGAATCAAATTATATTCTGAATGATCATCAGATATCTAGAAACCATTGCTTCTTACTATTATTAAGTAAAATGAGCTGTAGGTGGGTTGATTGGAGACATTATATTTTATCTCAGTGACCTCACAATATGTCATGAAGACCCAACTCAGAAGAGAGTCCCATATGGAAGGAGGTGTTGACCCTATATAATGCATAGCTTTATTGGTCGTTAGTTAATTATACATTTCAGAAGGGAAAACCCCAGTCCTTCTGAGGGAATAGACCTCTAAGACTTGGTTTAAGCTTTCATAATGCACATTGGTTCCTTCTGGATGGTTCCTTAGCGTAACCCATCATCAAGAATCATCAAACTTTCCCAAGAACAATTAGCTAAGGATTCCAGTAATCTAATTGTAAAAGAAAAAAATGACACAAGGTACTACTTTAATTAAAAAATAAAGTTTGTTCTTCATTCCCCGCCATGGGAGAATGATCTCTGATTAACGTTTTGTAAGTAATTCATTAAATTGTCGTAATTTTAGGTAATATTGATAATCTGGATATATATAAAACAGTAGTAATCGGTTAGTGAATAGACACACTTTATGAAATTTATCTACCTTTTGACCAGAAAACTATATTATAAAGGTTCATGTTGTGATCGTAGTAGAAGATCTCTTGGGAGACACTTAAATCTTTAATTTAAATAAAAACCACGTGACTTGGACAGGATCATGAGTTTTACAAAACACGGCTATGTCGGACCCTTCATTTTCAGCCTCCACAATAGTCATGTTGTTAACAACGTTTTCAACTTTGAAGGATAATGCAAAACTTTTTTTTTTAATAAAAACCACAAATTCAATTACATAGATCAAGGCTAAGGCAGTAAAAAATTAAACATTGTGTCTCGACGAAGCAGAACAATTCTAAATAATGTTACATAATTCATGTTTCGAGACAGTAGATTGCTTTAATGAAAATACTTGAGGTTAACCCATCCCAGAAAGGTAAATACTATTTTTAATAGGAAATAATAAGAAACAACTACATTATGTTTATTCAAAAGCTTTTCCTTTGTTGTCAAACCATAAGAACGCTCTCTTTTATTTGAATTGGGAATCGAAAAGTGAAACAAAATAAGTGGCAATTGGCCTTTGTGAGACCTAAATGTCTTTCAAAAAGATACTTAACATAAATACTTAAAAAATATATGATCTATGCGTAAATCATTATAATTTCCCTCGCAATTCACTCATTATATAGTAATTAACATATTATTCGGCAATTATGTAATGGTATATATGGTGTTGGTTTTCTATTCAATGGAAGTCACCAGTTACGGAATTTGCTGACGACGTTATATTGGGTTCAGCAGAAAAAAACAACGACTTCCCTTTGATATTATGAAAGATTCAGATTAAGCAGAATCTAGGAAATATTTAGACCATGAAGGAGTTGTTTCTAATTTTAGCTTCCACAGTAAAACCCGATATAAGGTTTATTAAATAAAGCAAATATAGCATTTCTCTGGCTGCTCGTAGACTTCGCATTTCCCAGCAATCAGCCTTCCTGGGGCAACAAGATAGATACGAGAAAGAAATTTGAATACCCCAACTGGCCCATTTACATTATAGAGGCACTTGCCTCTATAATGAAGGCAAGGCAAATAGGTAAATCCTAGAGGGGTCATGTTTATGGGTTAACACTTACTCTACGAGAAATTGAAAACTCTAAGGAATAGGAAAGATTGTCATAGAAAATCCAACGGGGGTGAAAATCACAAGGGTGTAACATGAAACATGAAAGGTGAGGTCTGGGTGTGTGCTATAATTTCCTACTAATTAAATGACTGCCCCAATTTGGTTTAAAAGGACTGGTTCGATTTCCTCATAGCTGCTCCATTGTATGATAATGTAGAGTAGCATGAGTGAATGATCACTCTATTATTAAATGCCTTAGTAACCTTTCTTGTGACAAAGGTACCAGGAAACCATTGTGAGTGTGCATAATGTTTTAACATCAAAAATATTCCTTTAGTGGACCAACAGATGAATAGGTAAAGAATACATTTTCTACAACAAGACATTTTTGGGCTATGCCTTTAAAAAAATAATAACATATTTCAAACCTATTGGAAGCTTCATAGATGACATGTTAATTACAGCCCTCTTTTGTCTTGAATCCCACAAAGATTTCAAGTCCATAGGCCCCATTGACCTATGGAGATCCCCACTTGTTTCCCTACACCTCTTACTCCTTCCAGCACCTTATACATATTCTTCCTGCTAATAGGCATTCACCATGAGATGTGATTGGACAGGGATTGTGGAAGACCTCTTTGGTTAACACGGTATGAGCAGTGAAACACTTGAGTGTAATGTGAGTCGACAACTAGGCCCTCAAATTGTCTTGATTTGCATTGGAATACATAACAATTAGCATATGGCTCTTCAAAGTGACTTGACAGAGACCTCCTCAGGAGGACATAAGATAATTCAAACCATTAGCAGCACTGACAAATTTGATGAACAACTTGACTGCTACCTCAACCAACAGACTTGACCTCCGACTTACATGACCAACCTGATTTTAATACATAACAATCAATTCAACAGCTATACGTGAACCTCAACTTTAACTAAACAAAACTTGATAGGAGACCCACTATGTAAAATTGTACTCAACAGGAACAGTACTATTTTCTAATAACCTCTTTACGTCGATCAACAGACTATTGAGTAAACAGGCCTCACGGACAGACATTTAGGAAACTGATGTCTGCAGAAGTGCACATTGAGGTGCAGCAACATTGTAACCTACAGGTGAAAGGAGACCAACATAATAATTATGGATGTGGTTGCTGATTATTATTCTGTAGACGATAATATTTAGTATGTAAGCAACAATAAAGTCTCGGGGGTTCAAATCACTGACCAGCGTATAGTTGGGCACACATTAAAACCCCAAAGAAAACATCTGTTTCCATAAACGTTGAGCTTCCTGCTTGTTACTAATTGTATCGTATCCCCAAATATTCCCATGACCAAACAGTAGGGTTTCTTGTTTTTGGTAATGCATAACATGAGGAGAACTGTTAAGCAAACAGTTAACCTGCACTTAGTTAATTCCAAACCATTATTGTTTTGATTGGTAATATAATAAGAATGTCAGAATTCAATTTGCTCAGCCAATGTAAATACCGTTGGGTTTCATTTTCCTGTTCAGGTCATGGTTGCCGATAAAATACTTTAGTTGTTTTGACATTTAAGAGAATGGAAGGATAACATTGCTCTTTTTACACACATCATTCTAATAAGATCTGAACAATCTGCCTTTGTAGATTTTAATCTGCAATAGTCATTAAAATCCAAATCCTTTCAATAATATATATTATATATTAATAAAAGAAGCAGTGTTCAAATGTCGAAGAATAGTGAGCGCTACAATGGACTAAGTGTTCAGTTGCGCAGGCTTTGAGACAGTAGTCTGGCGGTGGTTGCTAACTACCATCTGATACAACATTTATGAGTATCTAATAATCTTGAGGCAATGTCAAGATAGTGAGTGGGGAGAGTACATTGAACCAGTTGATATGAGGACTATATCTACGTTATTGCCAGGTATCCAAAATCTTGAAGATGTTTTTAGAGGCCTCACACAGTCTGTACTTACGCCGAGCGAGTCCTTCATACTCATTGTACTGTCCTACTGCTTGGTGGGTTTTAGGCACTAACAGTACTTTGCTTGGCTCTTACTATTGGTAAATTATATGGGACAGTGTTGAAATGTTTCTGGTACACAATGAAACCATAGTATAAATGGTGGCACCAAAGCTAGATGTTCCATCAAACCCAGTATACCGACCAGGTGACTTTATGACCCTACATAATACACAAGTATACACGCGATGCAACATTGTAATTGACTTCTAAAACGTAGAATCATAGAAACATAGAACCCGCCGGCAGATTGGCCCCATTTGGCCCAAGTGGTCCATCCGTTTTTCCTCAGTCCTTGGTCTTGTCTTAGATTCAGAATAGATTCAGAATTTTCCAGCATTTAACAAAATTCTCCTTTTCAGATTATCTGTATAATGTGCTAGTGACTGACCTACAGATTTTGATTATGTTTTAATTAGGAATTAAATTCAAATTAGAGAGCCAATTGGCTGATTCATCATTGTCTCTTTCTGCTTTAGGTGCTAATGTGAACCTGTTATTTGGAGGTGTTCTCAGATGACCAGACGTAACCCTGTGTTGGCCTGTTTTTTTTTAAACCAGAATATCCAGTCTATATCCAGGCTATTGTTTTAGGATTGCGTTCCGATGGTATTGGTTACAGTAGGAACTTAGCCAACAGAAAGTTTAAAAATGCTATTCAATTTGCCTTTAATACCTTGGGTTTAGGGGAAAGGGTGGATTTAACCATCCTCACTATGCACTATAAATGGTTACCACCAGCAAGTATCTCCTACAAGGAGATTCATATTGTCCTCAAGAAGCGGAAGTGGCAACCAAGAACTCTCTCTGAATTAACTCGGAGAAGCTCACTGGGTCTGACCCTATACAATGCAAAGTGAAATAAAAATAAAAAACAATTGTCTTCTGTCAGCTCACAAATACTGTCGGAAATATAACTACTGACTTTTTTCTGTTTAAATAGGTAATTCAGTTACGGATCCTGGAGATTACTTAAAACAATGAACTATTATCTACTCACAAGTCTTCATTTCTATTGGAAGAACCTAGTTGGATTTATCTTGATGGCTTTTCAGAGGATGACCTTTTGCTTCATAGCCTCAAAATTACTAGTGATTTCCAAACAATGAAAGGGTGTATGTGTGAAACTTCCCTCTCTGCCAAAGAGCTGACTCTCCGAATGACTTGAACGACCCTACAATGATGAGAAATGCAAAGACTAATGCAAGTGTTGATTTATTACAAGCTCTGCCATGGCTTGGTAGGGTAAAGCTGCTTTGTGGAGAGAGTGATAATGTTTGAGCCGTGGTTGTTAGCAGTGGCTTCTCTTCTTAATATCTGTTTATAGAATCGTCATAAGGCGCCATCCGACATGCAACACAACCTAACGAACATACAAACACAAACATTGTCCGTGACATTCTGTTAATTTTTTTTGGGGAGCTTTACTTTTCACTTGTTTTGCATTAAAAAGAAAGGTTTATCACCTAGAATGCTTTTCACGCATTTCAATAAAAAATTTGACCACTACCACTCGATCCATGCCCACGCTTATGAACTCATTTCCCGCACCCATCTACTGATTTCTCTCAATCCGCACTTGACTTGTTTCTTTTACTTTTCTGTGTGTCTACTTTCATCTCCAGAAACATCCCGTCTTTCATGGTAACTTAATCTTTTAAGACAAAGGTCAACAGGACACGTAGCCAATGTACGGAGTTACATTTTATCGTAAGACTATGCTATCCTATTTCTGTCCATAAAGTGGACCTTTCAACGATTCCTACATGTCATAGCCCAGTGGACTTTATGAGATACCTGTCCCTGTTTATTGTCTTACTTTGTGAATTAGCATTAAACGCCACAAACATGGAGAGTACTGGTAAAATGCAAATGAAAATTCAACAGGCATTACCGGGCAACATCTTTAGAGATTAGATTGTTAGCATAATGGGAATTTACCTTCATGGACTTTATCAGTTTGACAATTTATATAATTCTGAAAAAAAAATCTCTAATGGTTGTTTGGAATCTCTCAGTAAAAGCTAAATCACATAGAAATAAACATATGATTGTTTCAGCATTACTTAAGAATAGGTAATCAAAGAATACGACGTGCCATAGTATTCATACGTAACGAAAACAGGTTTGATGAAGGATTTGTTATCGCAAAGCCCATAAAAAAAGTAAACACAAGTTTTTAGTCTGAGCCTGGCTTATAAGTAATAACCAAGATGTTGTTGGGAAAACCCCCAGTGAACCGAACAAGGAAATAAACAGCTTGAATATTCTATTGTCCATTTTGAGGTCCATTGGGGTCCTTCCATGAAGTCTACTGTATGGACTGTGACCACCAGCTTCTGTAGAAGTTCAGTTGACATAGAAGATGTCCATCTCAGAACGTATTCAGGAAACTTAAGAGATAGAATTTAGGACAGAGAGAAGGATATCCCTAAATTATACGATATTGCAGTTTTTCATAAAAAGGGGGTTTTGAAGTAGAGAAAAATGACCGAAAAGGCGCTGGCTTAATCTCAAAACTAGGAAACTTACAACACTGAAATTCGGCAGGAGGAAAGATGACAATATTTTCTGTGGTAGCTCGTAAACGATCAGAAACTGGTACGAAAGAAAGGCTCACGAAAGACTAGCTTTACCCTTAAAAGAAATGGGGAAGTTTTTTTGTAGAACCAACTTTTTCTTTTGTAAGAGTTACAACATAGTTCTTACAAATGATACAAATGGTAATGTTTTACCGGGAAACAGTCCCACAGGTGATGGTTGGGTTTTTTTCCCAGATGCCTCGTTTATCTAGAAAAATGACCAGCTTGGTCAGCCTTCTGCTACTCTAAGCATGGTGCAAAACATCATAGGTCCCCATTCAGTAACAGGGATATAGGGTTGACATTTGTATTTGAAGGCAATCAACCCACTGGGGGGGGGTTCTGTTTCTCTGAGGCTTCTCTTACAGAAAAATTGTATATTACTGGTGTCTAAAAGCCCTAAGTCTTTACATATAACAGGAACCCAACCCAATTATACAGCCTCAACAGACAAGTTGCAGTCCAAATTAAAGGGACATGCCAGCCATCATTGAGGTCCCTTTCAATCTTCGTGGAGTCCTCCTTGCAAATATGCCTTTTCCCCTCTTTCCTACTCAGTGGCATGAAACGTCGGACCATGGAAGGGCTCCTCTGGAGCTGCAGCTACTCCTAAAGTCAAGTGATATTCTTTTTTCAGGTTTAGGGAATGCATATTAAAATATTCACAAAGTCCATCTAGTTACCTGAGAGATCAGTTGAAGTGTCGCCCCAAATAACATTTAATAGAGGCTGTTTTATCGGGCGTTGCTGACAATTTGCCAGATTTTCAGATGACACCACAATATTTTCTTTGGAATGCATACAGCTCCCGATGATAAAATGCATTCCTGATGTAGAGATGGAAACGTCACTTAATGTAATTAGTGAATTATAATGCACCAGCTCAGCAAGAAGGGCGTGAAGGCAATAGGAATTAAACGGCAATATTAACATACAATCGGCCAAGAATTCATCAGCTTGTATTGGTTTTAGAGTTTGAAAAAATGCCAAGCTCCATGGCACGTCTTTCGAAATTGAAGGGGCGGCTCCATTCCTTGTGGTTTCTTATTTTAAGATTAAGATATGCAAAATACCTCTTGTGTACAGCCAGATAGGCAACCGGGTCCTTTATAAATAGTGCCCAGGGCAAATCAGCTTCTGTTCCAGGGCAAGAGAAGAGAAGGTGAGTATCTTCTATCATCCTTCTAAGATCTAGAACCCCGTCAAAATGTTTCATGATGTGCATCGGTGTTTCAAATCATATCTATCTATATCTATCTCTCTATCTATTTATATATATATATATATATATATATATATAAATATATACAGTATATATATATATATAAATATATATATTCATGCTTTCAAACATCGATGCACATCATGAAAAAATCATAATAATAAAATATATATATATTTATATTATTTACATCAATGGAAAAAGTTATAAAATTTTAGTGTACGAAATTACTAATCAATTAAATTTTTAATTAAGGTTACAATTTGTGGGGAAAGGTTAAAAAGGGTTTATTTAGAGAAGTGGAAATAAAGTGTTGAAATTTGTAATTATTAATGAAATTACAAATTCATTATTTGTCATTTGTCAATATTCAAAGTTAAAAACCTTACCACTTATTTTATTTTTTTTATTCTGTGCAGAATACTTACTCTTCCATTTTAAATATATATATATATATATATATAAATATATAGTATGTAATAAATAAAAATCAATAATAAAAGTGTAGGTACCAATGTCTGTTGCCATCATCACGTTTAATAATGATAATAACACATTTAATGCATGTGGGTTCAGAATTTTTTTTATGTTTATATGTTTAGACTGGCATTCAAAACTCCCAGAAATCCCTTGGTAAGGACTCGATCTGTGCCATCACACCTGCTGTCCCCCATTAGGAAGTGGTTTTGTCGTTTATTATTCATTAACATTCTTTTACAATTGTTCAGTGACACAATGTTGCATAATTAACTCCTTGAAGCTGTATGGTTTAGTGGTTTTGAACTGCCCTTTGGAATTCTGACACACAGGAGCTTGTTCTGTCTCTGATGTAAGAGAGAAGTGTTTCATAATGTACAGTATATGTCGAGCAGTAACATTTCTCCAAAGGTTTAACTATTAAATGGTTAATATTGCTATATGTTTGGCCACTAATAATCTGATAATAGTTGTTTTTTGTTTAGTGATATGAGAAAACATAAAATCAACATTTAATATCAATTTATAATGTTCATTTTATAGTTAAAGGTCTGTACATGAGCAAAAGTAGTAGTTGGAAGGAAGAACTTCAAAATTGCTAATTATATTTATTTGTAACAAAATTAAAAATGTTTCCTTCATTTTCTTTATTTTTCTCTTTTTATGAAATGTTTTGTTTAACCATGAAACAATCTGTAAATAATCTCAATTCATTTAGATGACTCTTTCTAGAAAGTCAAGGGCTTAGGTGTAATGTAAGGAAGTTTTGCTTTAATGAGAGAGTGGTAGATAAGTAGAACAGTCTCCCAGCAGAGGGTAATACAGTGAGGGTATTAAACATGACCAATAACTGATTAAGGTTGGAGTCTTTACAGCAGGAGAAACGGGTGACTAGACGGGGGCCGGATGGGGCCGATCTGCCGGCAGCTTCTGTGTTTCAATTCATTTTATAATATGGCCTTTAGTAAATAGGATTACAAAAGGGTTAAATTTCTTGGCTCGCGGGCTGTTGATTTAACAGCTGTTTTGTGATTCAGAAGTTTGGATTTTTGCCCAAACACAGGCGGAAATAATAGCTTTTTAAACCTCCTGAAAATAAAAGTAGAAAACAAATCGAGAGCCAACTCCCAGAACCGCCACTTGAGTGCAGTACTCAGCATGTTTGTGCTGACATAGATGAGGACAAATTCACATATATGTTGATTATGCTTTTTTCCATAAAATATTCTGAAACCTTGAGCTCCATACTCCAATTTTCCCCATTTTATGCATATTCCCCCTGGGTACTAAACAGCCTGACCTTTATTTAATTTATAGTTTTCCATTGTTATCCAAAATTAAAATTTCTATTACACGACGCATGCGTATATAGGTTGGGTGCTGACCACAGCCACCCGTAAGGACCTACTTCCTCTCACCTGCTATGATGTCATACCACAAAGCTCCATATCCAATGGATGTAAAGGCCTGGATGAATATCACATGGAGGCTGCCCGCTAGGCACAGACCATATGGTTGCAAGGGAGATCTCTCATGGCTCACAGTGCAGCGGTGAACCTGATCGCCCAATAGGAAGCCACGGTGCATCTCTGAACCTGATCGCCCAATAGGGGGATCTGTCCCCAGTTCTTGTGGCTCCATGTGAACCCAATGAGTGATTGAAGCAGATATTCTACTACGTACTAAGGGATACTTTTCCTCTGTTTGAAATTTTCTTAAAAGGTTGCCAATTTGATTGAATATAATCACTCTGGATTGTTACACCTTGAAGTAGCCTAACTGGTTTCATAAATATGACTTAGTACAAGTATTCCATTTAATGAGCAGACATGTAAGAATCCTACCATTCAAGTTCTAGTACAGCTAGTGTATATTCAAAAATTGTGACCTTGTAACACATTAAGCAATCATTCTGTTGCATGTAGGCGTTGGGAAGGGGGGTATATAAAATATTCATAGACATCAATATAAATATCATAATATTAATATGGAGACACATTTTATTTCTACCAAGAAGGCAGATAAAATTTCCCATGGTTTGCGATTATCTTATACTTTGGGGACATTGTTTCCGCATCTCAGTAGATCTATAAGCAATGACATCACGGCATGTTTAAAATAGTCTATTTTTTTTCATCTAGAAATGGGGGGCCACAGAACAACAGTTTTGTCCTTGTGGGTCACAGTTTTATTTGGTAAGTATTGATTGCATTATTAAGAATGTTAAAAATCTAGGTTGTTTAGCTAAACAATAGATCTTATCTTCTTCAACAGGATTTGGAAGGTCGAATCCCACAGGAACAGAATTTATTACAACTTTTATGGAGAATGGATTGGACAGTCTTAGTCAGCAAAGATATGAGGTTCGAATAAGTGGGAATCATGAAAACACAACAGTTACCATTACTGTTTTGGGGGCTGATTTCCATAGAAACATCACAATCAATGGTGGCAGAACCATCTCAGTTAAGCTACCATCCTTGGTGGAGATTAGAGGCAGCTCAGACATCAACAATGCTGTCTATATCACGTCCAACAAACCCATCAATGTCCTCTCACTTAACTACAAATTTGGTAGTGCAGAAACATCAATTGTGTACCCACTGGCCACCTTGGGCAATGAATACTACATATTGACACCTAAGGAGGGTTCTCGTGAATCAAGTAAGGTGTTCTCAATCGTGGCAGCGAAAGAAACCACATCTGTTGAAATTTCCTTGAATGGACGTGTCAAGTACAAGGGCCGAACGTACCGGGAAAACAGTGTTCTGATGCTGAATTTAGCTCCCTTTAAAGGTGTCCAACTTATAAGTTCAGATGACCTCTCAGGCTCCAGAGTTACATCTAAAAGATCGGTAGCGGTGTTGAGTGGCCACACATGCGCTCGGAAGAACACTCAATGCAACCATGTCTTCGAACAACTCTTACCAGTCAACCATTGGGGAAGAAATTTCTATGTTGCACCATTTCTTTCTCTAGTTCCTTCTCAACCAAGCAAAGATATTGTCAATGTAGTAGCAGCTGGCTCTACACGGTTGAATTATGTTCTAGATAATACTGAAAGGAATGTAAATATGGTAGCTGGACAGGTTCTAGAGATAGAGATTGAGAGTTCCCCACTGGCAATCACTGCAAGTACTGGTGTGCAAGTTACCTTTTACAGTACTGGTGGAAAAGCCAACCGATACTCATATGGCCCAATGCTCATGAATATTCTAGACACTGGGAGCTACTGTTCTAGCTATTCCATCTATGGCCAACGGAGCATTAGCAACTATGCAATTCTGATAGCCAAGAATTCCTCCCGCGGTGGAATTACCTTAGATCAAAAGAGCCTGCAAAATCCAATGTGGCATGAAATCCAGGGAACTGACTACATGTGGCTTTGGTACTCCATTGGAAACAGCTTTACGTCTCATAGATTTGATCACCCAAATGCAACATTTGGTCTACAGAGCATAGGAATTGGTAAAGAATTCAGCTATGGCTCACCAGGATCCTGCATAAAAGGTTAATTAATAACAGCAGTTGATAATGTTGAAAATAACATATAATATAGTTGAAACAACTAATAAAAACAACCAAAAAAACTTTCATTCTAAAAAATATCAGGTTGCTGTTTTTACTGGTTGGAAGATAATTCTTACATGTAGGTTACATAGTATGACATTTGAAGAGGGATACTTCTCTGTCTTGTAGTAACTCTGTCTTTAGTGTTCAAACTATAGATTTTTAAAAACTGTTTATTTGGGGGTTAGAAAGTGATAGAGATAGTGAAAGGGTTTGGGGGTTAGAAAGTGATAGAGATAGAGAAATTGTCAAATTATACAAGGAATATCATGTCTAATCCATTGTTTTATGTCTTCTAGACCCTGAGCCTCAAGAGCCATCCTGTAGTTCCACCATCTGCCCTCAGCGACAAGTATGTGTCATGGAGAATGGTGAACCCAAATGTGTTCTTCCAAAGGTGGATGTATGTTGGGCTTCAGGAGACCCCCATTATCGTACTTTTGATGGAAAATATTATGATTTTATGGGGACATGTACTTATACTATGGTTCGACTCTGTAATGACGTCGGGCAAACCCTTCAAAATTTTACAGTTTTAGCCAAAAATGAAAATCGGGGAAATGTTCGTGTTTCCTATGTGGGTCAGATAACCTTCCAAACAAATGACCATATTGTCGAGGTCAAAAAAGGAGAAGTCGGTTATGTAAGGGTAAGTGGATAAATAAAAGTCATTTTTTATAGTAAAACATAATCAAATAAACAAATATGATGAAAAATATTTAATGTTTTAAATGTAATAGTTCAAAAAGTGCGTTATTGTCACATCTTCATGTAACAATAGGACAATTTTAACCAACCAACACTATTGTACAACTTGATATAAATACCCATCCCCAAGTAGCTGATAAAATAAAATATATATCAAGCCCCACTCATATAATGGAAACAGCTATGTATTTGAGATCTATATTAATATTATCTTCCATACCCATATTTAATTAATTAACTTTTTTCACAAATTATGTTTGTTTTTTTATGTGAAACATTAACTGCTGTGTCTCTATGAATCTACTCGATTATTTTTTCCTCTTGCTTCATGTGCTTAGGTGAACAAAGCTAGATCTCTTCTTCCCGTGACTTTGAACAATGGCTCTCTCAGTATTTTCCAGAGTGGAAACAAGTTAATCATTGAGTTTGGGAACGACGTTCACGTGTCTTATGATTGGAACAGTGTTTTGCGCATCGAGCTCACAAGGCGCTATGCAAGAAATGTCTGTGGTATGTGTGGTAATTACAACCAGGATTCCACAGATGACTTTGAAACACCAAGTGGCTCCAAGGCTTCAAATGCCGTTGAGTTTGGGAGAAGTTGGAAGGTATGGGTAGCTCATGATGACTATACCAAAAGGGATGTAGTATTTCATGGCAGTGTGTAGTAGAGGAGGCACTGGCTTAAACAGACCTAGGATTGGATGGAGTATGACAAAAAAAACATGCATTGGGTATTTTTGACTTCTCTAAAATTCAAGTAAACACTAGTGCCTCTACTGGGGACCCAGTCATATCAGTAAAACTTAGTAAAACTAAGGGTATCTTATTGATAGATAATTTAAAATAATTATTATTATAATAATTTAATATATAATTTAAACCTCATTCTTATGAGATTGGATTGGAAATGCCATTGACAAAGAAAAAATCTCCATGTAGTCAAAAAAGCTTTGGAAGTAAAAGTGGAGACCAAAAATGACCATGACATACTTATTTGATTTTAATAATAATATAATAATAACATATAATTTAATATTAATATTTGTTGACAAAATAGATCATCTAGGGTTTGACTGTCTGCCATTTTGCAGGTGGGAAATGATTCTGCTTGTTGGGATGACTGCCATGGACCATGCCTAAAATGTCCACCCAATGTTGCAGAGAAGTTCAAAACAGATGGTTACTGTGGTCTTATTGGCAAAACTGATAACGGCCCCTTCAGTGAATGTCATTCAGCTGTTGACCCCAAGATGTACATGGAAAATTGTGTGTATGACGTGTGTTTCAACGACGGCTACAAGCAAATTTCATGCCAAGCTGTTAAGGCCTATGCAGATGCATGCCAGCGCGCCGGGGCAAACATCACTCAATGGAGAGTGGCGGCTGGATGCTGTAAGTTCAAAATAAAAATTCTAATTGTAACAACATCAACTACAAATCCATCTGGAAGTTCTCTCTCAGGAAACATGTGAATTGTGGTTATACATAATTTTTCGCTTTTTTTTCCCAGCCTTTGAGTGCCACCAGAACAGCACCTATAAGTTGTGCGGTAGAGCCTGTCCTGCGACTTGTCAGGATCCTGATGCCTCGTCCCCTTGTTTGGACCATTGTGTTGAGCTGTGTGAATGTGATCCAGGTTTTGTCTTGATTGAAGGAAAGTGTCAGCCCTTGGAAAACTGTGGTTGTTTCTTTGAGGGGCGCTCCTATGGCCCAAACGAGACATTCTGGAAGGACGATAAATGTAGCCAAAAGTGTGTCTGCAATGGACGTAGCCAGCAGGTAGAGTGCAGAGAGAGCTTGTGCAGAGCCGGAGAGGAGTGCATTGTAAAAGATGGACTGCAGGATTGTTACCCCACTACCTTTGGCATGTGCAGTGCCTCGGGTGACCCTCACTATTTCACATATGATGGGCTCAGATACAATTTCATGGGAACCTGTAAATACCAATTCTCAGCACTTTGTGACCATAGTTTGGACTTAACCGATTTCCAGGTCTACGTTCATAACCAAAACCGGGGAAACATCCGAGTTTCATACACTGCAACTGTTTATATCAAGGTTTATGGGATGGAGATCCAGATAAGCAGACAACACCCCAACAAAATCATGGTGAATATTGTATTTTTTGCCTCAAAATGGAATTTATTCAATATTTCAAATATATATATGGGGGCTAAAAACATAATGTACACTACTTCATTTGGAGGTGCTGAATTTAAACCATTAGTAATGCTTTTTTTCCTGGTATTTGCTCTATATAATGTGTTCTCTTATGAATCTGGGGCATAGCCAGGCTTATGTATATAATCAATTAATACAAGTTAACTCCATTTAATTAGCTGTTATGTACAATAACAAAATTCACACCGTAGTTCATTTATTTTTCGCCGCTGTAGGTCAATGGTTTGCTGGTGCACCTTCCATACAGTATTCTGGGTGGCCGACTCTCTCTGTATCGCAACCCTAGTTCTGCGGTAGTCAGCACAGACTTTGGTTTAACGGTGACCTTCGACTGGTCAAGCATTATTACAGTCAAACTTCCAAGCACATATGCTGGCGCTGTTTGTGGTCTTTGTGGCAATTTCAACAAAAACCGCAATGATGATTTAATGCCCAAAGGTGCAACATCTTCAGCTTCAGCTCGCGACTTTGGTAGAAGTTGGAAAGTGGAAGACGTCAAGGGATGTGAAGATGTAGATGGACCAAAATGTGTTGACTTAGCAGTACAAGAGCAGAGACAAATGGACGAAGCCACAGAATGTGGAGTTTTAATGGACAGTCAAGGCCCGTTCCGTGACTGTCATGCCTTGGTGGATCCCGAAGATTACTTCAAGAGCTGCGTTTATGACTCCTGTATCCTTCAACAACGGCAGACCATCTACTGTTCTGTATTATCTTCATATGTCTTAGCATGCCAGGCCGCTGGTGGAACCGTCCATCTCTGGAGAAGCGATGAACTGTGCGGTAAGATACGGAACATGGATGGATAAAAAAATGCCCTTATCTATTAATGAAGTAGATCTTTAGAGTGACTTTGGGCCATGTTACAGGGAAACAAGGTCTTTTTTGTTGGACCCTTAAAAAAGGGATACCATTTTCTAAAGACAAGTACAATCCTTTGTGGGTATGCGTTTTTACAACTTTGATGTATAATATAAGTTTTGCATTTTTCTTCTAGCATTGGAATGCCCTCCACATAGTCACTACGAGCTCTGTGCCAGCGCATGTCCAGACTCCTGTAATGATCTTATATCACCCACTGGCTGCGATTCAGGCTGTAGAGAGGGTTGTGTCTGTGACAGTGGATTTGTTCTCAGCGGTGGAGAGTGTGTCCCTCTTTCAGAGTGTGGCTGTGCCTATAACGGAGCTTATTACCCTGTTGGAGAGAGCATATATGTCGGAGACGGATGTACAGAAAGATGTACTTGTAGTCCTGGAGGTAATATGGTATGCTCCTCAACAACTTGCTCACCCAATGAAGAATGTCAAATTGAAAACGGGGTACGAGGGTGTTATCCTGACAAATTAGCCGTCTGTACAGCTTTTGGAGACCCTCATTATAAGACATTTGATGGAAGAGCCTATGATTTTCAAGGACTGTGCTCATATGTACTGGCCCAGAGCTGTGAAAATGAGACCACTAGATCACCAAGAAACTTGATAAATTTTAAGATCATCACTCAGCATGAGAAGTATGGATCCAGTGCCGCTGTGGTCAAACGCGTTATAATGGAGGTATACGAACAGAATCTTACCCTGATATACAAGAGACGAGGAATTATCCAGGTAAGAAAATGTAGATATTTATCAAATAGTTAATATTGTTCACAACACATGCCACTAACTATGGAAAAATAATTGAAAATTACTTAAACACGAAAAAAAAAAAAATTCAATTTCAATTTTACCCTGTGAGTTTAGGGGTTGTTCCCTTTAATGCCCTAAAAGTTAAAATTATAGCATTTTTCACCAGTTTTTCTCTTTACTTGATGGTCATTTTCCCTCATATATCTTGGGTTTGCCTTTCCAGGTAAATGGAGAAGATCACAGATTGCCGGCCACCTTACTGCATGGTAAAATAAGAGCCGAATATTACGGAGAGGGAACCATTATTAGGACTGATTTTGCTCTGAAAATCCAATATGACCTTGAATATCGGGTCACAGTCTCTGTTCCAAGCACCTATATGGGCAGGACTTGTGGGCTCTGTGGCAACTACAATGAAGACGCAAGCGATGATGTCGGTCAAATGTCAAGTGATATCATTGCCTTTGGGGAGAAATGGAAGGTGCCCAATTCCAGAGAACACTGCGGGGCAGGTTGTGGTACCACAGATAATCCATGTCTGTTATGCCAAGGGCCAAAGTCTGAGGTGTTTTCTCAAAACAATTATTGTGGCATTTTAAATTCAACCACAGGTCCATTTGCCAAATGTCATTCGGTAGTTGACCCTGTCCCTTTCCAGAAAGCCTGTATTTCTGACCTTTGCCAGACCAATGGAGAAGGCAGTACATTATGTAATGGTGTGGCATCCTATGCCAGTGCTTGTATGGAAGCTGGAGTTACAGACCTACAATGGAGGAGGGAAGACTTCTGCGGTAAGTGTTTTGCCTGTTCTTCTGAATCAGATAACCTGTTACCGCTCTGTAAAAGGAAATCAGTGTTCCAAATAAGAAAACTGGAGAGACGGTGGGTAATACGATGAACAGACTTCCCATGTGTCATAGAGTCATTAAAGGCGCAATTAATGTGTTATTTTACAATTAATGTGTTATTTTACATAGTGTTTATGTGAATAATATTATAGCTCTTTGAACAAAGATCTAGCACAGAGATCTGAGGCCACAATTGTATTGACATGTTGGGTGCTAGCTTGGCGGTCAACAAAGGTGGATGTGTTGGTATTTCAATTTACTTTCAGCAAAGATGAACATGTTCCCTGCACTTGTGATATGCAAAAGCCTTGTTTACACATAATTTATGGAATTTCATCTTTAATTGTGGGGATACAAATCTATACCTTACATTCAGTGTTGCTCAGGTCCCACTCGCCTTGTTCTAGCTCAGTCATAAGATCTGTTATCTTCGTTGTAGCTTTGAAGTGTCCTGTGCATGGTCATTACAGTCCTTGCGTAGACCTCTGCTCCACCAGCTGTGCTGCTCTCACGGATCTATACGAGTGTCCCCAGACATGCGCAGAGGGCTGTGCATGCGATGAAGGGTATATTTTCGATGGCACAGGCTGTGTCCCAGTACAAGAGTGTGGATGTTTTGAAAATGGACGCTATTACAAGGTAGAGTTAATACAATTATTATGTTATGAAAATATCTACAAGGCCAAATAAAAAAAAACTATTTTGTATAAATACAAAATAAAAAATGACCTCTGGATAACCACTCACTGGCCAAATGCTCTACTGTACCTAATCAATATGTATTCCAAATACCTACAATATATATATAAATTGATTTCATGTTGTTATGCCAGGGTATGAATTGTTACTTATCAATTATCATAGTTAATCTTGCCATCCAATTCTAAGCCTTTTCCTGATATTAACACTTTCTTTACTCTCCTCCCCCCCTACAGCCTAATGAAACCATAGTGAATAAGGACTGTAGCCAAGAGTGCACATGCAATCCCATTTCAGGGCTCCGCTGTCATAACGCTAGCTGTGCTGAAGATGAGCGCTGTCAAATTCTGGATGGCGTGATCTCATGCGTTAACATCGGTGAGTAACACAATACCCAAATAACTGCACACAGATCCATTATATTATGGATAAATAGGCAGGGAGTGGTGCAAAGTTGAAAACCCTACATTAGATGGGATATTACAGTAACCATAACTCTTGCAGACCTTCCAGGCGCTCTAGGCTATTACCATTTATAGGAAGATGTATTCATGGTTTATGGGTAAGAAGCATATACATATTCCCACACCATGGGTTTATTAAGGTATGCCCCCCCATATATATATATATATAAGTTTGTACAGCCATCATCCACCTTGTATGTCGAAGTAAACAGTTTTCCATTAATTGTTCTTTTCGAAATCGCAGATCCCTGTAAGTCCAAAGTCTGCCGTCTGAAGGAGACGTGCAAACTCCAAGACGGCAAGGCTGTCTGTGTTCCAGACTTCAACGCCACCTGCTGGGCTTGGGGAGATCCTCATTATCACACTTTCGATGGCTATGACTATGATTTCCAAGGAACCTGTACCTATATTCTAGCTCAGAGTAAAGGTGATGACGCTGGCTTGGTGCCCTTCCAAGTTGAAGCTAAAAATGATAACAGAGGGAATGAAGCTGTCTCTTTCGTCAGGTTGGTGACCATAAGTGTTTATGACACTAAAGTCACCATCCAAACTGGAGAATTTGGAAAAATACGAGTGAGTCACTTTAACATAAATCTCTTGAATTAAATCGTTACAATTTGTGGCTTTGCCTTTTTAAAGACCATGTATGGGGTGAGGGAGGGTACTTTTCCATTGCATCTCTATTTTTAGGGGTAAAAATGGTAAATAAAAAGTAGCACCGCTCAATGTTTCTTATGAATTCCTTTAATTACTTTTTTGTTGCAGGTCAATGATCAGTTAACAAATTTACCGATCACCCTGGCGGATGGGAAGGTAACTGTCACCCAAAGTGGGCTGACTGCTTTCCTGGAAACTGACTTTGGTCTAATAGTCACATATGAGTGGAACTGGTATGTTACAGCTACAGTACCTAGTAGTTATTCTGATTCCATATCTGGCCTCTGTGGAAATTTCAACCAAGATCCAAGTGACGACCAAAGAGCACCCGACAGCACCCAAGTAGTGTCAGTTAATGAATGGGCGGGAATGTGGCGAGTTTATGACAAAGACCCATTCTGCTGGGACCATTGTCCTGGAAACTGTCCAACTTGTGAAGAAAGTAAGAAGCGTCAGTATGCCGGAGAACAATCCTGCGGGATCCTGTTCAAGGAAGATGATGGACCCTTTAGAGAGTGCATCAAGAACATTTCTCCCAACACCTTCTTCGATGGTTGCCTCTATGACGTCTGCATGAACAATGGAGCCCAAGTCATTCTTTGTCAAGCTCTTGAGACCTATGCAAGTGCATGTATGACGCAAGGAATTAAAATTTACGACTGGCGGACACCCACTGAATGTCGTAAGTATAAATATATATATCAATCCATGAAACAAGGGTGCCGTTAAATGGTGTACATTTCTTTGAAATCATGCAATATGGTACACTTGAAAGACTTTGTTTCACAAAGAAGCATCAAAAAGATAAAGGTTCAGCATACGGTTCTAGATACTAATATAACAATCAAAGGGTTTTTATATGATTCACAGAATAAATAGAAATTTTGTAAACTAATAAAAGACACGTTTGTCTATTCTGGGACTGCTGAACGTGTTGTCTAATTAAATCCATATTGTGAATTTTATTTCAGCCAAGGTGTGTGGTGAGAACAGTCACTACGAAGCGTGTGGCAACGCATGTCCAGCCACCTGCACCAACAGAAATGCCACGGACCAGTGCACAAAGCCTTGCGTAGAAACATGTCAATGTGACAGGGGCTTTGTTCTTAGTGTTGGCAAGTGTGTGCCAATTTCAAGTTGTGGCTGCCAATACAGTGGGCAATATTATCAACCTAACCAGGAATTCTGGACGGATGAATCCTGCAAAGTGAGTTGCAAATGTGATCCAGATCTGGGAATGGCGGTCTGCCAGCCATCGAGCTGCAAATCCAGCGAGACATGTATGGTAACCAACGGAGTACTTGGGTGTTTCCCTACGAACTATACCACTTGCACAGCCAGTGGTGATCCACATTACAAGACATTCGACGGGAAAAAGTTTGACTTCATGGGGACATGCGTGTATCAACTGGTTGGCGTAACAGCAAATGACTCAAGCCTGACTCATTTCATGGTTAAAGTTCAAAATGACAATCGTGGCAACAAAAAAGTGTCGTTCACCAAAGAAGTTATTTTCGAAGTTTATAATTCAACGATTATAATGAGTAAAGACTTTCCGAAGAAAATAAAGGTATGTATGCTATCATACTATCAACTACTGTCATCGTTCTATGCTGTTCCTACCTCTTGCCTGCAGGTGATAAAGAATTAAAAAAAATTGGTGGTTTGCCAACAAGTATGGCTTTACAAAATAGAATGGAATAATGGATTCCATGAGCAAAATCATTTATATGTTCATTAAGACAATTTAATACCGATTTTATATCATTGAAATGACGTTTATATTTACTGCATCACTTAAAACATTATTTTAATATATTTTTTCTAGGTCAATGGGATTTTAACTGAGCTGCCATACTATCATGATTCTACAAAGATTGTTGCCTTCATTAAAGGAGTTCATGTGTTCATCAAAACAGACTTTGATGTCACAGTGACCTTTGATGGGTACAGTTATGCCCGGGTGATCTTGCCAAGTACCTATACAGGGGCAGTAGATGGTCTGTGTGGTAACAACAACCAAGATGCTGCAGATGATTTTACCATAGGGAGTCGCTTAGCAACATCTGAAGTAGAATTTGGAGATTACTGGAAAATAGGAGACGTTCTAGAGTGTGTCACAGTAACTCCACCAATTCCAACATGCGGTGCCGCACAAAGGCAGGAATATCAAAAGGAACAGTACTGTGGGCTGATCGCAAAATCCAAGGGACCATTAAGCCTTTGCCACACGGTGGTAGACCCCAAACCTTACTTCGAAGACTGTGTATTTGATGCGTGCCAATATGAAGGCCATCGGTCTCCTATCTGCAGCAACATTGCCAGCTATGTCTCCGAATGCCAGAGCAAGGGCATTGAGATACAAGAGTGGAGGACACAGTCTTTCTGCCGTAAGATATATCACAAACTATTTTAAATGGGTGCATTTAAGAAAAGACCAAGATAAATCTGTAAATTAAGTTAAGCCTCTTAAATTAAAGGCAAACAAATCCAAAAAGGCAGACCAGGCAATGACTTTAAAGAGTGCAGCAGGTGGCAGCTGGGTGGGATGATAATTATAGTAAAGTCCATGTCTTCACATACTCTACTCATTTTTATTTAAATGGTAAATATGTAAGAACATTTGGAGTAGATGGTATACTGAGCAGAAGAGATGAACACATGGTTCCATTGAAGGTTACAATGTTTCACTTGATTAATCCCTCTATTGAAATAATAATAATAATAATAATAATAATAATAATTAAAACCTTTTTATGTTTCCTTGGACAGCTATGATCTGCTCAAGCAACAGTCATTACAAGCTGTGTGGGAATGGGTGCCCCACCACCTGCTACGGACTTTCATCTCCATCCGCCTGCGTGGCATCCTGCACCGAAGGTTGCTTCTGTGATAACGGGTACCTTCTAAGCGGGAAGGACTGCGTCCCTATTACACAGTGTGGCTGTGCTTACAATGATAAATACTACAAAGAGGGAGAGGAGTTCTTTACAGACAGCCAGTGCCAGGAGAAATGCACCTGTGGTCAGAATGGCATTGTTAAATGCCAAAGCCACAGTTGCGGATTCAATGAGGAATGTAAAGTAACACAAGGCCGTTTGGGGTGCCATGCACAAAATGTTGGCCAATGTATAGCATGGGGGGATCCCCATTACATCACCTTAGATGGCAAAACGTATGACTTCCAGGGCACCTGTTCGTACACTCTAGTGAAAGCTAATAACAGTGGAGTCCAGTTCTCAGTGACCGTGGACAATGAGCCCTATGGAGAAGGAATAGTTGCTGTGACCAAGTCTGTGACCGTTGAGTACGCAGGCTACATTATTCGAATGGAAAGAGGAGGAACGTGGACTGTTACGGTAAATGAGGAAGCTTCCAACTTGATGATACCAATGTCTTATTCAATATCATTTTTTTTTTACTAAAGTTTGATATCAGATACAATAAATGGGAGGGGGGGCAACACCTAAAAATTAAGTGAGAGTTTAACTTGGTGGGGTCTCTTGTCACCATCAACAAGCCAGAAGGTTTTGTCTCAGAAATGGCTAAAATCTATTGTTTTTTATACGACAGGTTGATCATGAAATATATGACCTGCCCTACCATTCCGATGATGGCCAAATCTGGATCAATCAAGAAGGAAACAATGTGGTATTTCAGAGTTTGTTGGGACTAAAAGTAATTTTTGATCGTGTTTATTTTGTGGCCGTTGATGTTCCCAGTTCATTTGCTGAATTAACTGAAGGGCTCTGCGGTAACTTTAATGGTGATATGGCTGATGATTTCCGCCTTCCAAATGGAAGCCATGTTGATGCTGCTCAGTTTGGATCATTCTGGGCGGTTGCTGGCGATGGGTCAGATTGCGCGGGATGCAAGGAGGGGACTTGCCCTGAATGTGACCCATCTAGAAGGGAAGAGGCCAGTTCATCATTAAAATGCGGGGTAATGGCAGATCTACAGGGGCCATTTAAAGATTGCCACGCTATGGTGAACCCGGATATCCATGTTACAAACTGTGTCTATGATATGTGTACCGGAGGAGGTGGAGAGGAAGCATTATGTATGAGTCTACAAGCCTATACAGTGGCGTGTCAGAAAGCAGGAGCTGTCGTTGATGGGGCCTGGAGAAGTATTACCAGCTGCTGTAAGTGACTGCTTTTCTATTGTGTTTTCTTATTTTGTACTCCATTTTATCTTTTTTTTTTTTTTTTTTTGCCAAGCATCTCCCAATAAATGGGGGGGGGGGGGGGTAAACCAAACCAATAGAAAACTATTTGGTAAATAGCAAGACAACCTAGTTATTGGCCTTTTCAGCACAAGTAATCTATATTTCCGTTTGTCGGTTCCTCCGCAGCAATGGCCTGCCCAGCCAACAGCCATTATGAACCATGTACCAGAACCTGCGATTTTACCTGCAGCGGCATTGTCGAGACCAGCACCTGCTCTGAACGTTGTTTCGAGGGATGTGAGTGTGACGATGGCTTTGTGTTTGATGGGAACAGATGTGTTACACTCGACCAATGTGGTTGTATCTTTAACGGAAGATACATAAAGGTAAGTAAAGCCAGCTATTCATTTAACAATATAATTTATTACTTAGATAAAGAAACAAACACTAAACACTTCAATAGCCATCTAGATATTGTCTTTAGAACAATCATTTTCTTACGGTTACGATGTTTTTAAGGATGGGAAACAAAGGAACACACGCCATATTTTTGCACTTATTATTTTTGTTAATCATCTTTACACAGGTTAATGAGTCCATAGTGTCGGAGGATTGTAGCCAGCAATGCGCATGCCAAGCTGGAGAGTTGTCTTGTGTTAAACTGAACTGTACAGAGAATGAGAGATGCCAGCTGAGAGGCGGCCAGCGAGGATGCTATCCTCGGGAATCAGAATGCTCTATCAAGTCCCATTATCGCTTCTCTACCTTTGACGGCATTTCTGGCAATTACACCTCGGAGGGTCCATTCGTGATGGCATCATCATGCAATGGAAGTGCAGACGGGCAGTTTATGGTTGTTGTTGATGTGAAAAAATGCCCAGGAGGATTAATAAGCAAAATGCTTCATGTTTTCACATCCAATGGGCTGATAACAGTTTCTGGAGCATATGAATTATGGGTAAGATCTGATCCATACTGGTGATTAAAATAATATGATGTTGACTCTATAGTCAAGACTAAAGATTTCATATGATCTTTGGAGCAATCATTATTAGAAACCCTGGATTTCAGGGTACAGGACATGGGTGGTAAAGACTAAGGCTACCAGCAACTTATTCCCTGACGCCCCCCCAAAAAAAATATTTTTCTTCCAGAGAACTGCTGACAGTTGGAACAGACAGTCATGTCTGTTTGAGTTTTACATTTTACTATATATTCACCAATTTATCAAAAAGATGAAAGTTATCTTTTGTGCCTGGGGAGTTATTCTAGAATAATCTGTAGTAAATTACATTTGTTCATGGTGTGTTAAAGATGGACACAAATTCTAGTGACAAGAACATGTTTTATGCTAAAATTATATTTAACAGTACATGGCTTACTTTTATGTCAGTTGAATGGACAGGAACTAGAAGCCCCAGATGTCCTCTGGAATGGTTCCGTACGGATCATGGAGTCTGAACTAAACGTGACCATTGAAGTGGTAGACCATATTACCGTAGTGTTGGATGAAGAAGGTGATGTTACATTAATCGCTAAGGAAAAAATTGCTGGAGAAACCTGTGGGGCCTGTGGGAATTTCAACGGAGATGGTAGTGATGACCTTCGACTAAAGAATGGCGAGCCAGCTAGTAGCATCACCTATACTATACGCTCCTGGAAAGCAAGATTCCTCTCCACATGGTAATGTCCTTTCCATATACTCTTCTAAATACTAATACAGGTAGATAGACTTTAATCTGGGACATTTTTAGTGTAAATAGATATCACAAAAGCAGTTAAGGATGCAAAGATTTTGATTCCTCCAACCACTGGTATGTAAAAAAAATTAAAGTTTTAACAATGTGAAATTACATTCAACGAGCAGGCAGTTGGCAGATTTTAAAAATGTTTATTATTTGCCATAAGAACAAAGCTATATTATTTTAAATTTAAATAATACATTTATGTTTTCCTATTTTTTTCCAGTAGCCTGCCGTGAAGAGATGATTTTTATTCAAGCATTTTCTATTACCTGTTCTTTTTCTTCATTATATTGCCACAATTGTCTTCATACAAATCATCAGACGCAGAGATGGAAACTGTAACTGTTATTATTTGTATAATTTTGTTTTTCCTATTTTTCAAACTATTGTATATATAACCATACTTAAGTTATGACCTCATACCTCAACTTTTTAGATATTGCTTGTAATATGAGTTTCTTTTACGATATCAATAAAGTTTTCTAACATGGTTTAATTTTTGGTACTCGTTGGCTGCCAATTGTGGTGGGGGTGACAATATGTGTGCTTGTAGTGGGCTTCAAGTTTTCCTCGGAGATATAAGGTACTATAGAAGACAATCTTTTTCTTTTCGTCGAACTTTTCATATGTGTTTTAAGAGGACAGTACACGCCGATGTCACATGTACTCTTCATGACAATGTTTATCAAGATAGAAAAAAGGAAGGCAACAGATATTGTTTTGAGGCCATTTTGCCTACCTAAAAGTAATGGTCCAGCTTGTACTTATTGACTAGTTTCCTGATCCTTTGCTTCCTAGTCCAAAGCTTTAGAAGTAACTCCTAAACATTCCGACTGTACTAGTATTCATTTCACCAAATCTAACATTCAAACATTAATTGTAGGCAGAGGGAGTTAGCCTGTAGACCACAACCTCGTTAACCTAGTCAGCCTACCATCTCATGCGTCAGAATGAAAAAAGCTTTAACTTTTAACATCTGCTGTATATTATTAATCTGCAATTGTTATGGGTCATTTAGCCCTAACAGTGCGTGTAGTTACTTCCATAACACATCAAAGACTTAAAAAAAACAATGGTCACTTAACAATGGTTCATTGTTCAATATAGTCACAAACAAGTGTTCACTGGCACATACATATCATTTGGTGATTCATATATTTAGCCATTATATCTATCTATCTATCTATCTATCTATCTATCTATCTATCTATCTATCTATCTATCTATCTATCTATCTATCTATCTATAGACGGCTTAGGGGGGACTTAATAACTATGTATAAATATATAAGGGGGCAGTACAGAGATCACTCCCAGGACCTATTTATACCCAGGACTGTATCTGTAACAAGGGGACAGACATCCTCTACGGTTGGAGGAAAGAAGGTTTCTACACCAGCACAGACGGGGGTTCTTTACAGTAAGAGCGGTGAGATTATGGAACTCTCTGCTAGACGAAGTGGTTATGGTAAACTCAATAAAAGAGTTCAAAAGGAGCCTGGACGTGTTTCTTGAAAGCAATAATATTACAAGTTATGGATATTAGATTAATAGGGACAGAACGTTGATCCAGGGATTTATTCTGATTGCCATATTTGGAGTCTGGAAGGAATTTTCCCCCTGGTATGGGGCAATTGGCATCTGCTTCATAAGGGTTTTTTGCCTTCCTCTGGATCAACACAGTAGGGACACAATATGTATATAGGTTGAACTTGATGGACTTTGGTCTTTTTTCAACCTTATGAACTATGTTACTATGTTACTATGTATCTATCCATCTATCTATCTATCTATTACAGACATGAGTAGATTCAGAGTGTTAACCCCTCTAATACCAGGCATGAGCAGATTCAGAGAATTAACTCCTGTTTTACCAGACATTACACACACAGTCACACCTCTCACACTTCTCATTTGAGGCTGCCCGAGACTCTCTGTCTTGAGTAACAGATGAGGACAGCAAATCTAGGTTATCATGCTGTTCGGCAACCGATCGACTCCTGCTCCAACAATATTATTATTATTATTATTATTATTATCCTTTATTTATATAGCGCCAACAGTTTACGCAGCGCTTAATACAATACATAAATTCCAGTTGATTGTGGGGAACATGAAGGTGGGTATTGCAGGTTGTGAGGGCTGTAATAGAGAGTGTTAAATAGTGTTAAAGTGGACGGGGGCAGTAAGAGGGCAGATATAGGAGATAAGGGGTTAGTGGAGCAGAAAGATAGAAAGTAAAATATAACACACTTAAGTAGTGACAGGCATGACATAAATTTTACCAAATAAAAACAAATAAAACAATCAGTGGAAAAATGCTGCAACTCCCAGTAAGGGCATTCCTAGGCCATAAAGCATAGATAGACAGAGAAAAGGGTAATAGACAATTCAGGCACAGAAACAGGAAAATGATAATAACAATACAGAAAACAATAACAGATAATAAAGGAGATCTCTTGGTCCACTCTGTATACCTTGTAGCAAAGTATGCAGGTTTGCTTGGGCTTCAGTTGATTGTGGGGAACATGAAGGTGGGTATTGCAGGTTGTGAGGGCTTGTAGCAAAGTATGCAGGTTTGCTTGGGCTTCAGTTGATTGTGGGGAACATGAAGGTGGGTATTGCAACAATAGTTAAGAGATACTCAATATGCTTTATATAATACGCCTGAAATAATTATTTGATATTATCGTGTCGTGCACCTACTGAGCCGACCTGGCATTAAGTGCTTTAGAATGTGCGAGAGAGAACAATGAAGAAAGACATGGAGTCAGGATGTCCTTTAAATTACAGGTGAATTATCCGTTGGCATAAAAGAAGCAGCTTGAATCACACCCAACAACTGTGAATAATTTAAAGTGAAAATAAGATTTAGAATTTGGATTCTGCTGGTTTCCTAAAAAGCTGTGAGGTTGATACATAGCTTTTATAGTCAATTGATAGCGCAAACAATCACAGTGTCTACATTTTTAATACGACAATTGCAGAAGGACCATACAAAGTATCCCTATATATATATATAAACCACCCATAAATACAACTATTAATAACTATGATCGTTTAATAATGATATGAATCTGTATTAATTGGAGGCCATTACTACAAAATGTGTGTATCTCTTGAAGAAGGATCTCTACCCTATAGCTCACTGACAGTTCTTGGGCATTTGGCTTTAAACATTTATTATCACCTTAATCTAACTTCAAGCTCTGATGAAAACCAGGTCACTGAACAATTAACAATGGCGTCATTAATTATGCAGTCTTATCTAACCAACATTTTGCAGGATGATGCACCTGGATTGGGAAGCCAGAGGCGTTCCTGGCCTACGCCATCAGGAGCTATTGCTGCTGGGCATTTTCATTGGTTGAAATATTTCGAAAAAAGGCTCCTTATATTTCACCGAATTAAGGAGAAGATACTGCATTTGGCTGCAGATGCCCAATGGTGGTAAATTGGACTACAGATCAAAACTAGTAGGTATGTAAAGGTTACTGGTCAAGAAATACACTATTACTATTACTTTAACTTGAAAGATATTCTTAAATGTACGGTTAATTCATTCTCATCTACCTATTTGATATTCTTTGCCACACTCCTAGCTGATATCACTAATTAGTAAGCAGTATTTAATTTCATAGTTACAGAATGTACATATTTGCATAATATTCTTAACAATATATCATTTTTTTGTATTTGTTGTAATATGTTTTGGGATAGTTATATGTTCTATAACTTTAATATTTTAAAGTTTCTCTTTTCTAGGTTCATTCTTGCACCATATTGTGAACCGAAAAAAACAAATAACACGTGTCACTCAGGTAAGGTGTAATAAAAAATAAATAATAATAATACTTCCCTAATTGAACCGCATGTGAGTGCATTTCTATTTGGTATATGCTTTCCACCTAAGATACTGCACTATTTTAATATTTGTTTTTTAGATTTTCTTTGAAGAATATTAAAGCCTTTTACAGTCCATATTGAAAGGTTGGATTTACCTTTTTTCTTGTGAGTGCAATATATCACTTAATCACTAATATTGGAAGTACGATCTACACTATATCGTGTTGTTTTCCATTTTGTTTTTTTCCCATATATGTTCCTGCGCCCCATACAATTTTTGGTTTGTTTTCATTCTTGCACCATAAACCGAGACTGGTTAATTATTGAGTTCATGAGAAGCTATTAAGAACTGTCTTGTCTGAAAGCAAGAAGGTTTAAAGATCTCTCCTGTCAAAATGAACATCAATATCTGATTTGCACAGAACTTGTCTCTTAGTTTAATTCTAATTTTTAAGTAATCATTGAGTAAGTAATCAATTGCTAGTAAGCTTGTCTTAGCAGATAAAAGCTCAGAACACTCACTACAGTCACAAACCCTACTGAATTCATCCATGGTGCACCTCCATCCAGATGGAGGTCAGCCTGATGAAACGTCACGCAGAACTGGGGTAACTAAAAACTCAGATGCCCTATTTTGTGATGACTTTTCTAAAACTATTAGATTTTATGAACACTTACTTCAACATTTTCATGAAAAGCTGAATGATGTAATAAGTAGAAGCACACAAGAGCGTTTACCTGCTATACTGTTGGAGCAAAGATTGCACAATATTTTATTTAGAAAGGAGAAAAATATAAGTATTAACATAAAATTAAATTACTAGTAATAGTAATTAATAGTAATTATTAAATATATGGCTTTTTTCCTGTTTTTATTTATATCAAAAGAGTTGGACAGAATTCCACGATCTAACGTGATGTAAATGTATTCATCCATATATTAAGTGATTGTTTTGAAGACTCATTTTCTGGATGCCATAAAGCATCCTTTTAAGTTATTATTTTTATTATTATTTATTTAGGTTGAATGGAAAATGGGAGCAGCATGTATTTAGTCCATGGATAAATAATGCATGGCTTACAGCATACACATGAAAAGGATTTTAGCATGTGCGGAGAAAGCAAACATATGGAAATAAATTAATGGGTTGAGGTATTATAGAGAGAAATATTATAAAGGAGGTGAAATGCCAAGACAAGAGGCAACCATTCTTCACTAAATCCGTATCCGTTAGATACTGTATTGTTAAATTTTGTATATCGGCTTCCATACCCTACATAAAATATTTCTAGAATTTAACATTAATTTATTTATTTTTCAGGTGCACTTTTACAAAATGGCAAGCACCTCACTGTGGTCTCTTGCAATCATTTTTGGTTTTATGTTTGGTGAGTAAAGATTTTGTAAAATTGACAATAATTTTAAACTTCTCATTATTGTATATTCTATGAAAAAAATCTGGATGGATCCGTGTATTTGCCCGTCTAACTAGTTAATATGTGGTATCCAATTAGGCCATATTGGAGTGAAATTAATAAAAGAACATGGCGAACGCATGTTTTATCAACCCAACCCTTTGATTATCTATGTGTAAATATATATCCTGGTCCAAGTATATGAAAGTATAGGAAATGGACACTGACGCAGATGAACGTGGATAATAATGAATTGTTGTAGATTCTTTAATAAAGAAATGAGATCGTAGAAATTCTTTTGATCATTCAGGAAGGGGTTAATTTAGGTAGAAGAAAATGTCTCCATTGACACGAGCTCTAAGATATTCCAAAGGATGAATTTTAATGAATGCAAATATGATCTAGAAAAACATGTCAGAAAACTCTCTAATGGCTAATTTAACTGGTGGTGAACGCAGAACTGGTTTATCCAGTTTATTAGTTCAAAATCAGGGTGAATGTTGCGTATGAAAATGGCTCCTCGGCTTTTTTATACTACCCACTGTGTCAAAATAATATTCTAATTTGAGGTTTAACTTGAAATATTAATTATTTCTAACTTATTTGTTTAATTAATCTTTCTCCAAAATGTCTTTAACCCAACCTAGCATGATTGAGTTTATTTGATTAAGTCAGGTTTAGACAAAGCAAAGTGCTAACATTACATACATGGCGGATCCATATGTAAGTTTCCTTGTTTCCATCATCTACACCCACACACTAATCAGTTTAACATCACCAGTTTTTTTCTCATATTTTTAAGAAAATGGCCAGACGGCCAACATCGGAAAGAATTTTCTAACTGCGTTCCTCCAGAATGGAAATTCTTCTTTTGGAAATGCCGTGCTTGACATAACAATCACCGCCTTTGAGAACACGTCGGTGACGGTGCAGCTAAAGAGCCCACAAAACTCTTGGTCTTTGTTTCTCGACAGCGGAGAATCAGCAACTATCCAGGTCTCGAACATGGCAGAGATGATCGGAAGCGCCATATTTAAATCTTCCATCCATATAACTTCAGATGAGCCTGTTTCAATACTGTGTCTGAATTCAAAGGCATTTTCATCTTCCCGAATCACAGTGTACCCAGTGGAATATTTGGGGACACAGTATTTTATTGTAACTCCAAATGAGGGACCCGAATATACTTTAAAAGAGTTTGCTGTCATCAATTATAACTTGACAACTGATGTCCAGATCTTACTCAAAGGTTGGGCAATTTTCCAGGGTCAGAATTACTCGTCAGGACAGCCACTGAATATAATACTGCAGCCTTTTGAGGTTTTGCAGCTACAGAGTGAGCAGGATCTATCAGGATCCATGGTGCTGGCTGAAAATCCCGTTGCTGTTCTTACTGGACTTACTTGTGCGTGGAACAATAATAGTTGCGACCACGTCTATGAGCAGCTACTTCCAGTGTCTGGCTGGGGCAAGGAGTACATTATCCAACCTTTACCCTTCCAGTACAAATTTGACATAGTATATGTATCAGCCTCACAAGACACTCAAGTCAAATACACATCTGGGCCCTCTAAGCAAAGTGCATTCATGCAGGAAGGGCAGGTACTGAAAATACCTGTACGCACACCTTTTTCTCTGGTCATCTCCTCCAATGTCGCAGTTCAGGTATTGTTTTATTGCACTGGAGGGTTTAGCCGGAATATCCAATTCGACCCTTTTTTTGTTTCTGTTCCCGATACCTCCAAATACTGTACCGAGTACCAAGTACACGGTCTTCAAGGGTTTATAAATGCACTGCTACTCACCGCAAAAACAGAGAGTATTCCAGGCATTCAATTCAACAATCAAAACCTAGGCAATATCCAATGGAAGAAGATCCAAGGGACAAAATACTCGTGGGCACAATATCGTTATGGCCGTCAATTTAGGTCCCATATGGTTAGCCATCCTGGATCAGCATTTTCAGCTTTAAGTTTTGGCTTATCTTCTCAAGCCAGTTATGGTTTACTAGGAGTATGCATTAAACGTAAGTCATTTTACTTTTCTCTTCTGAAAAAAAACAACCCATGGTTATGTTACCTGACATAAGTGATGATATAGCTTTACTGTCTTTTTTACTTCCTCCAGAGGAAATAAAGTCTTGTGACAACTTTCAGTGTCGAAAAAAAGAATCTTGCCAACTTTCCGATGGTCAACCAGCATGTGTCCCAGACAGTGAAGCAGTGTGTCGAGTCTGGGGAGACCCCCACTACCACACTTTTGATGGACTTGACTACGACTTCCAAGGAACCTGTACTTACACCGTAGCCAAGACCTGCGTGGGACCAAATGGAATCAGGGGAGACTCCACATTGCCAGAATTCAGCATTCAGGCAAAAAACGAAAATCGTGGATCCCTTGAAGTTTCTTACATTGCCGCGGTATTTGTACAGTTTTATGGATACAACATTACCATGCTGCGATCTGAAATTGGATTTGTTAGGGTAGGTACCTGACAGAGTTACCTATGTAAGATCCATTATATAAACGATAAAGTCTATGAAGATGTAAAGAACCAAATTCAAAAAAATTATATATATATGTATAATATTAACAAATACATTGTATCCATTGTTTTGACAGGTAAATAATATCAGGTGGTCCCTTCCCTTGTCTTTGGATAAGGGCACAATACATATTACAGCTAGCGGGTTTCATGCTTTGCTCGAGACAGAATTTATTCGAATACGTTACGACTGGAATGTTTTCCTGATAATTACGATTCCAAGTAGCTTCTTTGAGAAGGTCTGTGGTCTGTGTGGCTACTATAACGATGACCCGAAGGATGAGTTTCTTATGCCAGCCGGAGTCCAAGCTTCTGGCCCTGTGGAATTTGGGAAGAGCTGGAAAGTGAATGATACCGACGATGGCGAGTGTTGGGATGATTGCCATGGGCAATGTGATTCCATTCGACCAGAGGACGGCAATGTGTATGAAGATCCAACATCATGCGGAATATTAAGGTGGGCAGCCATTACTATACACAAAATCCCCTTTTTTGATCACCACATGATGGTATTCCTTAGAAATGTGCATATGTTTACAGAGTGACGACAATGCACATGCCATTTTGGTTATTTTCAGGTATGTGACAGAGAGTTTCATTATTCATCTCACTGACGTATATAGAAAAATAACACTGTTCTTCAGTGAAGGGTATTGCTACAGGCGACAGAGATAAATCATTATCAACATAGCATCATTGGGTGGCTTCCCCACTAAGACATGGTTGAACATTACAAGAATGTCTTATCACATCACCTTGTGTGTAGAATCTTTTCAATGCTAAATATTGTTATATTTTTATTAATTTTATTATATATTGTTTATAAAGATTGACATATGACATTGTAATGTATAAAATATGAATTTCACTGTTTTTGAGCAGCCAGAATGAAGGACCCTTTCACGTCTGCAACAAAGTGATTGATCCAAGCCCCTTTGTAAAGAACTGTGTATATGATATGGTGAAAAATGGCGGCTACAAGAGGGTCCTATGCCAAGCAATATCTGTTTATATGGTTGCATGTCAGATGAATGGAATTCCTGTGCTGGAATGGAGAAATGTCATGGACTGTGGTATGCTTGTCACCTTTATCCATGGAGAGTGAAGTATGGTAAAGGGGTCTATTTCACTAGTTCACTAGATGAATACACCCTTTTATTAGGAAAATCAAATGTTGACTTTATTTTTGTGAGTACATTTTTTATTCTTGTTGTCAATGCGATCTTGGTGGACATGGCTAAGAATACTTGCTACAAGGTAGTCACCTGCTTTAATATATTGGCCGCAACACTTAAGGACCATAATGTAGTCATAATGTGTATTTTACAAAACATTTTAGTTGACCAAAACCCCTAACGTCTTCCAGGTGGGTGTATTCTTATACCGGGGGGGGCTATAGGAGAAAAAAACAATTTTTTTTCACCTTGACTTCAAGAATGTTTGCCTTAAAATGCTTATTGAATGTCAATCTACAGTCATTCTTTAGAATAACAAGGGACCTGTTGGAGCTTCTCGCACTGCAGTAGTAATTCCGAATGTTCTAACGTTATTTTATGCTCTCAATTTTTCATGTGCTAAGGAAGAAATCTTGTTCACTGGAACTTGTTTCTCTTCTTCATCCTCAGAGATTCTGTGTCCAGAAAATAGCCGCTATAATGTGTGTGGAAATGCTTGTCCCGCCACGTGTTTTGGGAAACCATCCAATTGTATAGGTCTTTGTATGGAGACATGTGAATGTAACCCTGGGTTTGTGTTAGCTGAAGGAAAGTGTATCCCGAGTAACAGTTGCGGTTGCTTTTGGAGAGGTCATTACTACCCTCCAAATGATGCGGTTTGGGGACGCGGTCATTGTGCACAGAAATGTTCATGTGATCCGAAGACTCGGAGAGTCATGTGCTCCAAAAGCACATGCATAGCAGGAGAGCAGTGCACAATACAAGGAGGCATAACGGACTGTTATCCAGATACGTACAGCACATGCACCGCGTATGGAGACTCTCATTACATAACGTTTGATAGTTTTAGATATGACCTCCTAGGGACCTGCAAGTACATGCTATCCGGCTTGTGCAATCAACGTCAAGGACTAAATGATTTTCAGGTGCACATCCTAAACATGAACCCGCTCATCTCAAACGTCTCTTATACCAGATCTGTCTGGGTGAAGGTGTACGGAGTAGAGATTTTGCTCACTAGACATCACCCAGGCAAAGCCATGGTAAGCACAATATTTGAGGAATATTATTAATATTTTTAACAAAAAGATCACCAGCACACAAAGCAAGAATATGATGCATGAAAAAAAAGCATATTCTAGATTTAGCCTACAAAACACTAATTGAATTCTTTTTTTTACAGGTAAATGATATCTTCGTTAACCTTCCATTCAAGTTTAATTTGGACCAAATCCGAGTGTTTAAGGAGGGCTGGCATGCAGTGATCCTAACAAAATTTGGTCTGAAAATAACATTTGACTGGCATAGTAAGATCACTGTTACGATCCCACAATCCTATTCTAATGCTGTTTGTGGCCTTTGTGGCAATTTTAATGGAGATCCTGGGGATGATTTGATGATGGAAAATGGTCAAAAAGCAACAAGTATCTCAGCATTTGGCTATAGTTGGAGGACCAATGAGACAGTTTTGGAATGTAGGGAAGAGGACCCAAAACCTTGCGCCCACCTGCCTGCTATGGAAGAATATCAAAGGAAGAGTTATGCCGATTGTGGAATTCTCCTCCAAAAAGACGGCCCATTCAAGGAATGTCACAATCTTTTGGATCCAGAGGGGTATTTCCAGAATTGTCTTTATGACTCCTGCTTTTACAAGGGAAGGCAAGATGCTTTCTGCCAGGTGATTTCCACATATGCTAGTGCCTGTAAAGAGGTCAACGGGACTGTCCACCAATGGAGGAATGAAAGCTTCTGCAGTAAGTAAGCTAATTCCATAAAAGAAATGGCGGCTATTAGGATTGCTTTTCTTAGTCAACGTGAACACACCAGTACAAAATATCCATCTGCAACAGAGTCACAGTACTCATTTCCACACGAGACTCAAATTAGTATCTACATTGAATTTGGTGTTCTAGGCCATCTACACTGACATGTAAAAATGTTGATTTATTACGTTTACTCCATCTGCGTTTTGCACAGACCTCAAAACAATATCTCAAAAGCATGCGCTTGGACCACTCAAAGAGATGGTTTTAGATATTCTGTGCTTAGGGGAATATGAGACGTAGGTCTAAATTTCCACACCTTGCTTTTCTTTTTCCAGATCCTTGGTGTCCAGAAAACAGCCATTATGAAGTTTGTTCTCATAGATGCCAAAGAACGTGCAGTGACATCAGCACCTCATCGGGCTGTAGAGCTATGTGTAGCGAAGGCTGCGTTTGTGACAAGGGATATATCCATAATGTTGACCACTGCATACCCGTTTCCAAATGCGGATGTCTTTTCAATGGCTTCTACTACAAGGCAGGGAAAATATTTTATCCTACCATTAACTGCAACCAACAATGCGTGTGCAAACCAGGAGGTGCTGTGCACTGCACAAGTTTTTCCTGTAAGCCAAATGAAGAATGTAAAATATTGAATGGGGTGAGAAGGTGTCAGCCTACTGAGACAGCTGTATGTTCAGCCTATGGAGATCCTCATTACAGTACATTTGATGGTCTTAAATACAGCTTCCAAGGTGGTTGTTGCTACACGCTTACGAAGACATGTATGGAAGATAGCTCCAATGTAGCAAACTTTTCAGTTGTAATGGAGAACGAGAAACTGGCAGATCGGCCAGTGAGCATCATTAGGAAAATAGAAGTCACAATTAATGATGTGGAAGTTTCTATAGAAAATGGAAGATTTGGAAAAATCCAGGTAGCTATTATGTAATATATTTCATTTTGGAATTTATAGGGTTACATTTAATTTATCAATGCTGGTAACAATTGAGATTTAATGTGATTGAAGAGTCAATCGCAGAAAGTTGCAAATGTAACAATTAAGAAAAGGACCACAAGGTGGGGCAAATGCTATGGGGATAGATGCTAACGTCTTAACAAATGGTTACGTTAGCTTTATTCATTAAATACAATTCTCTGAAACAAGTTAAGAAATACGTTTGTGGCATAGATTCTAGAACTGGACAAGGCATAAAAAAGGTATTTTTGCTTAATTGAAAAAAGAAAGGGTAAAACAGGCAGTTTTTCCCAGAAATACACCACTTACTTCATGATGTATGTGTCAAGAGGTATGTGATCTATACACCAGGTCAACTTCGGGTGCCGAAACAAGGATTATCCCAAGAGAATGACCTCTTTATGAAATGTGGCTACTAAAGTATAAGGTTTATCCTGAATACGAATGCTTGACTTTGATACTAACATTAATATAATTGACTTCTAGGTCAATGGGCTTTATGTAAACCTTCCACTGCATCTCTGGGATAAAGAAATCTGGGTCTATCAACATGGCATTAAAGTGGTCTTGATGGCTGCTTGTGGGATACAGGTTTCTTATGATCTGGCCTTCCAGGTCCTAATAAGAATTTCGAGTAGTTTCCAGAGACACGTCTGTGGCCTTTGTGGTAATTACAATGGAATTGCCAGGGATGATTTACTTCTACCAGACCAATCTCTGACTAACAACGTGACAATGTTTGGTGAAGCTTGGCTGGATAAAACTTGCAGCAGTACATGTGCAGCAAAGTTTGGTGGTAAGTGTCACCAGAAAGTCTGCTCAAAAGAAATAATGCATGTAGCCTCTTGATGGGATCACTTACCATAGCCATGTGGGCCCAAAGGTGAATTGAGGGCGATACTTGATATTTGTCACAAAAGTGGATGCGTAACCCTATTTTCTAGAAACACCTTTAAGAAAGTTGTTGAGGCAACTTCAAAAATGGTACCTATGTGGTAGTGGTTTCCAATTGAGCCCTTAAGCCACACTAATAGAACAAGATTTTGTAATTGCTCCCTTCTCTTCCAAAATAGAAGATTTGGTGTGCCCTGGTAAAGATGTTAAGAAGCACTGCTCTATATGAAACATAAAACTGTAGCTTTTTGGGCTAGGGTTATCAAGTAAAACACATTTTATATGGAGGATGTAGAATAACAAATTTAATGTGAGGATTAAAATTACAAGTAGACACCTACTGGAGATTTATTAACAATGCCAAGAGAAATCAAGCCCAGAAAAATAAGAGACAATTGTGAAGGTACATTAGGACAACTTATGAAACACGCACACTGATAGCAGAAGAGGGGCAAGAGGTTTCTAAGGCACAAACGACAAAAGGTCTGGGTAAAGGTATAAATTAATTTACATTAACTGGCTTCCTTCGTGTGCCCAGAATGCCAGCGGCTCACATAGTCTGGGCATCAACCTTTGCCATCATCTATTAGCTCAGAGCTAACAGAAACGTGCAACCGATCAAATATATTTCTATTGAAGCTTAACAGATGATGTCATTGGCATCAAATTAATGGAAGGCAGTAATACTTATCCAGTATTTTTAGGCTTATCTATTTCTTTCAGGTCCAAATACAACCCTCGACACAAAGAATGTGGGGACTGAACACTATGCTGTATGGATCCAAAGCATTCGGAGAGGTCAGTTCTAGATAATACAAAAGAGTATTGTTTACCAGAATATAAAATACTACAATGTGTGTTTTTTATTTAGAGTTTGAACACATTGAATACATTCTTTGTATATTATCAAGTTATCCATGACATTCCATAGCTAGATGGCTAGTTACAGAAAACATAGCATGGCTAAGGAGGGATTGAACAGAAATGTTGATCAATTGAGTCTTATCCATGACACTGAATTGTAATATTGAATGTCTTACTATTTTGTAAGTGATGTTTCATGCATAGCTCACTTTTTCCAATTTACTTCAATTAACGTAATTATGATATACAAAAATTCTGATATTACTACACAATTGTTAATTTCAAGTGAGAACGTTTATTTAATGGTATTTAATTTTCTTTTTGCCAGCTCAGAAATGCTTCAACAACAGTCATTACATGGCTTGTGCCGATACTTGCTGGAATTCCTGCGCTTCTTTAATATCTACCAATCAGTGTCCCTTGGATTGTTCCAAGGGGTGCCAATGTGATGGAGGTTATTATCTTGATGTAGACAGCTGTGTATCACTGGACAAGTGTGGATGTACCAACAGAGGCAGATATTATAAGGTATCATTTTGGTTTTGTTAATCCAAAGGGAATTAGCGATTGGTCTTGGACATCAGAAATATACTCTAGGGATGTTGTCCACTATGGGTTGGGACCGTGTATACCAACGGTTTGGATGTCTGTTGATATTTAGTCTTTACAGAAAGTAATTTTTTTGCCATACCTCTAAGTGTTTTCGCTCTTAATGACAATTATGGCTTGTGCTATAGATAAAGATAAAAGCATAGTAACTAAGTTATTTTTGGTTAATGAAGTGGTAGTTTATGCTTCTATTTCTACCTCATCTTCTTCTGTTTCTTCTCCCTTTATCCTATTTTTTTTCCTTTCACTTTTCATCATACTTTGGTACCCATCCTTCCAACCATCAGTTAAGTCCAGCAATGCCCAATTTATAGAGCATTCCTTAAAAAAATATTCTTTATCTTCTTCCAGATAGGCGAAACCTTCTTGAAAGATCATTGCAGGCAGCTCTGTACTTGCAAACCAAATGGCGTTGTGATATGTAGCGACCACAGCTGTGGAATCGAGAAGACATGCAAGACGACATCTATTGGATCCTTCGTGTGCAAGGAAAAGCAAGCGGCAACTCTTTGACTCATCACTTTGAATCAAATTAATCTCTTTATTTTAAATCAACGCATCATAGTGACCGTTACAAAAAATTTGAGACACACGGAAATAAAAAAATAAGTCTTTATAGGGGATTTTTTAAGGTTAAGGTGTAAAAATTTACATTCGGAACACATCTATTTTTATTTTTCCTACTAAGGAACGATCAAGATTATTCCAATCCAATAGCCCGAAAAAATTGCCTTGATGTCAAGGTTGCAGATTAGGTAAATTTTAATGTTTTGGATTGATTATTTGGAACAAGAGCAGCTGCAGGAATATCCACCATGTTAATCACATGATATCAAATAAAACGTGTAACAAACGCTATAATATGTATTTGTGTAGGATATGCAGATGTATTCTGAAACCAGTAAAGTATGTTAATTTGGTTCTAGAATGGCTTGTTTGAAATCATTTGTATTGATTATTTTATAATCTTAAATAAAAATGGGCATGCTAATTCTTGAATTGATGTCTTAAGATTTCTGGTTATGTACACAATATTTTATCAACGATCCCGTTATTTTATCGTTATGGTAACCTTTTTTTGCGTGTTAGTTTTGGCCAGGTGTGCCACACTTACCAGCCTCTACCATACTTACCACCTTTGGGGTAACAGGGGGATCCTGAGCCTCTATGTAAATTCAAAAGAGAGGGGTGTTCTTTGACTATTAGCATTGCCCTCACTCGGCTAGTAACCCAGAATGTACGTTATACCCCTAAGGACCATATATAATATTTATAATATTAATGATTAAGAAGAGAGATTAGATACCCACATGTAGCAGGGGTATAACATGAACAGCAATAATACACACAATAACAGAGCTTTGCAAGCTCGAATTACCCTTAATACCCCTCCTAAACAAACTTCCCCCTCCCTCCAGCCATTCTGAGGCACTTTGACGTGGAATTAAGTAGTGCTACTACTTTAAATATAGGTATAGGTATAGGGACACACGCATACTTTTTTTTGCCCCCTGCCCCGAAATGTTTTGACCTACCATTTCTGTATAGTCTTCTGTGTCACAGGGGCAGCTTTCTTCTGAGCAGACATCAGGCACCTCTCCAACAAGGAAAGCCTTCAAATATAATCAGGGCTGATTTCGGGCCTAGTTCTAAGCTCTGCCAGCCTGGGAGTTCCGAGCGCCCCTTTCCCGCTCTGCCTTTTAGCTGCCCACATCCTCTCACAAAAGCCCACACAAAGACACCACTGTCACCTGATTGGTGCAGCTGCTCACATGTCCCGCTTGATGGGAAGTACAACCAGCTCCTCCATTTTGAGTCCTGGCAGTGGCTTTGCAGCAGCATTGAATTAACTAAAAAATGTACAAGGGCATGCAAATTGGCACTTCTTTTAGCGGTTCCTTTACTATAAGCTCCATTTTATTTTATTTATTTAGTTTTTTTATCTTTAAACATCTTTCATAAAACGTTACATTTCTCATCTATTTCGAAACACGTAACTCCTACTTAATTTTGTCGTATGATTTATGTGTCAGAAAGGAAATAATTAAGAAGTTCTAGCGAAAATAATTTAAATTTTTTCCCATGCTTTGGGCAGATTACAACGTTAAAATAGCTACACCCGTTCTGTGAGATCAAACAGAGAAATTAAGCATTTTAAACATGGGGCAATAAAAATGTCAAAAAAAAAAAATTCTATGTACGAGTCAGACTATAAATTAAACTAAACGTATCTTCAGGCTAATTGTGAAATGTCATTCCTTCCATGCAACATAAACAATTTCAAAAAGTTCTGGTTCTGAAAGAATTGCAATGTACAATATTAAGTATTACTATTCATATGATTAATAAATATTAATATTAATAATTGGGTGGGGCATAGATTTTCTCTTTTTCCCTTTAAAAAAAAAAAAAAAATTAATCCATAGCAACAATACCTCTTAACTTCCCAAGTCAGGCTACACAGAGCCTTCCCTTTTTCCCAGATGAGGGGGTGGGACTAGCCATGAACATGGGCAGGGTTAGCTGCATAAGGGGCTGGGCTATCCCTAGATAGCTTAGAATTGTATGGCAGTGGGAGGGGAAAAGGGCGTTGAGTGGGTGTTCCCTGGAGGGTAGCATGAGCCAGATTCCCAGTGAAGCAGCGCTTCACCCAGAGACTGTGGAAAAAATAGCAAAATTTAAAAAAAATATTGATTTACATTTGCCAATAAATTTAAATTTAATCAACCATTTAAATCATTTAAATCATTTAAATTCCAGGAAAAAAGTAAAAAAACATATTATTTTCATCAATGCTTTTTGGTGATTTAATATTACAATTCTGTTTTTATTTAGATCATAAAAGGCAAATTTTCCTTTTAATTTAACATAAATTATCGCCAAATTGCTCTGAATCAACACTTCTATAATAGCCAAAATGTTACGTGATCCTCAAAAAATTCTATATTTGTTTCCATCATACTGGTAGATTGTTGAAGCTGGCGAAATTCACATAACAGTAGACTCTTTCTCATGGAATCCTCAGATCTTTCCTTTAACACCACTAAGGAAATTATAAATAAATGAGTATTAATTTCTCATTTTTTTAAAATAAAAATATTGGACTTGTACAGCAATTTCCTTTCTATGAGAACGATCCTTTGTCCCTCGAAAACAAAAAAAATCTAATTTTTTTTTTATATAAAAGGAAAAAATTCTCAGAAGAGGATGGCAATAAGACAAAGGATGTTCATTTTCTAAACAGTTAGTGGGCCGGAAGCTGCTCTCAGACAGAAAGTGATATAATAGAAATGAAGATCACATTTTCTATACTTATAGAAAATATACAGTATAGAAAATGTGATCTTCATTTCTATTATATCACTTTCTGTCTGAGAGCAGCTTCCGGCCCACTAACTGTTTAGAAAATGAGACCGCATAGATAGAGGATAGAATAAACATATTGACTCACCAAGGGTACAAATCACGAGGTCTCCAGGATTCAATCATCGCTATGACATCTGTATTATTTCCTTGAAAATCTTGGAGGTCGCCCGATGCATCACCGTTGAAGTTTACGCAAGCCCCGCAAACAAATTTCGCGAAGCTGTCCATGATGTGTATTTTTACGTCTCCACTATGGGTGAGCAGTATTGTCAACATTCTATCTATTTCAACCAAAGTGTATTTCTCTGTGACGCTGGCTGATAACAAGCCGCGCTCTTGAACTGGAAAGTGTGACAAGCGACCATTCACCTAAAACCAAAAATTTGAAAACAAATGTGAAATAAAACGTCAATGATATACTCAGGGTTCTCCAATGCACGAAATTAACTTTTCCTTTTCTTCTTCTTAGCATTATTATTTTTATTTTAGAGTATTTGGAACTGATTTGGAAATGATGGTTGACCATAATCATAGATCGAAAGTCATATAAAGTTGAAAACTTTTGTATCTTGAAAAAGGGCCTTGGAAGTCTTGAGCTCTTGTGGGACTCTACACATGGATTTATGGTGGCCGCTAACAGGATTTACATTTCTAAAGACTGGCTCTTCTGGGTCCAATATGGCAAAATCCATTTTCTTTTATACTATTGAAATCACAATTTATCCATCATATTCAACCCATACAACTCCATGAAATCTTCAGATGGCCACATTGATTTCTGTTTTTCTATGTAAGGGTTTATAGAGAGATAGATGGGATTGACTGAAACTGGAAGATTTTTCCCTCAGATACTCTCTTCTCTCTCCATATAGTATTAACCAACAATAAAGAAACTAAGATTACTATGCAATGACTTAGATACATGTGTCAATCATTTTCTATTCACTTACCCAAACCTCCTTGTCCTTAGATATGGTCACAAAAACATCTTGAAGGAAAATGTGGATCCTGACTACCAAAGGCTCTTCAAATCCACAGCTTTGAAGATCCACAATGACTCGGAACCATGACTCCAAATAAGTGTCACAGAGAGATACCAATTCATAAGCGCCGGGCGCTATTGGTCCTCCTACAAGCCCATCAAAAGTCGAAAACTTCTGAGAATATATGAAACAATCTGCTTTGTAGCATTTTCGAACCCCATTCTTTATTACACAATGTTCCATGGGAAGGCACGAAAACTCGCCGCAGGTCACGCTAGCGAACTGGCACGTACATTGCAAGCTGCAGTCTTCCGTAATGAAAGATTCTCCTTCCTGAAAAATGTTTGACATTACTGAAGTTTTTTTGGAAGCTAAAGATAAAACACAACACCTCGGGCAACTTCAACCATTATGGATCTGGGCAGCTTCCATCAGACGGCTAGAAGACAATAACCTACAAGATGTACCTGAGACTATTTTTTCTCAGCCTAGTCCGATGTGAAAGTTTTTGAGTTTAAGTAATCATGTTTTCTCAAATATCAATTACCTGTATTAAACCATTTAAAAAATGTCAAAAATACTACTTTCCATTTAAAAAGTTACTTACACTTAAGTATCTCCCATTAAAGACACATCCACACTTGTCCACTGTTATACATTGATCTCCATCAAACAGATATCCGACATCACATTCACATCCCTCGAAACATTGGTCTGTGCACGTCATTGGCGATGTGAGCCCGGCACAGGTGTTTTCACATGATTTAGTGCAAGGCTCATAGTGACTATTAGGTGGACAATTGAATCCTGAAAGCATAATAAAATATCAAGATGACAGCCTAAAATTTTATGGAAAGATTATCGACACTCCTACTTGGAATAATTCAAAATAAAAGGCTTTGCAGTTGGGGCATACACAGGAGCTGGGTGGATCACAGCTGAACACTGGTGTTATGGAGCCTCTCAAAGCCAACAGTGACCTCCTATGGACTAGATTCTAACATCAGAGCAGAATATTGCCCCAAGTAAACCTACTGTTGGCAGTTGAAAGTGAGTTCTTAGCTTCCTCTGAGGCAGACATCTCTTACCACTTCTTCAATAGCTTTTTAAGAGAAAGCACCACAATATGATGCCATCTGGAGAAGCGTGGTCTTTTGGAGTTCTTTTTTTTATAACAGGCAATGGGGAATCCATGAGCCTTGTGGATCCTTAGCTCACATTTTACCAGGCCCTACATATTATAGGGTCCCCACAGAAAGTTATGAGTCAGCTAGTTGATTTTAGGATTGTTTACATGTTTTAATTAATAAGAGATTCAGTAAAAATAATAAATCAAGACCGTTCTATGAAACACTGTTTAATTCAGGGAAAATTAAATGGGTATTGTATTCATGATGTTCAATCTTTTTTATATCTTTCAATCTTTTTTTTTATAACAGGCAATGGGGAATCCATGAGCCTTGTGGATCCTTAGCTCACATTTTACCAGGCCCTACATATTATAGGGTCCCCACAGAAAGTTAGGGGTCAGCTAGTTGATTTTAGGATTGTTTACATGTTTTAATTAATAAGAGATTCAGTAAAAATAATAAATCAAGACCGTTCTATGAAACACTGTTTAATTCAGGGAAAATTAAATGGGTATTGTATTCATGATGTTCAATCTTAAACAGAGAAAAGTACTTTTTTAGGCTAATATAGTACTGGCATTTGTATATTTTGCTCTGTATGTGTTTTGTTGTTTAGACTGGCCCTCAAAGCGTAATGAAATAAGCATACACATAACCATAACATTTTCTTGTACTTACGACAAAAAGTGTCAGTCCGCCATTGTGTAATGTTTACTCCAATATTTTGGCAAGCAGCTGTGTAGGCTTGCAGACTCTTACACAAGATATCACCCTTTCCTTGAGCTACACAGGAGTCATATGTACAGTCGTTAAAGTACTTATGTGGTGGAATTTTGTCGTGACATTCTTTCAATGGCCCGTCCTTGTCAGTGATCAATCCACACGATGTTTTGCTGATGTATGGCTTAATTTTGGTTTCATCGCATACAGGACATAGGGTTCCACACCCATTACCACACTTTAAACCAGGGACATTGACTTTCCATGCTGCACCAAATTCATCTATATTTTTGGTTATCCAGCCATTGGGCAACTGGAACTCATCTCTCTGGTCTCTATTGAAGTTTCCACAGAGGCCTTTCAATTTGCCACGGTAAGTATTTGGAACACTGAGTGCCACGTAGTAAACGGTGTCATATAGAACCTTAAGACCAAAGCTAGTTTGTAAAATAATGTTATTCCCCTCTTGGTTGATTAAAATATCTCCATCCTGTAGAATTAGAGGTAATTTGTAATCCTCTCCATTGACCTGCAGGAAAAATTGAAAACCAAACTTTTTGATTCCTTAACTACCATCGATTATTAAACAGCTAAACGTTATGAAGTCTGTATTTTTAAATGTAACCACTTAAATTAGAGCTGCCTTAATGTTGTTTCTGATCTATAGCACAGCCTTAGGAGAACTGTTCTCTACTTCTTTATTTTCATAATTAAAATAACAAAAGTGCCCCGACTACATTGTCCAAGAAATTTGAAACCAACCTTCACTTTCCACGTCTTTCCCTTTTGGAGGGTGAAGGTGAAACCAAAAACAGACACCTCCACCTTACTTGTCACGGCCACTGTGAAAAAACTTTCATTTTCCACCAATACAGAAAACTGTATAAGTTCATCAAATTTATTTGCCACCGATTTTGATAAGATGTAGGTACATGTTCCCTGGAAGTCATATGCTAAGCCATCAAAGGTTGTGTAGTGGGGATCTCCAGAAGCAACACATGTGCCAAATTCCTTTGATTGACAACCTTGAATTCCATTGACCACTTTGCATTCCTCATCTGGTCCACAGGATGTGTCTTGACATTGGACAACCCCATTATCTCCACACCGGCATTTCTCTTTGCATTGGTCATCGGTGTAGAAAACTTCATTCTTATGGTAGTATCTGTCCTTGTAGACACAACCACACTGGGCAACAGGAACACACTTGTGACCACTCAGGATGAACCCACTGTTGCAATAGCATCCTTCTTTACATGATGTTTGACAGTCGGTAGGGGAGGACATATCATAGCACACAGCAGGACAACCATTTCCACAAAGTTCATAATGACTGTTGATGGGGCAGGATGGACCTATCAGAAAGTAAGAGCAATGAGGAAAACACATTCACAAGTCAGAAATGATAATTTTCCCTTCTAGACTTTGTTCTTTTTGCATTTAAACTACTCAAAACATTCATTAATCTAAAATACATAGAGTGGAATGCCATCGTTGTCTGTTGTGTAAACGTGAATCCCAATTAGACAAACAACAATAAATGCAGAGTTAAGATCGGTACTATACTGTGATACTAAAAACAGTAACCCCTTTTCCTTTACTTTTTATGTTGGGTTACTGTCTGGAAAGTTTTTTGATGCTTTATGAACGATTTCCTTATAAACAGCTTATTGTTATAGGATCACCCATATGCAAGCTTCCAATGCGCCAATGTGACTTAATGAGATTAAGACCAAACTCAAGAAAGAGATTTTTTTTCCGAATCTTAGTATATATAACACATAACTTGAATTAAATTACCACAGAAGGTAGTTGACCTCCATTCTTCAAGTTTGACCCCAACAGCCTGACAGGCCAACACGTACAGACCAATCGAGGTACAGAATGATGATGGATGGCCTTGGTAAAAGCATGCATCATAAACACAATCGTTGAAATAAGGTTTTGGGTCAATGACTGATATACATTCTTTGAATGGTCCAGTAGACTTTGTGATGATCCCACAGTAACTGTCATTCGTGTACTGCTTCTTCTTTTCCTCTGGGCACTGTGGACAGTTTTTGATGCATTCTGGGGTGCATCCAGGAACATTTCCCACTTTCCAGCTATCGCCGAACTGTACAGGGTTAGTTGCAACCTGTCCATTCTTCATAGTAAAATCATCATTGGGATTATCGTTATTATTTCCACATAACCCAGCAACACCATTGGCATAGGAGCCTGGTATAGTCACTGCTACATAGTTGCTCCAGTCATAGGTAACAGTGACATCAAAGTTTGTTTTAATAATGCCCTGACTGCCGGTGATGTAGGCCACTATCCTATTATTTTTGAAATAGAAAGGAAGTGCAACAACAACCCCATTGATCTAGAAACAAACAAACGCTCAGATAATTAAAAGGAAAAACACATATATAGTAATAAACCGATAAAAATAACAGCATGTCAGGTTATGATGGCAAAATTGTATAATGGACCATTCCATGTGGTTAGATATTTTAGTATTTAATAAATTACTAAATTGAATTAACACCATTTCCTAAAATGTTAATGGTCTCACATCTCTTGGAAATGCCAATTGCTTACACCGATTGGTTTGCTTCATGATGATACATACCAAAATACGACGTGGGTAATCCATACTGAGGGTTAACGTCAGACCATAGACTTCCACAATGACTACTTTGGTGTAGGACACGGCTTTGTTTCCACGGTTATTATTCTGAACGTTAACAGTGAACTTGTTTAGAGACAGGTCTCTAGAAGTCACTCCGACAAGCTTGTATATACAGGTTCCCATGAAATCGTATAATTTTCCATCAAATGTTTTGTAGTGAGGGTCACCTGAACCTGTACAGGTGGAGAAGCTAATGGCCTGACACTTACGCTCTCCGTTGACTACAACGCACCTCTCCTTCGCTTTGCAGCTACTCAATTTACAAATCACCAAACCTGTTATTGGGTCACATTTGCAAAGCACCCGGCAGTTGTCATCAAGCCAGAATTCCTGGTTGGATTGGTAATAGAGGCCATTAAAGCTGCACCCACAGCTTGAAACTGGAACGCACTTATCTGAACTGAGTACAAAACCATCATTACACTGGCAGGACTCCACACAAGTTTCATTGCATTGAGTTGGGGCATCTTGATCAACGCAAGTGGCTGGGCAGGCGGTCCCGCAGAACTCATAATGACTGTTTTCTGGACAAGGTGGAACTGAAATAAAGTTAATAATTGAGTTATGTGATTTAATGATATATGAGAATTCCAGGGACTTGTTTTATTAAACCCCATACAGAAATAAAGAAAATATTCTAATTTCCTCACCCTAGAATATGCTGTGCTTGGACAGCTGAAAGTAGCTACACCGGGGTACATACCTACAGTAAAAGGACCGAGTAGAGTTTGATGGACCACATTGTTTTATCTTTCACTACTAAGCACATGGAAACTGATTGCAAACTTTCGAATATCAAGAGTTCACTTCCCTCATCCATTATTTGATCCATACTTACCACAGCCAGAAAGTGTTCTCCAGTTATATATCCTAACACCGTGTTTCCTGCAGATTGCGTCATAAGCGGCCAGAGCCTGGCACAGGAGCTGTTTAGATCCACCGTAGATGCAGACATCATAAATGCAGTTCTCAAAGAAGATATCTGGATTGACTTTAACATGGCATTCCCTAAAGGGTCCATCCACGGTTTTGATGATAAGACCACAGAACCTGTTACTTCCATACAGTTTCTTTTTACTCTCATCACAAGCAGGGCATATACCACGGCAGATGTCAAAGCAAAACAGATCGCCGTCATTGACTTTCCAGCTCTTGGCCCAGTCTAAGATGGATGTGACTGGTCTGTTATCTACTCCAATCAACTCATCTCTGCTATTTTGGTTGAAGTTTCCACAGAGACCACCAACAGCATTGAAATATCTACTGGATAAGGTGATCACAACGCGAGAGTTATAGTCATAAGTTACTTGAAGGCTGAAATCTGTACGCACCACTGCGTTGGGACCACTAATGGTTATGAAGATCCTCCCGTCTACTAGTATCACTGGTAAACTGGCTATAACATCATTTATCTAGAAAGAGAAAGTCATAATCTGAGATTGCTAACATTGAATTAATTTTAGAATGGATCTGGTGTCTGTCCTCGGCAAAAGTAACTTAGTAGAAGCGGAATTTTAATGTTATTTGAAGTCCCTTCATATGAAGCTTATTCTTTCCATGGTTTGTTTAAAAAAAAAACTTTACATAAATTAAATCAAATATATGTTTTGATACCAAAATATTTATCAAACGCCTACGTAAATACTTTCTGATTTCTGAATTAATGTTAATATAATAAATGTTTTTTGTTAAAAAGAGTCAACATCTCGTTGTTCATTTTTTAAATTCTTACTCCAAATCTTACTGCACCAATAACCAAAAAGTAAAAATTAAGATTTAATATTGGTATCATTCACTGTATTCCTTTCATACAATTTGTAAACTTACCCGAACTTTTTGGAATTCGCCTTTAATAATTGAAATCTTGTAGCCGTATGCATGGATACTGACAGTTCTAACAAAGGACACAGCTTGGCTTCCTCTGTTATCATTCTTCTCGTCTACTGTAAACGGCACCAAGCTGACATCGTTCCCAATATATTTAGACAGAATGTAAGTACAAGTGCCCTGGAAGTCGTAGTTATAACCATCAAAGGTGCGATAATGGGGGTCACCCCAGGCCCAGCAGGTGCCGGTATAATCAGGGACACAAACTGGGTTTCCATTTTGAACTTTGCAGGTCTCCTTAGTTCTACATTTCACAGATTTGCATGGGTCTGAAAGAAAATTAGATAATATTATATATTATAATAATTATTATATTAATAATAATAGTAATAATAATAATAGGGGTAAAATGGGTAAATCAATGGCAATCAACAACTCAATGTTTTGTTTTTGCCTTCAGCTTTTTAATCTCTCATCTTTACTTCTCTTCTTCTTTTATAAAAAGTATCCCCATCTACTTTCTTTCCCAGCTTTTAAAAAATTTATTTTTCTTACTCAACCTCAACTTTTGAACCGAATGGAACCAAATGTAATGTCCACATTTCTGGGCTCGCCTGGCCAATGAAGCATAACATTGCCACCGAAAGTAGTCAAGGGAACAGACATGAAGTATAATTCGACGGCTGTATGGTAGGAAGGTCCATTATCTTTAAGTTGAGGTCTTTAGACTTTGCAGTCCCTCTAATACATCTACCACAACCAGCAAATATTTACTAGTGCGAAAAGGGCTTAGCTTTACCTTTATTGATACATTTAACAATCCCATCTCTGATTTGACATTTTTCATCAGCAGCACAGTCAGTCTCCTTGCAGAGAAGAAGTCCTGAAGAGTAACAGGTACAGACTAGTTTGCAGTCAGGGGATAGGATGACCTCTGAGGGCTGCACAAATAATACAGGAAAAATTAAGTATTATATTTCAAAAAGTGAGTGCTACAATGTAACTATATACTTCAAAAAAGGAAAAATATTACACTAGTTGGTAGCTGGTTAGTGTACCAAATACTAGATAAGAAAGTTTGGGAGATCCCACGGAAATAATATATTGCTGTGTCTAAAATAATTATTACTTTCTCATGAAGAACTATTGGCAGATGTGTAGTCATTGTACAACGTCGCACGTGTACACACCTGGTAGTATTTCCCATTAGCAAAGCAGCCGCACATCTCCACTGATACGCAACCCTGACCATCAAAGAAGAATCCATTGTCGCACTCACAACCTTCAGAACATGTGGCAGGGCACTTGACGGGGTCAGTGATGCTGGTACACATTGTTGAGCAGACATCAGCACATAACTTGTATTGGCTATTTGGGGGGCAGTTTAAAGCTAATAATATATATAAAAAAAACCATGTATTAGCAGTGAACAAAGTGGAAAACGATGGTCAATTTGCCCAATAACATTATATTTACAACTTTTTAAGGGGTATATCATTCCTCCAGGATTCATGAAAATTGAACAGGAAGATGTAAACAATTAAAATGGCAGAATGTACTATTAGTGGTACTCTATGGACAGCAGTGACAACTTTCTTTCTTATAAGATGGACAGCAATGTATACGTTGAAACGCCAGGAAAGCATTGAGGGGTATCAATTGGAAAAGCAGTACGTTTGGACGCATAGAAAGAGATAATTAACATAACTAAGCAGGTGGTCGTATAACTTTACAAAGAAGGGCTCAATGTATTATTCATGGTCTGCAAGGTAAAAATAATTAGACATGGTTAAATGATCCTAACTTCCATCAAATGATCCACCATGAGCATTTCTAATCAAGGTAGTCTGTACAATACTTACGACATAAAGCTTCGGTTCTCCATGGTTGGACAGTAATACCAAGTGCTTGGCAGGCAGCAACATAACTCTGAATATTTTGACATAGGATGTTACCATCTCCGGGAAAAGCACACAGGTCAAATATACAGTTGTTGAAATATACCTCAGGGTTAATAGCAATATAACAAGCACTCAATGGACCACCGCTCTTCTTCAGGAAGCCACAATAGTTCTCTGTTCTGAATATTTCTTTTCGTCTGTCATCACAAGGTGGGCATGGATTGCCAGGACCTCCACAACCATCATTACAACTTACACCAGGAATCTGGACTTTCCAGGCAGCTCCAAAAGTGGTGGCATCAGGAGCTAACCTCTTGTCGGGAAGTTGGAACTCATCTCTTCTATCGCCATTATAATTACCGCACAGGCCACTAAGCTGGCCCTTGTAGTTTCCTGGAACACTGACTATTACATGATAAACCAGATCATATGTGACTTTAAGGTTGAAATCCGTGTCAATAGTGACTCTCAAGCCATGCTGATAGGCTTTGATTTTTCCATCTTCTAGAGTAATTGGGAGGTTACTGAAAATTCCATTGACCTAGTTGAAAAACAAAAAAGCAAAATATGGCACATTAACATTAACTTTACAAAGTATGGTATCCAGGATAAGTAAGAACCTAAACTTTCCATACTAGTCCGCTCAATGTGCTCAATAGACATATAATTACTTCTGACTTCAACCTGTAGATTTCTGGATCTTCTTACCAGGATTTGACCACGTTGATTAAACTGAAGGACAAGGTTGTATCCATAGACATCAATGGACACCAACTTGGTTACAGACACTGGTCCATTGCCCCACTTTTCATTTTTCACATTAATCAGAAAAGGTACTAAACTGGCATTAGTAGTTTTGGAGAGTATGTAGGTACATGTGCCTTGGAAATCGAAGGCAACACCATCAAAAGAAACATAGTGGGGATCTCCAGATGCAGAACACTGGGCAGAACCAACAGGTTGGCATTTCTGGACTCCATCAACCAAACTACATTCTTCATTGGCACCACAGGTGAAAGGTTTGCACTCGACCGCTCCACTTGATGTACAGACACACTGCGGGTTGCATGTTCCATTGAGAAAGAAAACTTCTCCAAATTTGTAGTATTTATCCAGGTAAATACAACCACACAAAGAAACAGGAACACATTCAGTACCACTAAGAATGAAGCCATCATCGCAGACACAACCTTCTGAACATACTGGGTTACATCCCAATGGTGGAGCAAGTGAAAAGCAGGTTGGCAAGCACCCTGGTGCGCAAATTTCATAGTGACTGTTTTTGTCACAAGTGGGACCTATAACAGATAGAGAAATGTGTGGCATTGGTAAAATATTGTTCACATGGTTTATTATTATTAAATGGGGGCTAATTTGTTTTAGGGGTTCTATGAAGGCATGTAGAATTAGCAAAAGATGTTTCCACTAGAAAAATCTGCCATTATCATCCTTATCCATATAATTAATGTTTTTCTAAATGGACAATTGAAAACGTGTGCAATGTAGCAGGTACAAAGAACACTTACTGCAGAATGTGGCATTTCTCCAAGGGTAGACAGTGACACCAGCCTCTTGACAAGAAGTTGCATAGGCACTTATGACCTCGCATTGGACATCGAGACGTCCACTATAAATGCATGCATCAAACACACAATCCTTGAATACTCCTTCCGGGTCTATCTTGACATGACATTCTCGGAAAGGTCCAGCCTTGTCAATGAGAAGGCCGCACTCTTTCTTGCTAGAACGGTAACGCGCTTCGAACTCTGCTAGTTTGGGGCAAACCCCCGGATGTTCTTCAATACAACCAGGTGTATTTTGCATATTCCAACTCTTGGCGAATAAGTTTGTGTTAGCAGTGACCTGATTGTTCTTCATGACAAATTCATTGGCTTTGTCACCATTAAAGTTTCCACAAAGACCACACACTGCCCCAGCATAAGTGCTGGGAATGGTCACGGCCAAGTAGCTGTCCCAATCATAGATGACTCGTAGCCCAAAACTAGTCTGGAGGATAGTTTTGTAGCCCTGCATGTAGATTGACAGCTTGCCTTTGTCAGTGATGTACGGGAGATTGGCCAAAGTTCCATTTAACTAGAACAGGCAAAGAAAAAAAATAGACTATTTAAAAATTCACACAAAACACAAGTTTATCATCTGCAAGCTACACAAAAACATACATGTTTTACACATAAAGATGAATATTGGCTTCGTTTTAAGAAAAAACAAACAGTAAATAGTAAACTATTGCCATATATATTCCCCAAATCTCTCCCATTATGAGTGTTTGTCTTAAGACATTTTTTTAATATTACATTATTTGTAATCTTTTAGAACTCACCAGAATCCTTCCTTTGTTTTGTCTTTTGAAACCAACTGATAAGTTTGAGAAAGTCACCTGGACGGCAGAGGTATATGACACCACTTTGTTACCCCTGTATTCATTCTGGACACTGATCAGAAAGTCCACCAGGTCAGTTGACTTCTTGCAGACTCCTACAAACTGATAGATGCACGTTCCCTGAAAATCATATCTCACCCCATCGAAGGTCATGTAGTGGGGGTCTCCAGATGCTATACAGGTGCCGTAGCTCAATGGGTAGCAGTCTTGAATGCCATTGACCACAGCACACTTTTCAGAAGGCTTACACCGCGTGGCCTTACACTCAACATTCTTGGTGCTTGGATTACAAACACATTGACTCTCACACTTAGTGTCTCCCCAGAACTTTTCATTGGCACCATACAATTTTCCCTCGTAAATACAGCCACAATTGGCCTTGGGGATACATTTACCTTCATCTAACACGAACCCTTCCTTACACTCACACGTTTCCACGCAAAAGTCAGAACATGTAGTGGGAATGGCTTCGTCGCTACAGGTTTGGGGGCAACCGCTGCCACACAGCTTGTACTGCCTGTTTTCAGGGCACTGTAGTGCTGCCAAAAGAAGGCAAAACAGAATACAATGAATTAAATTAAGTCATTTCTCACTAAACACAAACGGAACCCTCATTTAAAAATTACAATATACTTGTATAACCTTTATTATCTAATATTAAATTTACAAATTGAAGGAGGACTTTGTGAAATGGGCTAAAAATATTCAGTTTATGTAATTTTGCTTTCAGGAAGTGGACTGCTTTTGACTCTTGGTGGGCTTGGATATATGTAGGTTTTAGTGTATTTACATGCTGGAGCATAGCTTTTCTTCCAACGACACTTCTACGGAATCATGATACAGTATATCTATTCATTTATATTAGCAATGGTAGTACCACCACTGACTGTAAATCAGTAGGAGAAACTCCAAGACATACTTACGGCATCCAGCCAGCTGTCTCCATTCTTTAATCTGAGAATTATTTCTCTGACAGGCATCCGCGTAAATCTTTATGCTTTGGCATAGAATCTGCCTTAATCCACCATATAAACACGCATCGTATATGCAGTTATCCAGATAGATTTGGGGGTTGATTGAAGAGTGGCACTGAGCAAAAGGCCCATCTCCTGTTTTTGATATAAGTCCACACGCCTGGACACCCCCATATTTTTGCTGGTTCTCCAACGGACAGATCCAGCATTCTCCATTACAATTGTGCCAGCAAAACCTGTCCCCATCCTCTACTCTCCAGCTTTTGCCAAAATCAGGTAAATTTGTAGCCTGAGCCCCGGTTGGCGTCGCCAAGTCATCGGCTGGATTCTCATTATAGTTACCGCACAGACCACAAACATTTCCAAAGAAGCTACTGGAGATATAGATAACCAGGGCAGAGTTCCAGTCATAGTACACAATGAGAGTGATATTGGTCCAGATAACAAGTGTGAGACCAGATTGGTAAATTCGGACCTGGCCGTTATTTAGCACAAGCGGAAGCCGTTGGTGTTGATTATTAACCTGAATTTATTAAAGAGGTAGAAGAAAGTGACAAGTAAAGTCAATATATATCTTACAACACAATATGCAGAGATTCTTGTTGCTTAATTGTACAAAACACACAATGGAATGAACCACGTAGAAAATGCCTCCCCTTCCCTACAATGTTCTCCAAAATCTGTAAAGAAATGCCTCAACCGATTTCATTATAGAAAAAGGCTCCAGGCAGGTTTATTGAAGGAGAAGGACAACCGATTTCATTGTCAGCCAATATAAAATTTAGAGATAATAATAGATTCATAGGCACTTACCCTCACAAAGCCATATTCATTTCTGAACACAGAAATGGTAAAGTTATACACCTGGACGGTAACAAAGCCAACAAAGGAAACACGGGTGTTCCCTCTGTTCTCATTTTTGGCCTCGACGTTGAAAGCTGGGAGGCTGGTGTCACTTCCACATGTCTTGGCGATGGTATAGGTACATGTCCCTTGGAAATCATATGTACGGCCATCGAATGTGCGATAATGAGGGTCCCCAACTGCGTGGCAATAGGATTGTGTCTCGGGAACACAAACTGCCTTTCCATATAATATCTGACACTTCTCCTTAGGCCTGCATTTCACAGTACTACAAGAGGGACCTAAATAGCCAGAGTAGATAGAAAGGTTACTACAATATTCTATACATTTATGTCAATGATACCACTCATAACGTTACCAACAATCAAACCAATAATTCCCAAATGAAAGTCTAAAATAATCAAATAGAATATAGTCATTGATAAATGTAAGGTGTGAGTCATTAAAATGGACCGATAACGTGGCCATAGGAAATTGCATCCCCATTACACATACCTTTGTACCTTTTCTCTTTCAATCACCCATATACTTTACTGAACTCATCTCACATGTTTATTCTCTCCAAAGTTTTGCTCTCAACCCTTTCCTTATACCCATTTGCAAACCGCTCTCCATTCTAGTGTCCATTTCCCGGTGTCCCACTACAATTCCCAATATCCATATAAAAATCTCACGAAAACTTCTAAGCCATAAAAAAAGTTAGCATACTGACACATCTATTAATAAATGTGAAGTAGCCGCTCTTCTAGTTGACTCCTTGAAACTAAACAAAACCTTATACTCACCTTTGATGCAGATGGCTGGAGTCCCATAACTGTTCTGGTTGGCGATTCCATATGATAGCAGGAGAAAAGGAGAAGATGGATTTACCAAAGTCTGAAAACTTAAACCGGTTCCTAAATTTTGAGATGCCCATGAATACTCGGTTCCAGGGATGTTTTTCCAAGACAGAGTAACCACCTTATTGTTTAAGGTCAGATTAGGAGCATCTGATGTTTTTGCAACAACTACACCAAAGTTATCAAATTTCTCTTGGCCAAATATATAATACGATGTACAGTAACTGCTGGTTGGATAAATTGTCGTCAGAAAAGGTGTATATCTAATGCCTGATCCGGATGTACCACCAATACAGTAGTACATCACCTGGACCCCAGCAGCAGCTGTGATTGAAATAGCAGTCAGGGGAGGAACGTCCAGTTTAATCACTTCACCTTTGGTTAATGTCCGGGAATTTGCTAACGCACCAATTTGATAGTTGACTTTGGTGGTTTGAGAAGCCACCACATAGGCAATGTCAGATAGATTCTGGGAGATAATAGGTGGTATGATGAAACTGGTTCCCCAAGCCGGAACTGGTTGTAGTTGCTCATAGACATGGCTACATCCTGTTTTTCTCGAACCACATGTAAAACCACTCAGAACAGCTACTGGCTTCTCAGATACAACTCTGGTTCCGGAGAGATCGCCGTCACTGAGAAACTGGTAGGCAGTGTAGGGCCTTAGTACCCATGAGGACTTCACGTTAGCTCTAGAAAGACCATCTTCAGTTTGCACGGGACTGGTAAAGTAAATGTCAAGACTTGTCTGTTCCTTTCCACTTATTACCGAGAACTGCTTGGACGCCAAAGTTGAAGGTGTCACCACATAATATTCTGTCCCCCAATATTCGAACGGGTATAAAACGCTAGTATCACTGCCTAGCTGTTTGTAATTTAAAGAAATTACTGAGATATCCTTATCGGACTGTATGACAACAACATTACTGGACCTTTTGGCTCCTAGTACTTCTACAGTTGGAGGTATTTCAATACCGATTGTAAAACGGTCATTCACAGTAAAGGATTTCTGATAGTTGGACGTGTTAACAAACAATTTTACATGTGTGGATGGGGTATATCCGGTAATAAAGACCTGAAAATTGATAGCAATGCTGGTTGGTTGATTGTTTTCCATGAAAACTGTGATAAATTCTTTGCCCAGTTGACGTGCTGTGCAGTACCCTAAAATTAGAGTTAAAGAAGAAACAATATATCACTTAGGTCGCAAAGAAACAAATACACACAAATGAGATGGGATCACAAAATGGGTAAACATTCAGTGAAATTTTGTACAGATTCATCCTGAGATACTTTATTCTAGAGAGTGTTGGGGTGTGTATATTTTAACTTCAGTCAGATGCAAACATGGATGCCCACACTGGCATTAATCTAAAATTGTTTAGAAAGGGCCCTTCTGACTGAATTGAACCGTTCCAGATTGGAAGGGCCTTTTCTAAATTATTTTGAACTAGCACAGGGAGACAGGAGTGTATTTGGGGTCACTTGATGTCACTTGACCCTGCTATTAAACTGAGACTGCCCACACAGTGTGTAAGCAGCTGGATAGCAAACTGCAGGAGCAGTGAGAGGTAAGCAGGGAGGGGCGGGTAGGTTGGATATATGTGTTTGTGTATGTAAACATGGATGTGTAATTGTGTGTGAGCATGGATGTGTACTTGTGTGTGGGAGCATGGATGTGTATTTGTGTATTGTGACAAACCCTGTAGCATGAGGGCCATACATGTCACATTTAGGGGTCCTAAGCACAGTCCTCTAGGGCAATCAGAGTCAGGAACACCAGCTTGTAGCAAAACAGCGCTTTATTTTTAATCGCTTAAACCCCAAAAACCAAATCATAAAAAGAAAACCTAGCTCCCAATTGGAGCCCTCTCTAACTAAAAACCAGACTGACCAACCTAATTACCCACTAACTCGACCTCCCAGCCAGGCCCAGCTAAGCCAGGCTCTGGAAAACCTCCCCCAGACAGCACACAAAAGGTCCAGGAAGGTATTGCCTCACTTGGCTCAGGGATGGTCTTCTTCAGGGCCTCTCCTTGCCCTGGGAGCGTAGGGAACTATCTCTCCCTCCAACAGTTTTTCTGATTATCAGGCTCCAGGGGTTTTTAATGCCCAGCACCTGTGCCTGACGCCGGCCCCATAGGAATCCCAGACCGGATCCTGCAGACTTCTAGCCTCCTGGAAAAGCCGGCATGGAATTTTCCCAGAATGGGGGAACGGAGCATTGGCCCACCCTGCTCTCCAATTGCTCAACCCCAGGGACCCATATTTATGCCCTGGATAGCACCTGTACCCAAATGCCAAAACAAGCATCTCCCTGGGGTTTACACTGTCACAGTATATGGATGTGTACTTGTGTGTGTGGGCATGGATGTGTACTTGCGTGTATGTGTGTGTGTGAGCATTGATATGTACTTGTGTGTATGTGTGTGTGAGCATGGATGTGTACTTGCGTGTGTGTGTGAGCATGGATGTGTACTTGCGTGTGAGAATGCATGTGTACTTGTGTGTGTAAGCATGGATGTGTAAGTGGGGTGAGATGGAGTGTGTCTTAGTGAGTATGAGTAAGTGTGTAATTTGTGTGTTTACATATGTTATTTGTCGGAAGGGGGGCAATAATGACACAGACTAGCTGTTGAAGTCGGGGGCTCTGGGGTAATTTTCACACCAGGGCCCTGTGGTTTCTAGTTCCGCCCCTGAATTTTATGAAACACTCTTTTTTCTTATATATGCATTTACTCTTAATTATTATTTTGCAAATTTCACTGGAAAATATATTGAATTTTATTTGATTGTACATAATGATGGTTCAGGTTTTCTTTTCTTTCTTTTCTTGTTCATGGATATGATGATCACTCTGTAGAATGTTTCCTTTGAGTTCTGATTAAGAAAGTTGTTATAGGGGTAGCTTTACGTTTTTAGGCTTCTGTGATGATTCAGGGGCCAATAGTTACCCAATGGATACATTTTTTTTTTTTTAAACTTTTATTTTTGCCGCAGACAGGAGGTATAAAGTATAAGTATACAAGCATACATATACAAAGACCAAAAAGAAAAAAGGGTTACAAGATGGTCATAAAGCAGTCGTCAGTGGTACAGTGGTAAATAAGACAAAGTAAGAGCATGATTAGGAGTACGATGGATACATTTTTTATTTGCAAGTTTCTCAACAGCTCTACTCTTAGCCCTCATATATAAGAACTTTCCTGCCAGACCCCACACATTCTCAGACACATATTTTATGAGTAATGAAACACCCTTTGAAAACTTAAAGAGAATATTATAGAACTCACCACATAGGAAAGCCAAGGAGACCCAAAACTGAAGGGGTGTCTTCCAATCCATAGCTACCGAGGAAACAAAGAGTACCAGTTTAAAATGTTTACATTTTTTACCACGTGGTTGTTAAATTATGATGGCTCTTTTCCATATTTGATGAAACCGCACAGATAATACATCATTTTGTTCAGGAGAAGTTTAAAATAATAGAACTACATAAAACATAATAGTAGCATACCTAGCGGGGGGCAGTCCGCCCCGGGTGCTGCTCGTCAGGGGGGTGCCACGGGCTAGGGTAACCACATGTCCCGGATCCCCGGCAGCCTCGTCATTTTTTTAATTTTTTTTTACATGGAGGAGAGCAACCGCTCGGAGCCCCTCAGTCTCCTTCTCGAGGTTTTAACTCTGTCGCAGTGCCGGCATGTCATGCTGAGTGCCAAAATATGATGTCATATTTCGGCGCTCAGCAGTGAAGCAGCGGCAGAGCAGGAAGCAGCGGCAGAGCAGGAAGCAGCGGCAGGAAGACGGAGGCATTGTGCTCCCACCGCAGGACTTCTGGATGGTAAGTCCAAAACCTTTAACTACAAAGGGAAAGGGGAGCTAGTGAGGAGGGAGGGGGGGAGAGGGGGTAGATAGTGAGGAGGGAGGGCGGTAGATAGTGAGGAGGGAGGGGGAGAGGGGGCTAGATAGTGAGGGGGGAGAGGGGGGAGATAGGGAGGAGGGGGGAGATAGTGAGGAGGGAGGAGGGGGGAGATAGTGAGGAGGGAGGAGGGGAGGGGTAGATAGTGAGGAGGGAGGAGGGGGTAGATAGTGAGGAGGGAGGGAGGGGGGTAGATAGTGAGAAGTAAGGGAGGGGGTAGATAGTGAGAAGAGAGGGGGTAGATAGTGAGAAGGGGTAGAAAAGGAGAAAAGGTAGATAGTGAGAATGAGTGAGAGAATGAATGAATGTGTGGATGAATTGTCTGAATGAAGGAGATAATTAATGAGTTTATGAGAATGCATTAATGAATGTGTAAATTTGTGTGAATGAGAGAGAATAAATGATTGTGTGAATTAATTATGTGAATGAAAGTGTGAATTAGTGAGTGGCTGTTAAAGTGTTTTAGATTCTAGATTCTTGTGTTAATTAAGAAATTGAAAGTGATAAAGACTATTGTAACAACCAAGCTGTTACAAATTGAAGTTCACTATTCTAACTTCACCTACATAGTAGAGTTCCGAGATTCAAACAAGATATATATATGTGTCCATTACAAATCCACCTCATATGTATATCATGGAGCATCGACCTGCATAAATCTTCCTTAATTTGAGTTATTTCTCCCCTATTGTTAAGTTACCATTGTCTTTTTTTCTTAGCAGCTGATTGGGTTTATAGACTGTTTTCTCCACCTTTTACCAAAGAGCTCCCATAAAGTAAAATAGCCGCTTACATTAAAATCAAATCTCTGCAAATTACAGTAATTGCCAAAAAATATATACTCTATTGCCAGTTTAACAAATAAAAATAATAGCTCATAAATAATAATAGCTCATAATGGTGACTGCTATCCTTAACCTGCCTAAGTCTTTAAAAAAAACCAATAATAATAACAACTGTACCTTTTTGTCCTTGAACCACTTCTTCAGCAAGTGACAAAAATAGGGATCTAATTTATTATATACCAGAGTCACAGCAGTAATTAGAGACTGTAACGCCTACAGGGGACATGTTTGCCAAAACGAACAATAAAGTAATAAAAATTATGATAAAACTAAAGGGACAGGTGTGAAGGAAGGTGTTTAAATAGCCTTAAATGTGACCTATGATTAAAAATGACAAATTTTTCCGTTAAAATGATCATTTAACATGACCTCAAGTGCGTACAAGATTCCATAAAGCTATTACAATAGGAGGATGATTATTAATAATAACAGTCAAATTGTCAATATACAAAACTGATAATAAGAGTAACGCACATAAAGGCAGACTCGGACAGAAACAGAAGGGGGGCCTGGTCTTGAAAGCTTACAATTGATTAGATTAGGGTTGAGTGGGAAAGAGGATGACTTAGTTGTAGTGAAAGTCATGTGAAGAAATCAGTGGCCTGGAGATCTTGAATGTGAAGAATAGATTGTAAGCTTCCCTAAATCTGGCTGATTTTACAGAAAAAGGTAGGGAATTCAAAAGAACCAGTCCGACTTGGTTCAAAATTCTGAATACGCTAGTGGTGGTTGATACCAAAGAAGGAGATGCCAAAGAAGTGAACAGAGAGGTAGAATTTTAACCAAGAATGTAATTATGGGGGTTTGCAGAAGGGTCAACAGTGTCAGAGGCTTCAGAAATGTTCAAAGTGGTGAAGAGGATGTTAGTAATTTTGGTGTGCTATGGAATAGAATCTATGTGATGGTAGGTTAAGTGTCAAGAGGAGGGGCCAGGAGCAAAATAAGAATGGATGGTAGTTAAATAGGGACGTATCAGGCATCACATGGATTTGAACCTGCAACCCTGTGGATTCTAGGTAAATCACCTACCCACTACTCCACCGGGTGGATCTTGGATTGCAGTGTCCTTCTGCCTCTCCTTGGACCATGCTGTTCCCTAATGCTCTTGAAACACCTGCCCCTCGTTTGGTCAATTAAGGCTTAATATAAACCAGGCATAAGCCTAGCCTCATTGCTAGAGCATTGTGTTCCTGGCCCTGTATACTGAGCTACTGCTTTGCTGCATTTGATCTGTCTCTGCGTATGACTCTTGGCTATGTCAACGATCCAGTTTTGTTTACCAGACCCTGGAGTGTTCCAGATGTACCTACCTGTCCAGCTGCTTCCTAGCCGCCTGCCCTGCCTGAGGGCTTCCTAGCCACCTGCCCTGCCTGAGGGCTTCCTAGCCACCTGCCCTGCCTGAGGGCTTCCTCGCCGCCTGCCCTGCCTGAGGGCTTCCTCGCCGCCTGCCCTGCCTGAGGGCCTCCTAGCCGCCTGCCCTGCCTGAGGGCCTCCTAGCCGCCTGCCCTGCCTGAGGGCCTCCTAGCCGCCTGCCCAGCCTGAGGGCCTCCTAGCCGCCTGCCCAGCCTGAGGGCCTCCTAGCCGCCTGCCCAGCCTGAGGGCCTCCTAGCCGCCTGCCCCGCCTGAGGGCCTCCTAGCCGCCTGCCCCGCCTGAGGGCCTCCTAGCCGCCTGCCCCGCCTGAGGGCCTCCTAGCCGCCTGCCCCGCCTGAGGGCTTCCTAGCCGCCTGCCCCGCCTGAGGGCTTCCTAGCCGCCTGCCCTGCCAGCGGGCTTCCTAGCTGTCTGCCAGTGGGCTTCCAGTTTCCTGCCTGGTTTTATCCTGCTCTCTCTGAACACCTAAAGATGGTGCCTAAGAGAAAATCTAAATCTGACAGGATGTAGGATCTATGGAAGGTTTCATTAAAATAGGAGAGGTTTGAAGGAGAGAAGGAACATGTCAGTGGGAAAAAAAGAGATGTTAAGTGGATGGTTAGGTGTAGGAGTGAGGGAAAGAGAAGGTAGGAGATGGGAAGAAATATGGTCAAGTGGTCAGGTCTTGAAGACATCAGGAACCTCATTAGGGGTGACAGGATGGTTAAGGTGCCAACGTTCCAGGAGCTGGTTTGATGTAACATGGAACATCATGAGGGAGGATGTAATCCTTGCTGATATTTTTTATGTTTTGTAAGATCTTGGGTAGAGGAGAACGAGGAAAGAGCCCTTAGGGTGTTAAAAGTGGAAAAGAGATGTTTAGATTTAAGAAGTTGGATAGTTATGTTTTCCTACGATGACTGATTAAGAACATTAAACAATGCACTATTATACTTTTTATGCTTCTAGCTTTAACAAGACTTTTGAAGCCATTGTTTCCCGAGTCAGGGTAAGGTCACCTAATAAAACAATGCTTTATAATAAATCTATATGTACAATTACTGAAGCTCACATGCTGTTCCAATGACAGGTTTAATGGTTACAATGCAATACAGAAGAGACATAGAGACATTATAATTTTCCTGTTCTGACTTTTTAACAAAATTTAAGATCTTCTGAAGAAGACCAAGCATGACCACTAGGACAACTCCAAAGATAAAAAAAATCAGCTCAAAGATCCAGCCCGGTTCAAGGGTCCTATTTTCTATTTTTTTGTGTAGCCAAATCAGATTTATTTGTCAAATATTCTGAAAATGGCTGTTCACGGAGAGAGTGATTTATATAATGCCCCCCATAAATTCTTCACCATAGGTAGCAAAATTACTTTTTTTAACAAGGTTACATATCAGTCCAATTTGTGGCCCAAGCCCCCTTTATTCCATTTTTATTTTCATCAGAGACTATTTTAAAACCCTTTAAATAACTTTAAATGGAGCATGTTATGATACTCACTTACTTTCCTATGTTATTGTTCATTTTGTGTATAATTAATTTTAATCTTGTTTTCTTTTTTTATTGTGCATTCCCCACTCATTTAAATGGTTCCACTGAATCTGCTGGTGCTTCCTATACAACAGAGTATACCTAGACAGTGACATAAAATGGTTAATGGGCAGGAGGAGGGCAAGATGCTAAACCGAGCTCGGTCAGACCATAGGAAGCAGGATAGCTTTCTCAATATGTACGGGTTGCAGCAAAAAATGGTTAAGGTGGCTCGACAAACTTATGCTGAGCCTGTACTTCTTTGCAGGCAAGTGTTTCCACAAAATACTCTATTTTTAGCAGTTTGATTACAAAAAAACCCATTAGAACAGGTGTCAGCAATTGTGTAGACATTGTATCTGACCTGACCCAGGTATGGCCATTTACCAGTTTTGCTGGCAAAGTAAACCATGGAATCACAAAGGAAGGAAGACAATTCTTTTACTCACCTTTTTTTTTTTAGGTGTTATGCTTGACACATTCCCATTTTCTATGTGGCGCAACAACAGGAGGTGTATCTACAGCTGTGTCAAAGTGCCAACCCTAATTTTTAACTCTGGACAATGATAGGGGAGGATACAGATCATGACCAATAAAACCCAAAGCCAAAATGAATATGGTTACTAGACATGGAACAAAAAAACTATTTGGTCACATTTCTTTGTTTGATGCCTGATTCATTGGTTTTCAGAGGACAAACTTTATTCCAGCCTTTTCAAAAATGCTTTTACTGACTCTCATTCACTCTCTCACACTATCTCTCAATGTCTCCTCACCGCCTCCAACAACCACTTCCAGGCATCTGTTTCCTCTTATTGATTTTCTATTTCTTTTTGTTCTCTTCCCACTTTTTGTTCTTTTCAGCTTGTTGGTCTTCTCTGCTTCATGTTCTTCTCATGGCTCTCTGCCACTTCAGATTCTTTGGAGTAGTTCTGGAGGAGGCTCTACCCTGTTGCAGAAGTACTCCAACAGGCCAAAATACTACAGGTGGATCCCTGGAGAAAGAGAAGCTTTCCTGCACTTCGCTTTATCTGCAGTCACAGTGCAAAGGAGAGCTGAGAGAAGAAGAAGAAGAAGGAGAAAAGGAGCAGAAGAAGGAGAGGAACAAGAAGATGAGCTGCAGAAAGGAGATATGGAAGCACTTGTCGGAGAAGGTAGTAAGACATTGAGAGTGAGTGTGAGAGAGAAAGAGTTCAAACCACAATTCTGAGCTTTCTCCTTCATTTTTGTTTGTTTCATTGGGACCCCTCCTCGTTTTCCAACATTCGTACCAATTAAAGAAATTTTACAAAAATTCAAATTCATACAATTCCGAATGCACAAGTTTTAATGGTTACTATTAGAAGAATGCAGCTAGATTTGTAAGGCTGACTTGCTCATTTGTGTTTTTGTTTATTTATTTGTGATGCTTATTGGGCAGTAAGACCCTAAATTACAAAATGAGATGGTAGTGCTTGTCTTGGAGGTATTAGCCCACTGTGGCCACTTACTCAATATGAGAGCAACTATAAAGTCAAGGTATGGGGATGAGATGGGATTGATAGAGTTGAGTATGATTGAGTGAGTATGTGTTAGTGTAAGTGCGCACTAGTGTCTGTGTAGTGAATGTTTTTGGGAAGCAGACCAAGGGGTAGTGGTCCGCTTAGCTATACCTGCCCCTGAGCCAGAATGTTATAGCCCTCTACTGATGATAAGGCAGGTTTCTGCAGCAATTAATATGTAACAGTCAGTATATAAACCTAGCTAAAAACATCTAGAATTTAGGGGAAACTTTACATAAAAGGTAATAATTATTAGTGAATAAATCTTCTTTAAATGATAGAGCCAGCAATGACCATCAGAAGGGTCAAGTCAATTTGTGAATACAGTTCTGGATATGAACAGGCTTGGAGAAGTAACAAATAAAAGACATTGTTTTTTTCCCTTGAGTATTATCTGACGAAACTCAGTCTGTGAAGGATATCATTCATCTTAATTCTGAATAATATTAGGCCTGGAGTATGCTTCAGTCCTTTTCTTGGCTACCACTACCACATGGCTGGCTAACCACCTTCATTGCCTAGGAGTTCACATTGAAATGGTGTTACATACCCTCGTCTGTAACTTGCAAAATGTAAAGTTGCAGGCACTGGCATACCTTCACAAACAGCTGGCAGGTTAGTATATCTCCAAGATGTTTTTTGAGTGTTAGCAAGCGACTACAGTCATGTTGGAACTCTCCACTTGGCTTCTTGGTAAATAGACTCAAGAGATATCATAAGCGGAAGCCAAGGTGCAAAACTGTTTTTATTGCATTATATATTTCCACAGAATACCATTTTTACCAGCATATCATACCTTTTGGTGCAATGTACATATCACACAATTTCAATTAATTAATTACAAGGATAAAAAAATGAAGAAAATATAGAATTAAGCAAATAAACAAATAGTTTGGACCCAGTGCTAAGTGGCTTGTAATTTGTGGCTGATAGTAAACGTTTGTCTACTTACATAATAATTAAAATAGTCATGATTTCTTTTTCTTTTAATAATGCAGCCCTAATCTCACTGATGTGAGTTGGCAGAACCCCAAACAAATACATTTTAATACAATATATAATATTTAATATTTTATTACTAGTTAATACCACTAATACTGCCATTGGGACACGGATTCCTTTTTGTAACTTTTAAGGATTATATATTACAAATATTAGTTTTTTTGGTGATACTCAGAAGAAGTTGTTACATTTTAAGTCTCAATAAAAAATACATTTGTTTATGACCAGTAAGCAAGAATTTAGCCCATACCCAAGGATTACTAATAAAAAAAACCCACCTATCTAGGGCATAAGTATTTGGAAATTCCATTACGCTATGTGGCCATATATTGCCCCTCCCCCACAAGGTAAAAGTACCCCAAGTTTGGTGAGTCCAATGCGCATATGACCAGTAGTTGATATAGATATTTAATTTTAGTGGATGTTTTCAAGCAATTAAAAGATTTTAAGTGAAAAATAAACATTAGAAGTTTGTTTTATTTTAATGAGAATGATAAAATCAAGAAGAAGTTGAACTTCCATTATAACCCAAATGTCTTGTTATCTTCAAAACTTTGCAGATTTTTCCCTACTATACTGGTAATATATCAATCCTGTTGAGATGCACCCGCGATTGGAACTGGAGTTTCATTGAGTCTTCATGGGTTCTCTTGAAGACCACTGCAGAAATTATAAATAAAGTGTTAATTTATTTCAATTGTCATTAAAAGTAACAGCTATATTTATTATTTATGAATTACTGACCATGGACCATTTCCTTTCCAAGGGCCAGGCCTATGGTGGCACTCATTCTTAATACACCATTTAAATACAACATTTAATGGGAGGTTAATCTTGCTTTTGGTTATATCATCTCTGATTTCACAAACATGGGGTCAGTAAACCAAACTCAAATCCTGAAAAGTTTAATACCCTGTGGGATAAAAGAACCTTGTTCCAAGCCAACTCATCACCACCACCCCAATCTGGTGGGACAGGGGGGGGGTAAAAAAATTAAGGAATACTCTCCATTCTTATCCTGTGGGATGGCAGGGATATTGTGTAAGAAGAATAACAAACCTCCCCTGTCATTGTAAAAGGCCATTCATTTGTATCTTAGTGAATAGACCTCATCCTGGTCACCAACTGTCCATAAGAATGACTGTGATGAAAATGAGAACAGCTCACAGATAGAGTATTTAATTTACATACTGACTCACCAAGTGTACAAGTCACGGGCTTTCCAAGATTCAATCATCTTCAGGACATCTGTCACATTATTTCCTTGAAAATCCAGTAGGTCATCTGAGCTATCACCATTGAAGTTTCCACAAGCCCCGCAAACCATTGCTGCTAAGTTGTCGGTAACACGGATTTTCATCTCTCCCTTGTCGTTAAGCTCTATTGTGAACATATTTTCTAGTTTGGCCAAAACAGATGACTCTACAACCTCGGCCGACAAGTCGCATGTTTTAAACGGGAAGGACACGACGCGACCTTTCACCTAGAACCAAAAAATGGATGAAATGTAATAATATACCCAGGGTTCTCCAACGAATAGCATCTTCTCTTATTATCATAAGATTTATTTAACTATATCACATTTTTCTTCTTTATTTTTTAATCTTTAGACATTTGTGATAAAAATTAGTGGGTGAACATATTTAAGAAAAGACAAATAAGCTTGGAAGAGTCGAAGAAGGATATTGGAGGTCTTGAATCTTGTGTCATTCTTTACCTTGTTTTTGAGTACGTTGGCCACTAAAAGGACATAGCGCGTTTCTAAGCACTGCATGGGACCAACATGGGACCAAGTTCATTTTCTGGTATGGCAAATACGCTAAATGATTAACCATATATCTATCTTACCCAACCAAAGCAACATCCATTTAATTTTAAAAAAGTTGAAAGGTGTACTTTTGTAGGGTTTCATTAACAAATCAAAATTGAATTGTTCTCCATGACCCTCTGTGTAACATTAAAAAAACACATAGACTGAAGTATTAGAATGATCATCAGTGGGTGATAACTTCCATTGACTTACCCAGGCCTCCTTGTCCTTAAATATGACCACTTGAGTATTATGAAGGAAAATGTGGATCCTGGCTACGAATGGCACATCTGTTCCACAGCTTTGAATATCTACAAGGACTCGGAACCATGAATGTAAATCACCGTTACACAGAGAGAGCAATTCATATCCACCTGGTGCTATCGGTTCTCCTGAAAGCCCATCAAAAGTAACAAGCTTCTGAGATTTAATAAAACACTGTGCTTGTTCCTGGACGCACATTCGGACACCATTTTTGATTCCACAGTGTTCTGTGGGGCGGCACGCTGTCACTGTGCAGGTAACACTAGCAAACTGGCATTTACAAATCAAGCCGCAGTCTTCCGTCATAAAAGACTGTCCTTCCTGAAAAAAACCCACATTATTCGGGTTATTGTGAAGCCATAAACAAAAAGTTGCACCTCAGAAGTTGGGGATGATTTTGTTTGGCATTTTGGTCACTTAATTGGGTCATTGAACCTAATTTCCTTTTATATCCTTTTTATGTGATACTTTTGTTGGCTTTCTGTATATTTTTATGTATAGATAGAGCTGTATATTGTGAATTTACTGTTACCCCCAAAATGTACATGTGAACATATGTAATCATACTTGGTGAACAGAATAAAATCCATTGGTTTTAAAGTGTTACAATCATTTCACTTTGGAATCACTAAATTAAATATAAATAACGCTGCACGCTCTCCAGAGAAAGTTCTACCTCACTAGAAAATACTACTTTCCATTTAAAACATTACTTACACTTAAGTATGTCCCATTGAAGACACATCCACACTTGTCCACCGTTACACATCGGTCTCCATCAAACAGATATCCAGCATCACATTCACATCCCTCGAAACATTGGTCTGTGCACGTCGGTGGCGATGTGAGCCTGGCACAAGTTCTTTCGCATGATTTAGTGCAAGGCTCATAGTGACTATTAGGTGGACAAGTTAACCCTGTAAACATAATAAAATGTGATTACCAGCTTCTCCCCCAGCCAGCCTACTTACACTATGGTAGTCTGTGCTAAGTTGATTCCGTTGAAAGGTTCTGATTCCGTTAAAGGCGCTGTGGGTCATATCCATTGGAGAATTCTCCATTGGAGAATTCTCCATTGGAGAATGGAGAACGCATAGTGGGCAGCTAAGGGCACTGCCCTAGGCCTAGGTATATTTTTGTACTTACGACAAAAGGTGGTGGTCCGCCATTGGGTAACAGTGACATCAATATGTTGACAAGCTGCCGTGTAGGCTTGCAGACTCTTGCACAAAATATCATCCTTCCCTTGAAATATACAGGCGTCATGTGTGCAATCGTTGTAGTATTTCTGAGGTGCGATTTTGGTGTGACATTCTTTAAATGGCCCGGTTGTGTAGGTGATCATGCCGCATGACATTGTGCCCGTGTATGGTTTGATTTTCGTGTTATCGCACACAGGACATTGGGTTCCACATCCATTACTACACTTTTCATCAGCGATGTTGACTTTCCAGGCTGCACCAAATTCATCGACAATTTTGGTTAACTGACCATTGGGAAGCTGGAACTCATCTTTCTGGTCTTTATTGAAGTTCCCACAAAGGCCTCTCAATTTTCCTCTGTAGTTGCTGGGAACTCTAACTATCACATAGTAAACGGTGTCATATAGAACCTTAAGGCCAAAACTAGTTTGTAATATAATGTTATTACCCTCTTGGTTGATTATTATATTTCCGTAATGTAGAATTAGCGGCAAGTTATTGATCTCCCCGTTTACCTGCAGATAAAATCAAAATCCAAACCATTTGATACCTTAACTACCACTAATCATTCAACAGTTTCAATGAGCTTCTGTTATAAAACATGAACACTTAAAATTGAAAGTTGTCTTGTACCAAAAAAAGCTTTTTTCATGAACAAAAATAACACAGATGTTTTATTCTTATGTTGTCTACAATGTATTTCTGGAAATCTACCATCAAAGCATTATGACCATAGACCTTCAGGTCCTCACCTCAACAAGCATCAAATTACAGCTTCCTTTTTGGGGGTTCTCTTAGGATTAAGAGAATACTTGTTGTCTGTTATTGCCTATAGGTTTTGCATGTAAACACAGCCCTCTCATTCATTCAATTTTGGTGAGTACCCTCGAAATTTAAAACCTACCTTCACCTTCCACTTCATTCCTTGCTCAATGGTTACTGTGAAACCAAACACAGACACCTCCACCATTCTTGTCATGGCTACTTTCACAGAAAACTGTACTAGTTCGGAATCGTTGGCCATTAGCTTTGATAAGATGTAGGTACATGTTCCCTGGAAGTCATATATTAAGCCATCAAAGGTTGTGTAGTGGGGATTTCCAGAAACAACACATGTGCCAAAGTCCTTTGGTTGACAACCTTGAATTCCATTGACCACTTTGCATTCCTCATCTGGTCCACAGGATGTGTCCTGACATTGGACAACCCCGTTATCTTCACACCGACATTTTTCTTTGCACTGGTCATCAGGGTAGAAAACGTAATTCTTCTGATAGTATCTGTCCTTGTAGACACAGCCACATTGAGCAATGGGAACACAAATGGGGCCACTTAGAATGAATCCACTGTTGCAATAGCATCCTTCTTTGCATCTTGGCAGACAATCAGCAGGGGAGGCCAGACCATAGCACACCGCAGGACAACCATTTCCACAAAACTCATAGTGACTGTTTATAGGGCAAGATGGGCCTATAAGAAAACAAAAAAAAAGAAGACCAAGGAGGTCCACATGTTGCCTTTATAGGGTCATACGGTAACATATCTCTTTTCTAGACTTTCTTTGTTTCATCAAAATTACCAAAAAATTTATATTGATCCTTCACATTGATCCTTAACTTTAGAAAAAAATATATTTGGAAAATGTAATAACATGAAATATTACAAGGGGAAGTCCTGAGAACATCTTAGGTATACAATACACAACTAAGATGAACTTACTGCAGAAAGCAGCTGTCCTCCATTCTTGAACAGTGACTCCGACAGACTGACAGTCCAACACGTACAGCGCGATAGAGGTACAGAATGACGATGGGTGGCCTTGGTTAATGGTTGCATTGATAACACAATCATTGAAGTAAGGTTCGGGATCAATAACAGCAAAACATTTTCTAAATGGTCCAGTAGACTTGATGATGATCCCACAATAATTGTCATCGGTGTACAGTTGTTTCACGCCCTCTGTGTACTGTGGACAATTTCTGATGCATTCTGGGGTACATCCAGGAACATCTCCCACTTTCCAGCTATCACCAAATTGTACTGGACTAGTTGCAACATTTCCGTCCTTCATTGTTAAATCATCTTCGAGGTTCTTGTTACTATTACCACATAACCCAGCTACACCGTTATCATAGGAGCCTGGTATAGTCACTGCTACATGGCTGTTCCAATCATAAGTCACAGTCACGTCAAAGTCTGTTTTAATAATGCCCTGACCGCCACTGATGTACGCCACAATCTTGTTAGTTTGGAAATAATAAGGTAGTTCACCAACGACCCCATTGATCTGTGAATAAATAACTACATGCGTTACTTTCATGCAAAAATAACAATATATTAGTAACACATATAATTAACTGATCGGCAGATTAATTGGCCAAACCATATGGTCAATTGTCTTGGCAAGTTCAACCAAAATTCTGCCATTTTCTGATGTGCCATTATTTTATTCAATTTTATTCATTTTTGTATTCAGCCTCATAATGTTTTAAGGAGTTCATGGGCCGGTGCAGGAAGATGATACATACCAAAATACGACGTGGGTAATCCATACTGAGGGTTACATTCAAACCATAGACTTTCAAGGTGACTTCTTTGGTGGAGGACACGCCATTGTTCCCACGGTTATTATTCTCGACATCAACAGTGAAAGGGGTAAGAGATGGATCTCCAGAGGTCACTCCTATGAGTTGGTATATACAAGTTCCCACAAACGTATATGTCTTGCCATCAAATGTTTTGTAGTGGAGGTTACCCGAGGCGGTGCAGTTGGAGAAGGTAATGGCCAGACACTTACGCTGTCCGTTGACTATTTCACACTTTTCACTTTCTTTGCAGTTACTCAATATACAACCCACCACACCTGTTATTGGATCACATTTGCAAAGCACCTGACAGTTGTCATCTGACCAGAATTGCTGGTTGGGTTGGTAATAGGCGCCATTGTAACTACAACCACAGCTTGAAGCTGGAACGCACTTATCAGAACCGAGTACAAAACCATCGTTACACTGGCAGGACTCCACACAAGTCTCATTGCATTGAGCTGGGGCATCTCGATCAACGCAAGTAACTGGGCAGGCGTTTCCGCAGGACTCATAATGACTGTTTTCTGGACAAGACAGAACTGAAATAAAGTGTGAATTATATTAATTAAAGTATTCAAAATGAATTATTTATACCTTCCAAAAGAAATACAGCATTAAAAAAGAATAGCAAAGAGTACAATTCACTAAGTCTCTTAAAATCTAAGATGTGCACCTATACTAAGGGTCCAAGATCACCTAGTCACCTTGCTATGAAATGTTATGTTTCAATGTCAAGAACGCAGACTTTTCATTACAAAATTGTGAATAGCAAATGTTACCAAACGTTATTTACTTACCACAACCAGAAAGTGTTCTCCAATCATAAATTTTAGCATCTTGTTTCCTGCAGATGTTGTCGTAAGCGACCAGAGCCTGACATAGGAAATGTTTAGCTCCATTGTAGATGCAGACATCATAAACACAATTATCAAAGAAGATACTCGGATTGACTTTAGCATGACATTCCCTGAAGGGTCCATCCGTGGCTTGGCTAATGAGGCCACAGAATTGGTTACTTCCATATGTGCTTTTTTTGCTCTCATCGCAAGTTGAACAGTTTCCACGGCAGTCGTCAGAACAGAAGGGTTCGCTGTCATTGACTTTCCAGCTCTTGGCCCAGTCTATGATGGATTGGGCTGGTTTTTTATCTACTCCAGTCAACTCGTCTTCGACAATTTCATTGAAGTTTCCACAGAGACCACAAACACTATCATGATAGCTGCTGGGCAAGCTGACCGTAACATGGCCATTATAGTCAAATGTTACGTAAAGACCGAAATCCGCGCGTAACACGGTGTAGGGGCCACTAATGCTTATGGAGATCTTCCCATTTAGTAATGTCACCGGTAGGTTGGCTATGACATCAGTTATCTAGGAGTGGGGTTTAAAAACATTTTTTGTTGGAAACATTTGAATTTTTAAAGTAACATCATTCATAACAACAAATGACATGATTTATATAAAATATATAAAACAGATACAATTGATTTTGTGAGGTATCTACCAATATTTTAATTGAACGAAAGACACTTTTGTTTTATTGAGAAGTGTTACTAGAAGACATTTCTATTCTGTTCTATTCTATTTTATTTTTTTCCACCATACCAAATTTCTTTAATAATATTTAACAAACTTAGCATTAATAATTAGTGAATAAATAGATATTGATTACTGTTAGGGATTCTCAAATTGTAATATTAACTCTATAGTTAAAAAAAAAAGTAAACAAGCTAGGATATTGGCTGAGCAAATTAACTAATTAATTCATCAATAACCCACCAACCAAATTACCAGGTTATGGCTGTACGACACATGGTATCCCTTCAATACAATTAGTAAATTTACCCTGACTTTTCCAAATTCACCCTTCAGGATTGAAATCTTGTATCTGTAAGCGTAGATGATAACTGTTCTAACGAACGCCCCAGTCTGGATTCCTCTGTCATCATTCTTTGTCTCCACTGTAAATGGAACCAAGCTGGCATCATCCCCGATGTATTTGGATAGAATGTAAGTACAAGTGCCCTGGAAGTCATAGTTGAAACCGTCAAAGGTTTGATAATGGGGTTCACCCAAGGCCCAGCAAATGCGTTTATAGTTAGGGACACAAACGGGGTCTCCATCTTCCACCTTACATGTCTCCTTAGTTCTACATTTCACAGATTTGCATGGATCTGAAAGAAAATAAAAGTATCATTTTCTTCACGTGAAGCTTTAATCCATCAATGGTAGAATTATCAAGAGCAGCTTTATCATAAAGCCAGATCGTATTGTATTGCTTCCGAGAATGTGAAATATTTACTTTTCCTACTTATTTGAGAGTTGTTCTCACCTATATTGATACATTTGGCAATTCCATCTTTAATTTGACATTTTTCATCAGTAGCACAGTCATTGGCCTGGCAGACAATAAGTCCAGAAGAGTTACACTTGCAGACCTCTTTGCAATCACTTGATAAGACAACCTCCGAAGCCTACACAAATAAAACAGAAAAGAAAAGAAAAAAAAATCATAAATATTATATTTAAAAAGAAGCAGTGAGAATTAAATTTATCGGCAAGATGAAAGAGTACAAATCTTAGTGAAGGTCCTAGTTGCCATACCGTCAAAGTAGATGTTTAATTGGCTAAGGCACCAGTATTGAAGTAACAAAATGTCTGCCAGATACCAGGTAATCAAGTTTGGAAGGATTGCAATGGAAGAGCTCTAGTGCTGATCCTAAGGTTTTAAAAATGGCCACCAGCAGATCATCCTACAGCTTCACACGTGTACACACCTTATAGTATGTCCCATTATTAAAGCAGCCGCACTTGTCCACTGATACGCACAGCTGACCGTCAAAGAAGAATCCATCGTTGCACTCACAACCTTCAGAGCAGGTTGTGGGGCATTGGCCAGGGTCCATGATGCTAGTGCATGTTCTGGAGCAGACATCTGCACATAGCTTATACCGGCTATTTGGGGGGCAATTTAGTGCTAATGAATTAAATAAAAAAATAAATATTATCAGTAAACATCAAAATCAATCAACCATTATTTTTTTTAAGCAAGGGCCAAAGAAAACATAACTGTCTGAAGGTGTGCTGGGCACTGCAGAACATAAGACAAGACCATGGACCTTAGAAAACTTGACAGGCTACCTCGACCAACTTGTCCCCAATTGCCATCAAGTCCTATGTTTTGAACAATATTCACACTGAGTGTATTCATAAAAAGCAACGAGGAATTCAAAGATGGCCAATTTTTTATACTCACGACAGAAAGCCTTGGTTCTCCATGGCTGAACAGTAACACCAGCTGCTTGGCAGGCGGCAACATAACTCTGAATACTTTGACAAAGGATGATACCATGGTTAGAACACAGGTCAAAGATGCAGCTGTTGAAATAGGTATCGGGGCTAACTGTACCATAACAAGCATTCAATGGACCATCGCTCTTCTTCAGGAAGCCACAATAGTTTGTTGTTTTGAAAACTTCTTTTTTTTTGTCATCACAGATTGGACATGGATTGCCAGGACCTCCACAACCGTCATCACAACTCACACCAGAGATCTGGACTTTCCAGGCAGCTCCAAAAGTGGTGGCATCGGGAGCTAACTTTTTGTCAGGCAGTTGGAACTCGTCCTTTCGATTACCATTGTAATCACCGCACAGGCCACCAAGCTGGCCCTTGTAGTTACCTGGCACCTTGACTGTTATGGAATAAACCAGATCATAACTGACTTTGAGGCCAAAATCTGTATCAATGTTGACTTGTAGGCCATTCTGGTAAGCTTTTATCTTGCTGTCTTCTAAGGTAATTGGGAGATTCCTAATAATTCCATTCACCTATGTGAAAAATACACAATAAACAAGCAAAATAGGGCACATTAACCAATGTTCTGCAGAAGGCAAGGGTTCTTGGACAAGCAATATTCTATAATAATTGTGTGAACCTTCATACTAGCTATTCTGATGTGGTCAGTAGACCTATGCTAATAGAATTTATCATTTGAATATATAATTTAAGATCTGCTTACCAGGATTTGACCATGTTGATTAAACTGAAGTGTTAGGGTGTATCCATAGACATCAATAGACAACAACTTGGCAACAAACACTGGTCCATTACCCGACTTTTCATTTTTCACATTGATTACAAAGGGTACCAATTTGGCATTCGATGTAACAGTTTTGGAGAGTATGTAGGTGCATGTGCCTTGAAAATCAAAATCAAGGCCATCAAAAGACACATAGTGAGCCTCACCGGCTGCTAAACACTGGGCAGAACCAACAGGTTGGCATTTCTGGACTTCATCCACCACAATACATGCTTCGTTGACATCACAGGTGAAGGGTTTGCACTCGACCACTCCACCTGATGTACAGACACACTGCTGACTGCATGTTCCATTGGGAAAGAAAACTTCCTCAAATGTATAATATTTATCCAGGTAATAACAACCACACAAGGAGAGAGAAACACATTCACTGCCACTGAGAATGAAACCATCATCGCAGACGCAGCCTTCTGAACATACTGGGTTACATCCCAATGGGGCAGCAAGTGTGAGGCAGGTAGGCAAACACCCTGATGCGCAAATTTCATAGTGACTGTTTTTGCCACAATCAGGACCTATAATGAATAAGAAAACGGTGGCGTTATCAAAATATTTACACATTATTATTTTGTAAATAAATATGTTATTCTAACCTACTAATATATTGGGTTTCCTGTAAATCACATTTGCCCCATGGATGTCAAGAAAATAAAGGATAGGCAAATGGTGCCTCCAGCCTTGTCTTGTTTAAACTTTATTCACGCACACTCAATGTGGTCATTGAAATCCATACACACGTGTCATGTGGGAAATACAAATAAAACTTACTACAGAATGTAACAGATCTCCAAGGGTAGACAGTGACACCAGCCTCTTGACAAGAAGTTGCATAGCTGCCTATGACCTTGCACTGGACATCGAGACGTGCACTATAAATGCATGCATCAAACACACAATCCTTGAATACTCCTTCCGGGTCTATCTTGACATGACATTCTCGGAAAGGTCCAGCCTTGTCAATGAGAAGGCCGCATTCTTTCTTGCTAGAACGGTAACGTGCTTCGAATTTTGCTAGTTTGGGGCAAACCCACTTATTTCCTTCAAAACAACCAGGTGTATTTTGGATATTCCAACTCTTGGCGAATAAGGTTGTGTTAGAAGTGACTTGATTATTCTTCGTGACAAATCCATTGGCTTTGTCACCATTAAAGTTTCCAGAAAGACCACATACTGCCCCAGCATAAGTGCTGGGAATGGTCACGGCCAAGTAGCTGTCCCAATCGTAGATGACTCGTAGACCAAAACTTGTCTGGATTATAGCTTTATAGCCCTGTATATAGATTGACAGCTTGCCTTTGTCATGGATAAAGGGGAGGTTGGTCATAGTCCCATCCAGCTAGAGGAGGTAAAATACAACGTAGACTGTTCAGAAATTGATATAGGTTTATTATCTGCGAAATACTCTGGACTTTTTATATACAATGCTGAGGAATAGGGTTAGAGAAATTAAGTCACAAAAGCTACCAATGTCCAAATGTGTTTTTATAAAACAGAAAACTGTAACATGGAAATTTAAGTAATGATTAAGTGAGGGTGTCAGGCTCCTGGCCCCACTACCGCTCCACGCAGAGGGTCCTTATCTCCTAGAGCCGTCCCCGCTTCCTCAGTGACCCGACGGGCGTCGCGCTGTCGCGTCCTAGGGTGCAGCCGGTGGGGGGCAGCCGGCAGGGGGCGTGTCCGGGCATCTGCTGTGGTGTCTTCATTGGAGAGGGCTGGGGAGGTGGAGATGAAGGATGGTACTAGCCTAGCTAGTGCCATAGCAGACTATAGGAATGCAGAAGAGCTAGCTGATGCCGAGGGGCGGGACTGGGATCTTCAACCCCATAAACCCGTGCACCTACTTCAGTATGCTAAGGTCTTTCCTTTCCTTAGTGTATATCCTCCTCTAGTGTCCATTTTTTAGTATTGCATGCTCTCCTGGTTTTTGATCTCGTCTTGACTTCCGGATTCTCCTACTCTCTCCTGACCTGACCTCGGCTTGGTTTCTGGTATTGCTCCTCTGCTGCCTGACCCGACCTTCTGGATTGCCCTTGACTTTTTTTGCCTGAGCCCTTTTTGCCTAACCACCCTGCTATTGGTCTCCAGCGCATCCCAGCCAAGACCCTACAGAGGGAAAGTTGCCTATGCGGTTCCGTGTTTCTCCCCCAGCCCTGTCACCTATCTATTAGAAAATGTATTTTACAATAAAAAAATCAAATCTTACAAGTTGACAACAAGTGATGGGAGGGTAATATGGAAACCAAGGTATAAGTATTTAGGGAAATCTTCTTAGGACTCACCAGAATCTTTCCTTTGTATTGTCTTTTTAAGCCAATGGATATGTTTAAGAGAGTCAACTGGACAACTGAGGTATATGACACCACTTTGCTACCTCTGTTCTCATTCTGGACACTGATCAGAAAGTCCACCAGGTCAGTTGACTTCTTGCAAACTCCTGCAAACTGATAGATGCACGTTCCCTGGAAATCATATCTCACCCCATCGAAGGTCATATAGTGGGATCCTCCAGATGCTGTGCAAGTACCATAGCTTAAAGGGTAGCAGTCTTGAATGCCATTGACCACAGTACACTTTTCGGAAGGCTTACACCGCGTGGCCTTACATACTACTTTCCTGGTGCTTGGATTACAAACACATTGAATCTCACACTTAGTGTCTTCCCAGAACTTTTCGTTGACACCATACAATTTCCCCTTGTAAATACAGCCACAATTGGCCTTGGGGATACATTTACCTTCATCCAACACGAACCCTTCCTTACAGTCACACGTCTCCACACAAGATTCCGAACAGTTAGAGGGTGTAGCTTCATCGTTACAGGTTTTGGGGCAAGCGCTGCCGCACAGCTTGTACTGACTATTTTCTGGGCATGGTAGTGCTGCCAAAATAATGCAAAAATAATAATAATACAATAATAACAACAACAACAATAATAACTAGTTCCTGTGTTCGGTTCGGGCGAATATTCGTGTACATTCTTCATGTTCGTTTTTTTCTTCGTTTTTTGTAGAAGGGGTTAATATGGGGTTAACGCGGTACAGACTACGCAGCAGCTTTGGCGCCAGGATTTTAAATGTCCGTACGAGCAACTCTATTGGTCACCTGTAGGGGCCTCCTCTGCCATCAACCAATGAAGTACACCTGTACTTCATTGGTTGAAGGCAGACGAGCCCCCTGCTGGCGACCAATACAGTCGTTCGCACGGCCCCTTAACCCCTAACGGATTTCCGCTTCCGTCAACCCCTGCGATGCTGCGCAGATAAGGTAGGCTAGATGGGGAAGGGACCAGGGAGATTAGTAGACGAAGAAGAACAGGAGGATTCTTCGTGTTGTGTGTCTACGTTTTGCCCCTGCCACCGTCGTTTCTTCTTTTTTGCGGTTTGAACGGCGAAAAACCCACTATTCGTGTTCGTTTTCACGTACGTCCGAAAACGAATGCACAAGTCTAATAATAACAGTTCTCATTAAACATAGATGGGGTCCCTATATAAAGACTTCGATACACAGTTTGGATTTTCTTTTGTAATGAAAACTTAAAGATATATTAAGAAATATTCAGTCTTTTTTCTACTACGGAATATTGACAAGTTGTTACATTATGGGTGAGTTCTAGTGTTTTATCTGCTATAGCATAATTTTTAAAAAAAATATGTAAATTATTCTAAGATTAAAGTATGTTTTTTTAAAATGTATCTATGCTTGTCTGAACACCTGGGCTTCCACCAATAACTAAAAATTAGAAGGACAACATCCAATCCGTACTTACGGCATCCAGCCAGCTGTCTCCATTCTTTAATCTGAATATTATTTCTCTGGCAGGCCTCAGCATAATTCTTTATGCTTTGGCACATAATCTGCTTTGACCCATCATATAAACACACATCGTACACGCAGTACTCCAGATATATTCTGGGGTTGATTGAGGAGTAACACGGAACAAAAGGCCCATCTCCTGTTTTTGAGATAAGTCCGCATGCCTGGACACGTCTGTACTTTTGCTGGCTCCCTGCTGGACAGATCTTGCATTCTCCGTTACAATTGTGCCAGCAACTCTTATCTCCATCCTCTACATTCCAGCTTTTACCAAAATCAGGCAAATTCTTAGCTTGAGCTCCGGTTGGCGTCGCCAAGTCATCTCCTGGAATTCCGTTATAGTTACCGCACATACCACAAACATTTCCAAAGTAGCTACTGGAGATATAGATAACCAGGGCAGCGTTCCAGTCATAACGCACGGTGAGAGTGAAATCAGTCGCCATAACAAGCGAAGAACCAGATTGGTAAAGTCGGACTCGGCCATTGTTTAGCACAATGGGAAGATGTTGACTTTGATTATTAACCTGAATTTATTGTAAGAGTGGAAAGAAAAGTTACAAAAGAGTTTAAGCATTACTTACATCCTTAGAATCTGAGTATATGAACGGACGACATAGTGTGTAGGAGTATCGCATAAATCTGCCTGAATTTTTATCCCACTTTCATAATAAAGTAATATATTTCCATATCGTCTGGTTTAAAAAACGTATTCTTATTGCCCAGATTCTTAAAAAATCTGGTAAATAATCCATTAAGTAATACCTTACCTGATTTTATTGCATCTTGACATGGGAAGAGTTTATAATATTGTAATTTATTTACTACCAGCATATCAATGAAGAATATATTCATGGACACACATGTACAGGAACTTACCCTGACAAACCCATATTCATTTCTGACCACGGATATGGAAAAACCATACAACTTGATAGTAACCATACTAACATATGAAACACGGGTGTTCCCTCGGTTCTCATTTTTGGCCTCAATGTTGAAAGCTGTGAGGCTGGTGTCAGTACCACATGTCTTGGCGATGGTATAGGTACATGTGCCTTGGAAATCATATGAACGGCCATCGAATGTGCGATAATGAGGGTCTCCAACTGCGTGGCAATAGGATTTTGTCTCGGGAACACAAACCGCTTTCCTGTTTAATATCTGACACTTCTCCTTGACTCTACATTTCACAGTGCTACATGACGGACCTAAGTAGCCAGAGGAGAAGAGATAAAAATGTTTATCATACAATATGGTTCACATTAGACTTGTGCATTTAGATGCGTACAAATTACAAATTTAAGGAAATTAGTACGAATCTCCAAAAGCAAGGAAAGACCTCCATGAGACAAAGCAAAACACCCAGAATTTTTAGGGAAGATAGAGATGAAGAAAGAAGACAGAAGTGAGAAGAACAAGAAGATGAGGAGGATGCTAGAGAACAAGTGGAGGTGTGAGACACGGAAGCAGTCGGCAGAGAAGGTAGACATTCAGATAGTGTGAGAGTGAATGAGAATGTGAGAGAATGGGAGTGTGAGAGAGTGAATGTGGATGTCGGACAACTATTTTTGTTTCTGAAGACAACTATTTTTGTTTCTGAATTTAAATGCCCCCACCACCAATTTTATTTTAGAAGGAATGGGCAGAAAACTGAATTAATTACCTGAAAACAAATGGGCCAAAAACGAACCCAAAAAAATTGACCGAATCCTTTTTGTCTAGTTTTTATTGGTCGAAACAATTCCACTCATACTTTTAACTAAGAATCCAATTATTGGAGACCATTCCTAATGAAAATGTGAAATATTCAAATTTAATATCATTCTTTCTAAATGTTAGGTTTTTGTGATTAAAATTAATCACTAGGGCGACCATCATATATTGTATACTTTTTTACCTCCTTGCCTTGTTCTCAATTACTCATCCATTTAAGTAACACCTTTTGACTTTTTAACCTCACCCATCTTTTTTTTGATTACTCTTGCTCTAACATCATAAGGAAGGTCCTCATTCTGTTGCTTTTCACGGTCAACATTCCTGTCTCTTGCTATATACATTTGTACATTCTTACACTTACCACTTATGCAGATGGCTGGAGAACCATAACTGCCCTGGCTGGCGATTCCATATGATAGCAGCAGAAAAGGAGAAGATGGATTCACTACAACCTGAAAACTTAAACCTTTTCCTAAGCTTTGATAGGACCAGGAATACTCAGTGCCAGGGATGACTTTCCAAGGTACAGTAACGGCCTTATTGTTGAACGTCACTTTAGAAACCGTTGATGTTTTTGCAACAACCACACCAAAATTATCGAATTGTCCTTGGCCAAAAACGTAGTATGATGTACAGTAACCAGTAGTTGGATAAATTGTTGTCAGAAAAGGATTGTACCGAATGCTTGATCCGTAAGTGCCACCGGTACATAAGTACAAGACTTGGATCCCTGCAGTAGCAGTGATCGAAAGGGAATTCAGAACAGAAACATTCAATTGAATCACTTCGCCTTTAGCTAAAGTTTGGGAATTTGCTAATAAACCAATTTGATAGTGGATTTTTGTAGTCTGTGAAGCCACCACATACACATTGTCATCTATGGCTTGCGAGAAAATAGGTGGTATGAAAAAAATGGTTCCCCAGCTGGAAACTGGCTGAAGTTGTTCAAAGACATGGTTACAGCCCGCCGTTTTCGAACCACATGTGAAGCCGCTCAAGACAGCCACTGGCTTCTGAGATAGAACTCTACTTCCAGAGAGATCATCATCGCTGAGAAACTGGTAGGCAGTGTAGGGCTCAAGTACCCATGAGGACTTCACGCCAGCTTTAAAAGCACCATCTTCGGTTACCACGGGACTGGTAAAGTAAATGTCAAGACTTGTCTTTTCCTTTCCGCTTACTACCGTGAACTGCTTGAGCCCCACCGTTGAAGGGGTCACCACATAATATTCTGTGCCAAGATCTTTAACCGGGTATAAAATACTAGTATCCGCTCTGTTTTTCTTGTAATTCAAAGACACTGCTGTGACATCCTTATCAGACTGGACGACAACAACATTAGTGGACCTCTTGCTTCCTAGCAATTCAGCGCTTGAAGGTATATCAATTGCAAGCGTTAGACGGTCATTCACAGCAAAGGATTTCTGATAGGCCGTCTTGCTCAGATACACATTTACGTTCGTGGACATGCTATAGCCGGTAATAAAGACCTGGAAACTTGTTTCACTGTTACCTGGAAGATTATTTTCCATAAAAACTGTGATAAATTCTTTGCCCAGTGGATTTCCTGTGCAAAACCCTAAAACGATAGCCAAAAAAAACAAATCCATGTATCATTTTAAAAAAACCCAAAAAAACCCAAAACTGCTGCGTGGTCGCTTTGAATTTTAATAACAATGTAATTATGTAATATCATGTTTTAGACTTTCACAGGGCTCATCTCTCCATCCCTTAGAGGTCCTGATAGATCCCCTAGGGCAGGACCAGAATGGTGGTGATGAGGCTGGCCCTGGCACTTTAAGACTGATGAAGGCCAACTGGGCATTTGCCTAGTGTGCCAGATTGCCAGGGCCATAGATCATTAAGAGCCTTAGTATGCCCAGTGCCAAACAGTGCCTCCCACCTACCTATAGCAAGACGTACATACTGTAAAAGTATTACAGCCGCAGCTGTATGATTTACTGACCCTTGGCCTTAAAGTTCTAGGACCAAATTTACCGCAAAAGTCTGTTACTGGATCTACCCTTTAACCCTCATATGTGAGAATTTGACAAGTCAAACCCCAATAATTCTCAAACAGATCCATACACTCTGACTTCTTATACACCCACTGAAATATTTAAAGAGAAAGCTATAGGACTCACCACACAGGAAAGCCACGGAGACCAAAAACTGAAGAAGCTTTATCCATCCCATGGCTACAGAGAATTAAAAAAGTAACAGGAAACATATTCATTATTATTATTATTATTATTATTATTATTATGGCACAAACACATTTTTATACATTTGCTTTATTTTAGCTCTTTCTAAAATGATATAATGACAACAACCAAAAAAGGTTGTTTCTGCAACTACTTTATGGGATGATTAAAAGGAAAAAATGTCCCTCCTCTTAGAAGTTTTCTTGAAGAAGATCATCCAATGTACTGTTTAGTGAAAGGCAGTTATCACCAGGTGTGATCGTGTCCAAATCTTTGAATGTGTCTTATTTTCCTGCAAATTATATGTGTCTATATATTGAATTTGTGCCACCGGTACTGGACTGGGGCTGAAAATTGACCCCGGCACTTAAAGGCCATGTATATCAATCACTTCACCAGGCATCTGTCTTGGTGTCTTTATGGATCAATCCATTCCATACTGGTACAGTAAACAGTTATGTATTGCAGGTCTAACATATATTTAGGCTATGATAAAGAGGGTGAGAAGGAGCTCTTTAGAAGATCAGGATCTCTGACAGATCAAACAATGCCTCCTAAGGAGCCCCTTGAGCCACCTTCTCAACCTTCCAGATTATGGCTCTACCTCCTCTTCCTCCTCTGGTCCCTCAAACTATTATATCTCACCTTCCCCAATCTTGATCTACATCTGCCTTCTTCAAGACCCTTTGAGTTAATAGAAGAAATTAAAAGAAAAACGAATATGACGAGAACTTTTTGAAGTTCAGTAAACAAAATAAACCTATATGATGTTGTTTGCAAATTAAAATATGCTAAAACCATACCCTAAATGTCTAGCATGATTAAGTATTAGGTAACAAGTTATCTCTTTAGTAGTAGCTCATTGAAAGAATGAGACGAGGCAGAGGGGATGAGTCATAAAAATTCATGGTCCAGTTCTGCCACCTATGAGTAAAATACCCCCTTACAGTTAAACCAAGTCTACAAAACATTTCCACTGATTATGAGCAAAAAAAGCACAAGTGAACAGCAGATTTCACTAATAAATACAATTCTAATACAAGCTGGAATGGAGAAAACCAAAGGAAATTAAATGATGATCTATCTGTACCTGTTCTTTGCGCTTGAATCACTTCTCCTGCAAATGTCAAGAGCAGGGATCTAATTTATTATATACCGGAGTCACAGCAGCTATTAGAGACTGAAACGCCTACAGGGGACATGTTTCCAAAATGAAAAAATAAAGCAAAAAAAAAAGGGATGGGTGCGGAGGAAAGGCATGGTAAAATTAAAGAATCTTAGATAAAACGTGGGCTATAATTAAACATAGGATACAATATGTATAACATATACATATATGTAATCAATAACTAGTTTATTATAATAATAATATATATAAATATATTTAACATTTATATTAATGATAATAATACTACTTCTAATAATGCTAATAATAATAATGCTAATAATATTAATAATAATAATAATAATAATGCTAATAATATGAATAATAATAATAATAGTTATCACAACAACATAGGCATAAATAGTAATATTAAATGCATTATACAATGTTGTAAGTTAAAATATATTTTAAAAAATGTTTACATGTTAAACAATTCATCTCTATTCTATTTTTATTTTTGGGGGGTTTTCCCCAAAGTTGGTATAGTGATGTAAAGTAAAAATGTTTTTTTTTGTTTGTTTGTTTTATTAAAACATTAAAAGAAAAAATTAACTGGGTTCACAGATAACTATACACGTTTTATTTCATCCATCATTTTGTACATAAAGTTTTTGTTTTCTTTTGATGGTTGACTGATGATATGAAGAGAACTGCTTTTAAGCTACTAAAGTATCCGGGTTCTGAAAGATCGGTGAGGCAATTGTTACAAGAATCAGGGTAAGGTCACCTAATAATACAATGAAAAATAATACATTGATATAATTATGCAATGAAGAATAGTCAGACACTCGAGGAACTCACTGGATAAACATTTTTAAAACATTGACCCAAGGAACCTACCAAGTCGACAGTCGATGGGTACATTGGGTCATATTTTTTCTACGGGTGGGGGGGGTCATAAGCTTGAAGCGATCAGTTAGTGCATTTTATTGGTTCTTATGTTCCAATACATCCTCTAGACTGTAAGCTCCTTTGAGCCGGGCCCTCCTCATCTGTTGTCTCTGTTAGTCAATTTGTTATGTTACATACTACTTGTTATGTCCTGTCTACCCATTGTACAGCGCTACAGAATTCGATGGCGCTATATAAAACAATAAATAATAATAATAATAATAATAATAATTGCTAAAAATAATTAGAACACAAAAAAGTATATCCAAGGTTTTTTAAAAATTATTCTCCATGTATGTATGGTTGTAAATGTCTACATAATGAAAAATGTATACTAACACAAAGCCGGACTGGCGATAATGGGGGCCGCGCTGGCACTTTAAGGCCAAGGGCCTGCTGATAACGTAAATGCAGGTAATGGCTAGATATGGCTGACCATATATACTGATGTAGCGTGTGGGGATATTTACTTATAGGGTATTTAAACTAAAAAAGCCATTTTATATTTTTTTAAATGATTGCAATGCGTAAGGTCCATTAGATCCACCCCCTTCTGTTTTTACATTGCTTTTTTTAATTTGTAGATTTCAACAAAAACAAACTACAATTTTTAAGTCTTTTTGTTTTCAGAATAGTTTTTAGCATTTGCTTTACATAACAATGGATTTAAGCCTCTTGTAGTCTGGGTTTTTTAAGAAATATTTTGTCCGGAGTTCAAAAATGGAAAATAAAATAATTATTCGATTAACAGGCAAAGTAAGTTGATGTAAAAAATGAAAATGTGATCCATGTCTTCTAGAACCGAGCTGTAGATGATGGTGATGTCGACGACCTCCTATACCATGTATTGTATTATGGATACGAACAAGTATTATGGATATGAAGAAGAAAGGATGGTCAACCTTTAACTCCGTAGCTGTTGTTGTCAAAGGGTACTAGTGTGGAATCTTAGGATGTGGAGAGTGTGGGTAGGAAGAGGTAACTGTTTTCTGCAATTTGGTGATAAGAGTCTGATACACTGGGAGGTAGTATTGTTCTGTTGAGGAACATGATATATGGTAGAGGGCATAGAACTGGACCATAAGTGTAGACTCAGGGTCAACTTCAGGATGTCTGCTTTAAATAACTGAAACCCCACCCATATCATACATATTAATGATATGTAGGTTAGGCTTTTGCCTTTTATGGTAAACCCAAAGATATTACAAGTGTGCCAGCCTTTAGTAGGAGTTTACTTATTTCTTTTGTTATCAATGTATATATAGTGTGTGAAAATGTAAAGCTGGCAGATTTGCCTGCTTTTGTGCAGATCTCCCTGCAGCTGCTTGTATCCAGAATAAACTTTTATGCATTCAAAGAAGTCTGGTGGTCAGCATAACGTTTGATTTCAACAACACTAGGGTACACAACAATTTAGATGACATCATCGATAACACCTCATCGAAAAACCTTGAGGATCCAGCCATAATCCTTGTAATTATGTGTTTTGAGTTTATGGTTATCAGATGATACAAGCAACTGCCGTTCTTTCCAAAAGGTTCTAGTTGACATTTTGTTTCCTAAATGCAAATATACCTTTTTTTTTTATTTCATAAAATGAAAAAAGAATTATTATAAAAGTTGACACATCTATGTGTTATGTATTATGGGTATTCGGGACGCTTGGTGGAACATTTTTTTTATTGAAAGTCTCGTTGTCTACAGTTGTGACTAAATGTCTTTGTTAGCTTAGTAATAGCCACTGACCAGTGCTTACCGATATTGCTGGTGAACTCAAACACATAAAGGTTTAGCATTTAAGAGAGTCTTCTCCTCTTGTTCAATGGTGGGATGTGATTGATTCTTAAGGCATCTATGTTGTTTGCTTCCTTTGATGGTGGTTCTTCTGCAGGATCTAGAACCTTGAGGCCATTCGTACCAGTGTCAGTCTATTGCTCTACTGTTTGTGGAAAGTCAAGCAAAATGAGAGTTTTATCCACCTCGTTTTTGAGTTGGGACACTTTGACCCAATCTTGACCCATTCCTATATATTATGTGGTATAACAAAAGGACGTATATCTGTGGTTGTGCCTCAAGGTGACTCTGAAACCACTGGTGGGCAAGTGATTAACAAGTAGGAAGGTAGTGGAGATACATTACTACCAACAAAGGCACAGATCAACGTACTCCACCAGCACATCTCAAAGGGGCACCAGGATGTTTAACTAGATTTTGCTCATTTATGGTTACAAAATACGAAAAGTAATAATAAACACAGATATAGTTATGTATTTTATTGCAATAAGGTATGCGTTTTCTAGGTAATGAAGTAAGATCTTGTTGCCACTACATCTTCTACAGTTTGACTATTTACAGGTATGAATTCCATTGAGGGGATTGAGAACTACAAATATAATCAAATGGTTTGGTATTGAAGTACAAAGCTTTTCAAGTTCTTCTAGCCTTCAGAAGCAGCAGCTGTGACATATACTTCTAAGCTTGCTGTGGATGCAGAATACATGATACAACCAGTAAGCAAGAGTGATGCTTCATGACTTTCATGAGTTATCTCGTTTTAAGATCATTGTACATTGTGTTACATAAAATCATTTTGATTTTGCATTTTTTTTTACAATTCCCTCTCCCAAAAAACAGAAAATAGTATAGCGGTCCTTTATGTGTCAGTCTGGGTGTCGGACTTTATAGGGGAAGACACATCTTGTTCATTTGCTTCATCACTGTTCATGTTTCACTGCCGGAGATAAAGACACGAGTTAACCTACAGAACAACCTTAAATGTAGAATAAATCATAAAAAAACCAACAACACTCATGGTAGGATGATGTAAAATCTCTTGGGATGTCAACTGTAAAGGTCTAAGTATAAAGGAAGACATGCATATTTCACTATGTTCTAGGGATATCGGGTCACTCACCAGTTAGAGAAGTCTGGTGCTCTCCAAGATGTCTTGAACTGTGCAATACTAGAAGCTGTCTTCTTATTAGGAGTCTGGAGGTCATTTGTGTGATTTCCGTCAAAGTTCCCGCACGCTCCACACAAAGCACCGGCCATCCCTTCTTTTGCACTTAGTATCAGATCGCCATTCGCACCTAATTCTATTTTCAAATCTTGGCCTATCCGAGCCTCAACCCAGGTGTCATTACCGCTTGCAGATAACAGGCCAGGCACCTCTACCGGAAGAGACGTTAACCGTCCATTTACCTAGATAAAGAGTAGAAAGATTACTCCTCTTCCAATGTTTTTTTTTTCTACCCTCTTCTTTACTTGGATCATTTGTTCAAAATGTCTTCCACTTCCTGTCTCCCAACCATTTTTCCCCAAAGGCTTTTCTTCTTTTGCCCCACAAAGGTGGTTACAATACATAATAGTATAATAGTATATTCCTTCTTTCCCAACATCACATTTTCTCTTTTCGCTCCTCAATATTCTGGTCTTTTTTTCATCACACTTTTTGGCCTACCTTCCCTCCAGTATTTCTAAATTCTCTTTATGTATATTTACTTTCCTGCTATACGTGTGAACGTGGTGGCCTGATGCTTTATAATGATGTTTCTACTGACTTCTCCCTCATATTACATATGTTTAGATTTTCGGCCACCGGAAATGGGCATATACCTATTTTGGAGGGTTTCAAAAAAACTTACCCAGGCTTTCTTGAATCTTGAGATGGTTACAAGGGAAACGCGACTAAAAATATGGACCCTGGCAACCAAAGACCCTCCTTTTTGGCATTTCTTAATATCTGCCAGGGCTCGGAACCATGAATCTGACGTACTATCGCACAGAGAGGTCACCTCGTAAAGACCAGATTGGAAAGGCCGCAGTAATAGGCCATCGAAAGAGGCAAACTTATTTGGCATAACCAGGCAGTCTCCTGGGTTTTTGTAACATTCTTGTAGTCCGTTTTTTATCTCACATCGTTCAACCCTATGGCAAGACGCTGTTCCGCAGACCATGCCTCCAGCTTGGCACGTGCATCGCCTACTGCAATCGGAATTAACAAAAGACTGCCCAACCTGTAAAATATAACATGGTGAGACGCTGATATACTCTGACTGTGTAACATGACAATTACGGTGCGTATAACTAATACTAATACTATATGCATTGCATACTTAGCGCCTGTTTGTAGATACATAATGCAATATATATATATGTTATATATATATATATGGGACCTAAAATGTTTCTTAGAGTATGAAAAAGAAACTTACTCTTAGATATCTTCCTCTAAAAACACAACCGCATTTATTTACAGGGACACATCTATCGCCGTCAAAGAGATATCCGGAGTTGCACTCGCACCCCTCGAAGCATTGTTCCTGGCATCGAACTGGTGCCGTCATCACGGAGCAGGTTCTATCACATGAACTCGCGCAAAGTTTATAGTGGCTTCCTTCTGGACAGATATAAGCTAAAAGAAAGAAAGAAATTGTAAGGTTAAATGCAATGTCAAACTGCTTTTGGATGAAGTGCTTGAACCATGAAACCTTTTTGGAGGAATATTTCTAACCTGCATGTGACAGCATGCAATACTCTTTGCACTTTCGGGACCATATCTGGTCCTAAAGTATTACTTTTGATTCTATTTTTTAAAGTACCAGAAGAAGAAAGTAGTCCCTACTTTGTCCTTCGGGTTGGGGGAACTTTGAATTACAGTGTTGGTTGTTCCAACATTAAAAGTAGCTTTCTGATATTGAAGAGTTGGAAGTTATAGAGCATTTGGCCACTTGACCTTTTCAGCTCCCCTAAAAATGGGACCTATGTGTCTCATCTTTTTTTGCATTTAACCTGCTCTGTTGTGTGGCAGTCCATAATTCACATTTCGACAAATTAAAAATTTGAGCTTACAGCAAAATAATTGTGTTCTCCACTTGGAAATCATCACGCCAGCTGTTTGGCAGGCCGCTACGTAGGTCTGAAGACTCCTACACAGAATATCAGTCCTCCCTTCGGCAATGCAGGAGTCGAAAACACAGTATTTAAAGTATTGCTCTGGGTTGATGGTGGCGTGACATGCTTTAAAGGGTCCTTGTGGATCAGTGATCATGCCACAAGATGTTGGGGCATTGTAAAGATTATTTGCTGTTTCACTACATGTAGGAAACTGGTCTTCACAGCCTTCAATGCATTTTGAACCAACTGGGTTAGCTCTCCAGCCAGCAGCAAAATCAATAACGTTTTCCGTGACATTCATGTTGGGAAGCTGGAACTCATTTGCAACAACCCCATCGAAATCGCCACCAAGACCTCCGATTTTACCCTGGTAGGTACTTGGAACTTTGAGGCTCAGATAGAAGGCCGTGTCATAAAGAACCTTTAGGCCAAAGTCAACCTGTAAAATAATGTTATTTCCTTGTTGATTTATTGAGATGCCTCCATCCAGAAGAGTCAAGGGCATGTAGAGATACTCTCCATTAACCTGCGTGGGGAACAAGTACATATCATTTGAGAAGAAATTAAAACGATATACTTAGTTGGAGATCTTTTCTGTTTTTTGCTATATTTTTATCTGAAGTGGTATTCCAAGGGTTAGGGATCTGTAAAACAAATTACATGAACATACCTCTAGAATCGAGTCTGATAATGGGAGCTAGGCTGCTGTTGTGTACAAACTTATGTTTTACAAATTAATTTGTAGGTTCATAAAATAAGCATTAAAAGTGAAAACTGTTGTGTAAACTAACCTTTACTTTCCACTTTCTCCCTTTTTCAAAGGCTATGGTGTACCCATAAACATAAACGACCACCGTCTTCGTTACTGACATTTTTCCATTGTCATAGCTCTCGTTCTCCAGGACCACAGAAAAGTTTGCCACCGAGGGGTCATCTTTCACCACTTTTACTAAAGTGTAGTTTGATGTGCCTTGGAAGTCAAAGCGAAGGCCATCAAAGGAAGTATAGTGTCGGCCTCCTATTGCCAGTGATGTCCCGTATGTCTTTGGATGACAGCCGCGGATTCCATTGACCACTTTGCATTCTTCACCAGGTCCACACTGTGCATCGTGGCATTCGACATTTCCATTCTCCAGGCACTGACATTTTTCATTACAACGTTCTTCAGGGAAGAAAACTTCATTCTTTTGGTAATACTTTTCCTTGTAGACACAGCCGCACTGATCATCAGGGACACATTTATGGCCACTTTGAATGAAGCCATCGTCACAGGCACACATTTCCTTGCAGCGGAAGTCACACTTATCGATTGGTAAAGTACCCCTGCAAGTTGAAGGACAGCTATTTCCACACAACTCATAATGAGTATTTATTGGGCACTGAGAAGCTGAAAGTTAAGAAAAGGACATAGACATTATGGTATTGTGTCTTAGTATTAAATGTAATAAGTTAACAACAATAGTAACGTATCATATCCATCAAATTATCATTAAATTAACCTGTATCACTTGATCTTATATGCCTAACATCATCCTTTTAAGATCTGTTGGTGGTGAAATAAACCCTCCCATTGCTGAAAAGGCAGAAAGGATTACTAAGATTATAGAAAATTAAAGAATGAAACTTGGAAACCTACGGCAAAAATGTGACGACCTCCATTTTTGGACTTGGACTCCAGCCAACTGGCAGGCGAGGACATAAAGTTGGATAGCCGTACAGAAAGCCGATGGATGACCTTTGTATTGACATGTGTCAAAAACACAATCGTCGAAGTAAGGTTTTGGGTCTATGATGGAGAAACATTGGCTAAATGGCCCTCGGAACTTTGTGATGATGCCACAGAACTTCTCACTGTGATATGGTTGTTTCTGAGCATCTGAGCACTTAGGACATTGTCCCGTGCATTCTCGAGTGCATCCTGGGACACTGCCAACTTTCCAGCTGTCTGCAAAACCTACAGCATGTGTAGCTACTTTTCCGTTATTCATTATTAGGTCATCCTTGGGATTCTTGTTATTATTACCGCACAAGCCAGCAACAGCATTAGCATAAGTGCCCGGTACAGTTACTGTAGCATGGCTGTTCCAATCATAGGTCACAGTCACATTAAAGTCTGTTTTTATGATGCCGCGACCGCCGCTGATGAATGCCACAACTTTGTTAGTTTGGTCATTGAAAGGCAGCGAGCTAACAACTCCATTGATCTGAAGAGAGGAATAAAAATAATAAATTGCTATTATTTATGTGCTATGTTTATAGATATGTAAAAAGTTTTGTAATTTTAGGGTAATAAAATAATTAAGGCAATTGAGGTTTGGATTCCCATTTAAGGCATCCCAAGTGCTAAAAAGTAAAACTTTAAAGTATCACTCAAAAAATAACTTTATGTTATTTAACTTTATGGTAAATCTTCAGAGATCTGCTAACATTGTAGAAAAACTATGATCAAACCCTACTTTACAATCCCCTACCTCCCCTCAATAACTCTCTCTAACATTTTCCTTTATATCCATTATTACCAAACGCTGTGTGTGATACACACCAAAAGACGTTGTGGATAATCCATGTTGAGCTCTAGAACTTGGTCGTAGACATTTAAAGTGACAGTTTTGGTGTAAGACACCGCTTTGTTTCCACGTTTATTGTTCTGAACATTGACGGTGAACGGCTTTAGGGATGAGTGGCTGGAATTCACGCCAACTAACTGGTAAATACAGGTGCCCATGAAATCGAATCTCCTGCCATCAAATGTTGTGTAGTGAGGGTCTCCAAAGGCCGTGCACGTTGAGTAGCCAGCTAGGTAACAGCCACGGATGTTGTTGATTACCATACATTTTTCATCTAACTTGCAGTGTGTCTCTTTGCACACCACCATCTTTGAATTTGGATCACATTTGCAATGCATACGGCACTGATCATCGCCCCAAAACTCCTGGTCGTTTTTGTGGTAGACACCGTTGTATTTACAACCGCAGTCTGAAGCACGAATGCATTCTTTTTCATGGAGAACAAACCCAACGTTGCATTGGCAACCCTTTGCACATTGCTTATTGCAATGTTTTGGAGCCGTGGGATTCTCGCACGTAGCCGGACAAGCAGATGCACAGGCAATGAAACGGCTATTCATGGGACAAGGCTGATCTAAAATAAAGCATAGATACCTATGATTATAAATGCATGGTAATGGTCTATCAGTATTAGTCTTTTTTAACATTTACCAATATTAAACTCAACACGTGCTATTACAGTAGGCCTCTAGTCTTCATTTCATCAAACAGTGGCCGTGTTTCAAAATTGTTAATGTAATGGAACTGACCCAGTAACAATGCTCTCTGGCCATGGTTTATGGACTGAAATCCTTTGTAACATGCCTGATAAGGTCATGGATTGGGTTAAAATGATAGACGTGAATTCTTCTGTGTGGACTTCACTACCTACTCATTAAAGTAACTCCATCCTAGTGCTTCATCTGCATTGGAATCAAGTCATTGGGTCATTTATCCATAGCATTTGAGAGAGAGCAAAATGAAGGATGAGCTGAAGCTAAGCCAGATCATCTTATGAGGCTAGTGAGGAAGCTCTCCTAAGTCCATCTTGGCAAGCAGATGTCAAAGGGGAGATCGGGTTTATTGCTAGTTCAAATTTGGACTCTTAACATTAAGCCAATCCATCAATCTTGTTCAAGCATACATTATCCAGCCTACAGTCCAACTTAGCTACAAAAAATGAGTTTGACACGTGCTGATTAATTATCTTTATGCTTTAGGAGAAAACTGTTATCCATATGCACGGCTAGGTGTTACAAACTTATTGGGAGTAAAATTGTGGCAAATGGATGTGGCTTTGGCGTATTACCTAAACTCCATAGGTTACCCATAGCTGGGTGCTTTACACCTTCTTTCAAACCTTTTTTTTTTTTTGGGACGTACCTATTGGAGAACACGAGACAGTACCGTTTTCTATGTGACATTGTTTATTACGCCCGCATGTAAATGGATCACAACGGTATCCATGAACTTCGTCACAGGTGCAGATGCTTTTGCAGTCATTGGAGATGACCTTCTGTGAATGCTGTGGGGGGAAATCAAACTACCTCGTTATTTAAATTTTAGACATCATGTTGCAATTATATTTGATAAGGAATAAGTATGTAAGTGTGTTATGATGATAAGGCCGAGCCTTGAGTTTGTACCAGTCATAGTAGGTGCCAAATGTCAGTCTTTTTCTGTATGAGTTTAGAGTCAAAAAGAATAAATATTTTTGATACATTTTAACTCCCTGAAACAGGGAGATTTGCATCTTGCTTTACCCATAAAATAAAAATTACCCATACCTGGTAGTATTTTCCATTGATGAAACAGCCACATTTTTTCTTCGACACGCACCGGTTTCCATCGTTGTAGTATCCCGACTCACACTCGCAGCCCTCAGAACAGTAATTGGGGCATTTTATAGACATTGCAATTCCAGGGCAAGTGGCTGTACAGACTTTGGCACATAGCTTGTAATGGCTGTTGGCCGGGCAACTTAGAACTAATTGAAGAAAGAAATAAAGAAGCGGAATTTATATTATTATAATTATTGCTTATTTATGTAGCACCTAGATATTCCCCTGCGGCGGTCTCCCTGTTGGGTGATCAGGTCCCCTGGTGTGCAGCTGCTCAATGGGTGCAGCACAACCTTTGTAGACTGCATTAAAAAGCGGTGAGCGCCTTTAATATTACATGGAGCTATGTAATATGATGTCATATCCTGGAGCTTTATGTCTTAAAGGCGTGCATCCTCTTTTAATCCTAGGTCAGGCCTAGGGAAGCTCCCAAAGGAAATACATTGTTACATTCGTCATAAATTAAAGAAAAAAAAATCACATAAAAACACTGTCATTGTCTTAAACATCCATATGTTCTCAATGAATATTGCTGTAAATACGTACATTTTGCAAGACATCTGTGGATGTTAATTTACAGCGTTACGAAATTCCATGTCAAACAAGTTAATATACCTGCAATTAATAATACATGCAAATAAAACTTAGACTTTAGCACCAAGGATTGTACTTACAGCAGAATTTGGAAGACCTCCAGTGTTGGATTTGGATCCCAGCTTCTTGGCAATCTTTGACGTAAGTACGGATATTATAGCAAAGAAGGTTTGCCTTAGTAGAAGAGTCTGCACACAGGTCATAGACACAGTTATTGAAATAGCTCTCGGGATTTACTATGTCATAACAAGCACTTAAAGGACCCCCCTTCTTCTTCAGGAAGCCGCAGTACTGTTCGGTCTTAAAGAGTCTCCTTTTGCTTTCGTCACATTTACATGTCTGTTTGGGACCTCCACAGTCGGAATGAACAGCGAGAAAGCCAGGAGTCGACACCTTCCATGACTCTCCAAACACGGAGGCGTCTGGAACCAACGTCTTGTCTGGACGTTGGAATTCGTCATTTTTATTTTGGTTGAAGTTACCGCACAGTCCTCCCAGGTGGCCGCTGTAGGTTCCCGGGACAGTGACAACCACATGATAAACCAGATCATAGCTGACTTTTAAGCCAAAGTCGGTTTGGATAAAGGAGCTTAGCCCGTGTTGGTAGGCTTGGATTTTTCCATTATCCAAGACTAATGGAAGGTTACTAAATATTCCATTGATCTATAATGAGTTTAAGGAATATGGTAAATATCTAGCGTAATGATTTATCTAACGATAAACTTCACCACAAGACGTTTAATAACTATGAGCCTACATAGATTGGCAAAAAGAAAAGGCTAAAAATAATGTTAACAATCACAAGAGTAAAAAAAATCTCCCCTTGTCTCCAAAATGGCCTCCAAAATGTACCTGCTAAATATCCTCTTATTACTTTTAAGAGACATATAAATGAAGATGTAGCTTACACCAATAAGTTTTATCACCTTAACAATATATTTTATTAAAATTTAATGTCACTACGCCTTCTTTTAAAATTAATACGACTTTAAGGACAGCCTCTGCTTTTAAAATGCTTCAGAAAATATATTATCTTACCTCATTATAAAGCATTTTGAGATAAATTATTTTTTTGTTATGTTCCTGTAACCTGGTTGTGTTATTATGTTATTTCAGAAAACCCTTAATACGAACCATTAAAAGAAAATCATTATTTCTCATATTTAGTTTTTTTCTTATTTATTATTTTTTATAAATTTAAACAATGAAAAAAACATAACATATCCCAGATATTTTTAGTGATATATTTTCTTTCTTAATCATAGTACGATATATCAATATATCAAATCTTATGCATCTTATAATAACTTAATTTTCATTCAGATTTTTCATTTCAGTCTTGCTATATTTCTGATCATTTTCTTACCGTGATGACACCTTTATGTTTGTACTGAAGACTTAAGGTGTTGCCATAAACCTCCAAGGATACAGATTTTGTTACAGATACACAGCCGTTACCCCATTTTTCATTTCTCACACTGACAGCAAAGGGTGTTAATTTGGAATTTTCGGTGACGGTCTTGGCAAGTGTGTATCTACAGAATCCTTGGAAATCATAGGTGAGACCATCAAAAGTTTTGTAATGGGGATCCCCAGCTGCGGAGCAACTAGCGCTTGACACACAAAGAGCATCAGTGCACTCTATGACCCCATTTTCCATACACTTGCACTCTTGACCACATTTTCCACCCAAGAAAAATATTTCTCCGAGCTTGTAGTATCGGCCATTGCGGTTACATCCGCATTCCTCAAGAGGGACACATTTTCTACCGCTAAGGAGATAACCGTCATCACACACACAACCTCTTAAACATCCTGGGACGCATCCCAATGGAGGAGAAGACACGGGGCAAGTTGGAGGACATTCATGTCCACATGCTTTGAAGTGACTATGTTTCTCACAGCCTGGATCTATCAATAACATAAAGAAACAAATGTAACAGAAAAAACATTATGGAATAATGGAATAATAATGTAAACATGATTTACTAATGCTAAATGTATTCACTGTAGAACCAAAAAACTTACTGCAGAATTTCTCAGATCTCCATGGGTATATATTGCATGCCGCATCTTGACAAGCAATAGCATATGCGGTGATAACACTGCATCCGGTTTTCTCTTTGTGACTGTAACAGGCATCAAATATGCAGTCAGAGAAATAATCCTCCGGGTCTACGCATTTGTGACAATCACGGAATGGACCTTTCTTGTCCAAGATGACACTACATTCCTTATTGCCGGAATGGTGATGTTTTTTTAGTTCAAACAGCTTTGACTCAGAACAGTTTCCCTTAGCCTCATCAGAGCATTCAGGGTACCGTTCCACAACCCAACTTTTTCCAAAGCTGATGGGGCTGGCAACAACATCAGTGCCCTTCGTCGTAAAATCATTGGACTTGTCTCCATCAAAGTTCCCACATAGACCACAGACGGATCTTGAATATGAGTTTGGAACAGTCACAATGACATGATTTTCCCAATTAAAAGTAACTCGTAAATTGAAGCTCGTCTGGAGGACAACATAAAATCCATGCTGGTAGATAGACAACATGCCTAAGCCAACGACAAAGGGTAGGTTGGTCAATTCTCCATTCACCTAGATGCAAAATGACATTATGTGAGTTCATAACATGTTCCACATCACTCCAAGGGAATTTCAGAGGTATATCAGAATAAGTGCTTATATTGATTTTTGTCAATTCTTAAAATTCCATAGTTTCCAGAGTTCAGATTTCATTAAGAACAAGGACATCTTACCTTAATGTGGTCTTTGTTCTGACTGTTGATCTCAATAGTGAAATTAAAAACTTTAATCTGCATTAAAATGGCATATGACACGGCTTTGTGGCCGCTATTCCGATTTTGAATATTAATTTGGAAGTCCTCCAAGTCATGTTTCTTTGTGCAGAGTGACGCAAACTGATACAGACACGTGCCTTGGAAATTGTATCTTGCCCCGTCAAAGGTTTTATAGTGGTGGTTTCCAAAAGTTGCGCAGGTACCAGAGGATAGAGAGTAACAGTCTTGGATCTGGTTGACCACTGTGCACTTCTCATTTCCCTTACAACCCGCTGACTTGCATTCTACCTTCTTGGTGGTTGCATTACAAATGCATTTTTTTGAGCAGTTGTCGTCACCCCAAAATGTTTCATTTTGGGCATACGCTCTGCCCTCGTAAACGCAGCCACAGCTGGACTTGGGAATACATTTACCTCCATCCAACACATAGCCATCTTTACACTCACATGATTCAACGCAATATTGCGTGCAGTTGTTGGGTACTGCGGCATCGTTGCAGGTTTTGGGGCATGGGTTTTCGCAAAGAGTGTACTTACTGTTCTCTGGGCACTGTAGGGCTATAAAAAATGTAACAAACAATGTTAAGATTTTATACTTTTTTGTTTGACTGCAGGAAATTGGAATACATTAAGAACATTGTTTATCCTATTTCAGTTGCTGAAATAATGTGTATATACTTACTCTATTTTTCAGTTACTTCCTGTAAAGACCTATGAATTTTTAGTTACTTCCTGTATATATATCTACTGTATTTTCCAGTTACTTCCTGTAAATACCTAAGAATTTTTAGTTACTTCCTGTATATAGCTACTGTCTTTTCAGTTACTTCCTGTAAATACCTATGAATTTTCAGTCACTTCCTGTATATATCTACTGTATTTCACATAGTTCCTGTAAATACCTATGTATTTGTCAGTTACTTCCTGTATATATCTACTGTATTTTCGGTTACTTCCTGTGTACATCTATTTTCAGTTACTTCCTGTAAAGACCTATGTATTTTTTGCTACTTCCTGTATTCATCTACTGTATGTTTAGTTACTTCCTGTACATGTGAACTTATTTTTCAGTTACTTCCAGAATAAACCAGCTATATTTTCAGTTACTTGCTTTATGCATTTACTTTATCTTTCAGCTACTTCCTGTATATGCCTACCATATTTTCAGCTACTTCCTGTAACAATCACATTTTATAAAAAAAGTAGCTAATTTTACAAATATACAAAGATTTGAGAAGACTTGAGAAATGGCAGCTCAATGGATTATACCTAAAATAAAAAAGAATAACCAACAAAAATCTCCACTTACGACACTTAGCCAATTTTCGCCATTCTGCTATTGCAATCGCCTTTCTTTGACAAGCATCGGCATAATTCTTAAGGTTTTGGCACAAGAGCAGTTTGCTCTTTTCATTCATGCACAGGTCGTGCTCACAGTTTTTGACGTAGATTATTGGGTCGACCGCTTGATGACACTTATAAAAAGGGCCGTTTTCTTTAGAAATCAGTCCGCAGTGATCATTTTCTGAGTATTTTTTTATATGTTTGGAGTGACAGGGCTTACAGTGCCCGTTGCAGTCGTGCCAGCAGAATTTGCCACCCTTGTCCACGCTCCAGCTTTTTCCAAAGTCAACCACACTACTCACTTTTGCCCCCGTTGGTGTGGCTTGGTCATCGGCAGAGTTTCCATTATAGTTGCCGCACAATCCGCAAACACTTCCAGAGTAGCTGCTGGCGAGGTATATTTTCAGGATAGAGAACCAATCATAATGCACCTTAAGACTGAAATCAGTGTCAATGACAACAAATCGGCCAGACTGATATATTTGAACCTGGCCACTTTTCAGATGAATAGGAAGGCGGCGGCGTTGGTAATCCACCTATTTAGAGAAAAATGAAAGAGATTGCAACAAAAGAGATTACAACAAAGATATAGGTCGGCATGATTTGTAAATATTATCCGTAACTTGTCATTTATGATACCAAACAATATCCGAAGTGTGGCATTCCGTCTGTAACTTATGCAAAAAGAAATTTACTCCATGGGGCTCAGGTATTTTGACAAGTGATTAAAATATCCTTAGGTCATACCCTGTGACTAAGAGAGAAGAATTATGAGATAGTGCCATATTGTAATCTGCTGCCTCTAAAACTCTACCAGTCAAAGGTCCAATGATGGAGAAGAAGAAGAGTCATTCCATTGGTGTCCAAGAAGGTTTCTATAGGACATTGGCCATTAGCTTTTGAGTATTCAACCCTACTTTGCTCCTCTCAAGTATTTTGTATATCTATGCATGCATTTTTGACACAGCAGGGGCAATATCTCCAGTTACGAGCAGTCACGATGAGACTGCTGATCTGTCCAGCAATAGCATTCTGTGATATAGGCCGCTATTGGCCTAGGAGAATGGATACCAATGTTGGAAAGGAACTACACAGAATGTTTATGATGGGCAATAACCTTTGTTAAATATTTTCAACGGTCTCAGCAGGTTTAGGTGGTCTCTTTAGTGGTTCAGATGAAAGCAATTATCTCAAAAATGGTAAGTGTATTGTTTTTGTCCCTTGAAGGAAACTGAGACAGTAGTAAATATATAACCATGTATTAAGATCAATTATTCACCCTACAATGTACATACATGCTCGATTACTTACTCTGACAAATCCATGCTCTTGTCTCATAATAGAAATAGTGAAACTATACACTTGTATGGTCACATAGCTGACAAACGAGACTTTAGAATTCCCTCGATTCTCGTTTTTAGCCTCGATATTGAAAGCTGGGAGTCCCTTGACATTCCCACATGTTTTAGAGAGAGTGTAAGTGCAGGTGCCCTGGAAGTCATAATGGTGGCCATCGAAGGTGCGATAGTGAGGGTCACCAACTGCCCAACACAAAGGCTCATCCTTGTTTTGTACACATTTGGGTTTTCCAGAAATTTCTTGGCATATTTCGTCTGCCTTACAATGTGCATTCTTGCAACGCTTAGATTTACTCCCTGAAAGGGGAAAGAAACAGACGAACATCGCACCATGATGAAAATAACAAAGTTCTACTAACTTTAAACTAAATGCTACTATTACAAAGGGCTAAGAAACAATAGCTAAGAAAAGTTCCCTGGGTTTTCACATTCTTATATATTGCCACATTGACTATTAGCCTCTTTAAGCAGCTTTTGGCATTAAAAACACCCTTTCCCTTTTTTTTGGTAGACTCCATCTTTTGTTAAATCAAAATGACAACAAATTGCTTACCGAAAATGTCGTCTAGCTTAACTCCACAAATTCCTTAAAAAAAAACACAAGAAGAATTAAGTCAGGACAAGAAAATGAATTTAAAAAGCAATACATGTAATTATTTCCAGAAGGTATTGGAAGTTGGACAGAGCTAAAAACCCAAATAAACATGTGGTCAGGTTGGAGGAGGTAGACAGGTGAAGAGGAATGATAGAAGATATGAGAGGTAACATGGGCTCTCTTGACTAAATCTACTAGACAAACACCCTGACTCCTTATTATATAACCTGTGATAACCAATAGAATGTCTCAGTCTTAATAACCAAGCCTTACACTCTAGCTGATGCAGTTTGATTGAGTAAAAAAAAAATTTAGGTTTAGGTTTTTTTAAGAAAAAATGTACAAATATTAAATATGACACCTACCAGGCAGAAGAACCAAAGGAACCAAAAGATGAAGAAGTGTTGCAACACACATAGCTACCTGGAAGACAATTTAGAAGGTGGATACAATTTGCTACATTATAACAAGTCTTCCAAGGTACATTCATCTTTAGACTCAGCTGCTTAAATATCTTTTTAAGTGGCTTCCATGAATTTTTTATGTCCATCAGAAATTCTCTGACCAATGGAATCTATGCTCTTGCAAGAATTCCTGCTGATTTTAAAAAAAATATATTTTGCAATTTAATAAATATCCACCTACCTATCATGGATCTTATTAAGCTGGTGAGACACCCAAGTCTAAAAACACAACATATTCCACTTGATGATTATTATTATTCCACATTAATTATATTTACTCATGTAGTTACATGCTGAACATTACATATTCCTTTAATAAAATTAAGATACAGGACATTATCATGTCTTCTGTCTATCTGTTGGAGGTCAGGTTTAACACAAATAATACAATTCCATTTGTAAACACATTTAGAATCCAATCTTAGTCCCTGTGTTATTTTAGTTTTTTCGTGAAACAACTCAAAACGATATAATTTAATTTGTCAACTATTCCCACTTTTGTCTAGAAAAGCGTCCAACCTTTCAGAATAATATTGAGAAAATCTTTAAATGGGAATTAAGAGTCTTCAATATAATATAAATAATATTTAATAATATAAAAATATAATTATATATATGTATATATAAAAAATAAGGGTCTTCGATATATCCATTTATCTTTAAGAAAACATTGATTTAAAAGAAGATGCAGAAGAACAAAGATGCTGGAACGACATACAATACAATATCCTATTGTGTCTGAGTTAACTGAGCCGTCAGGGAACATGCGGATGAAAGTATTCTAATCAGACGCACATCTGATTAATGAAGGGCATTGAGTAATGAAGATGTGACCTACCTGTAAGCTGCCCTGGATATGACTAATTTAGGAGCTCCGTGCCTTTTATAGATACTAGCGAGGCTTTACAGCCAATAACTCTTGGAAACAAAGGAGGAGATCTATCCATAGAAAGAAAGGAACGAAGGAAAGAAAGGAAGAAATAAACTGAATGACAAAAGAAAAAATGTTGTACTTCCATAAATGAGGAGCAGAAGAATAAAGAAATGGACAACTTGATAACAGTGTTGATTTTTAATATTAATCCTAGAAAAAATACACTAATAAATAATAATTCTGTAGCCAGACATGGATATTATAAAGCCTGAGAAGCAGGAGGTGACATATTGATTTATTAATCATTGAGGTGCATGTAGCTTAGTTTAGGAAGAAGGTTTCTCTGCAAGACCCAACTCTCTGAAGGCTACTACAAACTTAACTTCCACCTAACTTTGCTTGGTTTTTAACTGCCCTGCCTCTTCAATGGTACTGCCTCTTCGTGGTGTCATAATGTGTCATATGTGAGCTAACATTATCAATGTAATAAGTAGGCTCAGTTATTGCCTGTCATCTCATAACCCCATGAAAGATTGAGGGTATTGCAAGAAGAGGAAAGAGAGTCTTATAAGAGTTTTACCCGTCAAGATCTCCAAAGGTGCCAACTTTATTGAGGAACATCTCTGGTCAATTATCCTTCATAGTTTGGAACTGTAAATTAGGTTGTCTCTTAGATCATCTAGATTTGCAAGCTATACATTGGCTCTTGGTATCCCTAAATAGTCATATGTTCAAGGTTACCCTTCTATAAGGGGAGATGGGCCAGCCTATGTACCAGTTAAACTGGCACTCACCCGTTCAAATGAAGGACCCACCTGTGATCATGCCAGGAGAAAATGATACCCTACATGTTCTCTAGAGATCTATGTTAAAGATAATGATGATGATGGCTCAGCGTTATATTGCATAAACTCAAGATTAGTAATTATTAGCTAGAATAACACATAGAAACATATAAAGGACGTCACGTTAAGGTTGGAATGCACGGTGGATAAGTAAAAGATAAATACCAGAACATGGACACTACAGGGTTTGATTTTGGTGGATAGTTTCTAAAACTAGAGGATCAAAGACTTAGATACAATGTAAGCAAGTTTTACGTTTACTGAGAGGATGATACATAAATGGAAAAGCGACTAGATGGCCCGAATAGAGCTGATCTGCCGGCAGATTCTAGATTTCTAGAAGCACGTTCCTTGTTTTAACGTGAGAAGGGGGCTCATATTCCAAGTTCAAAAGATGAACTAATTAATAGCATTTAATGAGTTCTTGGGCAATGCATTTGTATCTGGACTTCCAGAGTCAGAATCCCCCGTCCCTGCTCCAAATACACGAATAACAAAAGGTAAAAAAAAGGTCTTGCAAACATTAAACTAGGACAGCTCAGCTTTAAAGGACAAGATACCGATCTCTGTCTGGATTATGGCGCCAGTGGAAATCCGTTTCAAAAACTCAACAATAGGCATCCATGTCAGACTAAGGTGACCTTTTATTAATTATACCCATAAATCTACCTAAGAGATGTGTAATCAATTGAGCATGATGTCATCGTTTTTAGAGTAGATGTTACCCAGACAGGTGACTCTTATTGCAGAGTATTAAAAAAAATCTATAAATGTTTTTATGTGGAACTTCTCAATTTCTCTGAGTTTATTTAGGAACGTAAATGTTATTCTGAAAGTTGCGGGGATCCAGCCATCGCATCATGGTGACATCACACTGTTACATATGTTACATCCCGACAGCTCAATGTCTAGTTACTAGATCATACAAATATTCCATCTATTGCTCTAATCGCATCACTTTTTAACCCTCAATCCTTGACATCGACATTTATGTATCCCTCGGACATTCATTTTTTTCTTCTGATGTTCTTTTTCTTGTTTTCCTTATTTTCCCAAATTTTCTTTTAAATACTTTTAATACACTGCCACCTTCTGGAATTTTAATGGAAAAGCTTCCTGAAAACTAAAATCCACAACTCAAGGAAAATATATTGATTCTAACAATAATTCTCAGCTATACTCAAAGCAGGTGCTTCTAGGTAAAAAAAAAAAAATACCCCAGGGGCAACTTGGTAAACATCGTTCTAAAGGTCAATCAGAATTTTAAAAACAATTTGTTTTCTTCTGGAAATTCCAGAATTTTTAGGATTTTTCGAATTTCTTTCGGAGGGGCAAGGTGCAGACAATAGGTTTTTATAAAGCTCTTTATGGCTTTTTTCTTGGCTTTTTTCTTGGACTATCTTCCTACGTTACAGGTTACATTTTCGTCATTTAAAGAGATCGTCGGAAGATATCCACCAGGTTTTTTCTTTCTTTTTATAAAAACAGACTTTTGTTATTTAGTTGATTGTAACAATAGAACTAGAAAATAGAGTGGTTTTTTTTACTGAAAAATGTAAAACTTTCAGCCCTGGCTCTTGCAATGAACTCAAGGAGGGTCTGAGACGAGGAATGAATGCCTTAGTTACTTATTCACAGATCTCTTTGTATGAACGTGTCTGCTTTGCTACTGAATGTATGTTTAAGAACATGAGCTGGCACTTAGTAATGTATTTGGGATGTGCGCCAGGGATTATAACTGTATGAATATTTGTTTAGCGGAATATGTTCTCTCTGTGTACTTTCTGGGTGTGTGCGAGCCTCTATAGGATATCTCGCAGCTTAAATGTATATATTAATAAAACGCGCCTTTATGTGTTTCTTTATCTTTTTAATTGAAAATCATGTTATTTCTCTTGTTCATAAAATGGGTCCTACGAGGTTTGTGGAAGAAGGGTTTTGAGATCATGGGGCCATGATGCCCATCATCAGTCTCTATCCGATAAAATGAAAAGGGATCAAGGAACGGAAAAATAATTCTATAAGGTTCAGATTTTTAAGGCACTGAGAATAATGATATCCTTCAATCTTCTTACATTCGCTGACTAAGCCTGAATAACAGGAAGATCCAGACACCATATCCTCCGGCTTCAGTGACACCTGCTTTGTATTAATGGCTTGTTGATCTCTATCCTGTTGAAATGGGTGAAACGAGGTAGACATTTTTTTGTTTTGAAGTATGGAGATGTTTTTTGTTAAGCCATATGGGCATGAAGATGGAAAAAAAAATTGATCCCAAAAACTGAATTATGTAGATATACAATAACGTTATTACCCTTGGAACCAGTATTTGGGTATCGATTCTAGAATAAACTAAAACCCAGTTCAGAGAAGATAGAGAAGAGGAAAAAAAGTAACCATAAGCCACCTTAACATCTTCTAGAGAACGTTAGTTAACAATGATAGTCGTTAATCTCCCAAATCTCATGCACGAAAGGTTTTCTGCTTTCTAGAAGTCAACCATTGGAACGCTGAGTAATATGGTGGATTTTATTTCATATTTATGACATCTGCAAATAGACCAAGAATGGTTTGGAAACGTTTTTCTGTTGTTTTTTTTTGCCCATTGGTTTTTGAGCAACGAATTACATGCCCTGTAGATTTGGTTCAGCCAAAATTGGTGGGGGGAAGGATTTTAAATTAGGAATGAAATTCACATTCACTCTCACTCACTTTCTCATACTCATTCTCTCACACTCTCATTTTCGTCCAGTCTTTCTCACGCTGTATAAATGTTTTCATACCTTCTCTGCCGACCACTTTTGCTTCTGCCGACCATTTCCGCATCTTCTTCTTCTCCATATTCTTTCTTTTATCTTTTCTCTTCTCTCTTTAATCTGCTTTCTTCAGTCTTCTATCTCCGTCTGCATCTTGGTGATGTTCTCGCCTCAATCCTCCAATTGACATCCCCAAAAGTGTTGTCATGTTGCCTTGCGTTCAACTTAGGTCCTTTGCATGACCCCTCCAACAATTACACAGGATTATCAAAATCTCCAAATCATTTGCAAATGTCATTTTCCTGGAAAAGTATAACTGAATGTTATGTCTCATTTCCAGAGTCTACCATTTCTTTATAGGTATCTGTAGATCGGCAGACCTCCAGTTGTAGAAACTGTTTTGTGTAGGGCTCAAGGGTTCTATCAATGGATTACTTGTTTCATGTTATATTGTCACTAATTCTGACAGTTACGTTAATATTTCGGCCTATGGCTTGTAATGATGGATTATACCCTAAGGAATTTTAGTAGAATGTTTTTTTTTTTCTCTGTATGCAATAATTGGTTATAAACCTTCTAGTATCTTGCTACTTACGGCAAAATACCTATAATTTCACAGTTGGTTCTCACTAATATTGGGAAATCTAGTCTAAAAGGGTAACTGAGCGTGCCACCATTGAAATAGTATACCCTGAAAGATGTGCTACAGCCCACCTGAGTTTAGACCTAAATGGGAACCCCGAGTCCCCTCTCCACATCGAAAACCATTGCTGTCGGCCCCTTACAAGGGGGTGTGCACAATGCCAGAGGCACAAACATTTTAAACTAAACCCATTTTTGATCTAAGTTCAGCCGAAGGCACCTCCTAACCTTTTAGATGAGCAATTCACGATTTCTAAGAATTTTGTGTTTGAAAAAAAAAAAAGTATTCTTTCTGGGCTGTTTGTTTCTTTTGCAAACAATTTTAACCCCTTAAGGACAATGGGTTGTCCTTAAACCCATTAAAAACAATGCATTGTGAGCCCGTACATGTACGGGCTTTGTCATGGTGGGGCTGTCCCAAATATTTATGGTCTTTATGGTCACGGTGATCGGAAAATGTGACACAAAGGCGTTAGAGTGAATTTGGCATGAAATCCACTGGTTTAGGGCTGCCATTGAATTATAATACGTTCACAGCCACCACCTAGACAACAAACAAAATGACAATTATGACTCACAATTTCCTTTCGAACTGAAATATGTTCATAGAGGTAAAATGATCATGATATATTTTTATTGCTCATAAGTACATAACTCCGTTTTCATAAAACTTTTGACCCAGATAAAACTTCTTGGGTTCTATCCCCATGACGGGATCTATCTAATTCGAAAAAATGGGGGGAGGTGTTGCCAGGGCTTTCCGAGGATAGATAATTTGGGATAACACCGAGAACTGATACATTATATTGTTTTTAATTTGTAGATGTTGCAAATGTGTGTTTTTGCTGATTGGTTGAAATTAAAATACCCACTGTTATGTTAATGTTTCATGTAAGTTGTGCCCTAGGTACCCAAAAATTAAAAACACATTGGAAGGGCTCAGTAACAAGGGCATTTGGATAGAATTGGTGGAGCAGAAGGGAAATGGGCAGACAGATGTCAGAACTTGACCAAGTAAGAGACATCAACATCACCTGCGATTACTATGGCACCGATTAAACCATTATAAACACGTGTAACTTCCACGTGTGTCTAAATGACACAGACATCATTTAACTAGGTTACCATAAAAATGAAGCATTTACAATGCCAACATTTTTTTCTATACTCCCTGTGTGGATCAAAGAATGATCAATTGAACTAATCATTTCAATTGATCTTACAAAAAGGGTTATACATGGAATCAAAGTTTGGGATTATGTGAGAGAGTTGGCTCCCACATGGATATCTCCATTTTTTTATGTTTCCTTGGTATGAAGATTATTATTGACCATTATTGAGTAAAGGGTTGTTGATCTCCCACTTTCATAGTAGAGGCTAAGGCTCATCTATAATAAACATTAACTTGATATAGATTCAGAGACCAGCAGAGAAGATCCATTAAAAAGGCAAGAGGCTGAAGTAAGTTAAAAAGTATCACTTTAAATAAAAAATACGCCTATATTATATTCTTTATAAAAAATAACTAATCTATATGTACCTAGAAGGCTTGACTATATATGGCTAAACTCGCATGGTAATATAACTGAAGTATAAAACATATGATATCTGAAAAATGATCTGTTTACATTTCACTTTAAGATGACAACTAAGATAAAAATGCAAACAGGTGTGCGACGTAAAGCTCTCGTGTCGTGTAAAGCCTTGCTGTCAGTGTACCCTGCCTGGAATAAAAACGGCAGAGAGATCCCTCGGCAAACAAAGCTCGATTCTGAGAAACACAGGACTCGTTTGTGTACACTGGCACGCGGAGTCATTTGCAAAGTAATTAAAGGGGAAGCACACTGGGTGAAATGGTTTATGGCTGTTCAAAGGGAGTCAAAGGGAGTTTCCAAAATACGAGCTTAAACAAAAGGGGTCACTTTTACAATTATGTAGGAAACTGTCAACTAACTTAGATTCTTGTTTGTTTTATAGGTGGACGGAGAAAAGGACAATCGAGGGTTCCACCTGCTTTACAACTACAACGTTCCCTGTTTTATCCATTTCAGAAATGACAACTTTTAAGTCTTCAAGAAGCTAAGGGTTCTTTGATGCAGTGCATTGAGTCCCTTGGCGATACCCTTTCTTTCGCGTTCAAACCAACGTTGTGCGCCATGTTTTTTTACCATATAGAACGTTTCATTGACTTCCTAGAGTGAAGTTGGGGAATAGTTGGAAGGATTGTATATATACATATTTTATAAAAAAGCAATTGACCCAAAGGTGGTCATTGATACAAGGCGGGATACTGCTTTAGGGTGTTTGGTCCAAAGTCTTTTTTGGGGCGGGTTCTCCATTCTATACAAAGCACATGCAACGGGAGACACTTGCATGATCTTTAATCAAAATAGGACCCAAATGGACCTAAGTAAGGTTGAGATGAGCAAACCCGATGTGATTCAGTTTGTTAATCAGTTCTCTGAAACAATTACAAATATTAGTTTTGGCAGCTCAGTTTTTAGCAGCACAGGGGCTTCATGTGAACAGGACTTGATACACATATTAGACAAGGTAGCCCACCATGATATAGGTGGGCTTGGTAGCTGTCCAGGGTGCTGAACTGGTGGAAGGAAGCCACAAACATCCACACACAAAACTTCTTAAGCAAAAAGGAATATCCATGGTCTACAAATGTGTTCCTTTTCTTCCACAGCTACAATTCTATACCTCTAAGAGCAGATAAAATTGGCAGACTAGATGGGCAGAATGGTTCTTACCTGCCATCCAGTTCTATGTTCATGGCAACAAATACGATAAACCAGATAAACCAGTTCAATATTCTATGTTACTAAATAATTTTGAATATTACGAAAGTCCACTCTACTCACTATCATCTAGAATAAGAGCTTGACTGACAATGGCCAGACGGACCTGGCAATGTAAGGTAGCGTCTACCTGGTGACATCAGTGCAACCAACAGCTTGATAGGCATGTGTGTGCATGCTACTTTTTTCCTGCTCATGTATGTGGTGATGTTGATCAAGGGCCCACCATGCATTTCTCCGGTGTGCCAGATGGCCAGTCCAAGCCTGTCTGGAACCCTTGATGAGCATGGCCAAGCCTTTTGACTATTGGCCAAAACAACTACTGGAGCCACATTGTGCCATTATGCAACTAGATGAAGACTGGAGTCTATATCATAGGGTGGCAATGAGAGGCTTACAGTAACACGTTAATAATAAAATCTGATATGTTTCAGATGTGTCGTCAAATCATTTTGCCCAGGGCTCCTAGAAACCAAGAGCCATTGTAAGACAGGTAGGAGCTGGGAGCATACATACTTATAACTTATCTACTATGTAAACAACGTACAAACATATACCTCATATTATTTAGTTACACCCAACCATTTATTCTGTGAGAGTGGAATTTAGTTGAGAGGGAGGTATTTGTTTTGTGTATCTCCATATATCCATAGGCGTGCTTTACACATAGTTGTATGAGATGGATTAAGAAAAAAATACACCGTAATACACCTGCGTGACATGAGCACCTTCTATATAGCACAAAAATGCTGTCGTTCAAGACTTAAATTCTGCATTTTTTTATTTTATAATCATCCCCTAGAAAAGTCATCTACCAAGATTCCAATAAAAATAAACCATTTTTTTATTCAATCAATCATTCATAGATTTTGTGCCATTGTGCGTTGGAATGTTAGAGCAGCTTCAGTAGGGAAGGTTAAATTACGCTCTAGAAAACATGTTAGATGTTAGGGAAACATTATTTGGAAATAGAAGTATCTATTTTTACAGATCAAAATTGGCAATATTTGTTTTTTTTTTACAAATGGCCATAATTTCTACATGAAAATATGGACTATTTTATGTTCAAGGAGCCAATTCCAAATCCTAAACTAACTCACTTAAACAGGTATATAGTGTACCATGAGTGAGAACTTGTATGGAACCAATGTGGAAGTCACCATCATGTAATTCAACCATGAAGTTCAATCTTAGGTATTTTATGGAAGACCATGTTGTGATATCGAATAAGTAGTAACTAAGATAATTGAAGGCTAATAGATCTTGAGATTCCGCAGAACCATGTTTATGAGAGTATATAAGGAACAACAGAAAAGATCTTTCACCCAGAAGGTTACTGTAGCGGCAGATTGGGTGGGTGGGTGGATGGGTGGCTCGGTCGGCTAGACGCCTACCGGGCATTTGCTCAGTGTGCCAGATGGCCAGATCAGCCCTAGCAATTAATGATATGCTACCAGGAAATAAATAATTGAATATAAATTATAATCTTCCAGTCAACTACTAGAACACTTTAAAAAAATCTAACCGACCTCCCATTAAAATCTAGACCTTCTCGTGCTTTCCATTGTAGACTATTACCCGAACCATTCATCATTCTCTGATCCAATATGGCTATTATTAATAAAATAGTCCAAAAGACCAAAACTGCATATTCCTAGAAACCTCATTTTTTTGTTGTTTTTTAAAAATAAATAGTGAGATTATATGTGGATAGTAGATTATGTTGTTCATCAGGAGGAACGTGTTTATCCAGCATTGAGCCTATAGATTTATCTCTGTATCCACTGATCTTTGCCCTGGGGGAAAACGCTAGAGCTTTGAAGAAGAAGGCATGCAAGGGATTCTGACAGCAGATAAAAACCTATTGGAAATATACCAGCTTCGAGCATATAAATTGTATAAGATTAATGTCATAACATTAATGTGTCTCCACCATGTGCCTTATCGTTTAAAGTGCCTTCAAGACTTACCCAAAATGATTGGTTGGTAAATGATTATGTTCATTCCATCTACATTTCTCCTACAATAAAAACCTTTTAGTATTTATAAATGACCATAGGCCAATACAAGATGAGGGAGTGAATGAGAGTGTGAGAGAGTGCAAATGAGATTATTATTATTATCCTTTATTTATTACGTGTCAACATACAACACACACATACATAACAAATATATATTTACAGACACAATAAAAGTTGAAGGCATTGCCTATGAGCTTGCTATGTAGCCTTATGATCATACCTGGGAACTTTCCAGGTTTGACCCGGAGATTGTCGGGTGAAGCACCGCTTCTCCGGTTTTCCGGGTCAAGATCCAAATTCTCCGGGTCGTGGGAGCGGGTCTTGACACACCCCACTCCCCACCCATTTTCTCTTGAATTAGGGGTGTTTCTAGCAGATGTCAGCAGGACCGCCCACCAACGTCAGCGGGACCACCCACTGACGTCAGCGGGACCCCCCATAAATGTCAGCAGCTGCGTCCCGCAAGGGAAGGCTCCGGAGGCCAAAAGTTCCCAGGTATGCTTATGATACTTTCATACAAAGTTCCTGGCAAAAATGGTGAACTTATGATGGCCCTGCTTGTGATCTTACAATCTAATGGTAGACATTCCAATAGAGGATGAGAGATAATGAACGAGTGTAAATTAGAGTACAAGAGATTGTGAAAGAGCATTTCCGAATGTGAAACTCCACCCACAAGTTTTGTCGGAAACAAATAGTCAGGAAACAGAATTCGTTGTCTGAAAATGAATGGATCATAATAATTATAATAATAATAAAACATATCCAGTATATTTCCAGCTGCACAGCATTGATTAAATATATAGAAAGCTGCTCTTTCCATACTAAAAGAACATTATTGTCTAAATCATCCAAAAGGAAGCAATTAAAAAACAGATGATCCACCACCACCCATGCCAAGGTATGGTCAAGTATTAACTAAATTCCTCCTTACTAATCCAACCTACATGGCATTTCACTGAAGGTGCTATGATTCTTCAACATAAATTCCACATTTCTTTACACCTAATGGATTTATAAGGTTAGTATTGGTCTTTCTTGGCTTGGAAGCACATTTCGCACAACCATATTTTTGAAAAGTGTAGACGTGGCAAAGAGCTGAAGGTTTGAACGTCATTAGGACCTACCTTGTAGATTTCTCCTTCCAATTATACTTAATCCAATCCGGTATATCCCTATTTGTCTGACTTTGTAAATGTTGGGTTAATGACAGATGATAGATGGAGTATCGATAGTTGATGTAAGATAAGACGCCCAAGAAGATGTTGTAGACATTATAACATTTATTATTTGTAGGGTATACCAGGAAATCAACGTTCTAAGGAAGTTCTTTTGATAAACTTTCTATGGAAACCTCGGGTGGTAATTAATGTTTCTGACACCTGTTATTCAGGATTAATATATCTTTGGGGAAAGTAACTAAATCAGATTCTAGTTGTGCCTGATTTTGCCACAGTGTATCTGTGTTCTTATTCAGAACCTTAACATATTTTTATTTGAAACAAGAGACTTAAAGCCATTTAGTATCTAATATAAGTTACACTGATCCTGACTCCGATCCTGACTCCGATCCTGACCACGATCCTGACTCCGATCCTGACTCCGATCCTGACCACGATCCTGACTCCGATCCTGGCTCCGATCCTGACACGATCCTGACTCCGATCCTGACACCGATCCTGACTCCGATCCAGACACCGATCCTGACACCAATCCTGACTCTGATCCTGACTCCGATCCTGACCCCGATCCAGACCCCGATCCAGACACCGATCCTGACTCCAATCCTGACTCCGATGCAGACACCGATGCTGACTCCAATCCTTAGTCCGATCCTGACTCCGATCCTGACACCAATCCTGACACCAATCCTGTCATGTCTTCTACAGCAGAGTGCCCTTGTACGTGAATTAACACGTGAATGGGTCTAGTGTCCAATTCAACACTCACTAATTTATTTTCTAGCACATCTGTCATGTTTAATTATAGGACATCCTCGTGATCATCGGATTTTGACCCTTTCATAGATCTTTTTTTTTTTAAAGTAGCCAGAGCCAAAGTCAACCCTTGCGCAATTTGGTTTCCAGATTTCTTGATTTCACTATTTTACAGTCCAAGTTTTTGTTAACTTGCCGAGTATTGACTTTCTCCCATTTCGATTTTATTTCCTTCAGCCAACTGGTTATTCAAAGCAAGTATTCTTTAGTGCTGTTTATATTATGCTATGTTGCATATTCAGTGCTTTTAGTAGTATTAAACTAGTTGGTAAGTTTGACATCATCGTTGACATAGTTTTGTCATCATTCAGGATGATAGAACTGCAGGACCACAAAGGAATATCAGAGTCTTAGAGGAGATATATTTGCTGATGAGGAACACATCTGTCTTGTGGGGCAAGTAGCAGGGCAGAGAATGGCCTGCTTCAAAGGCAATTGGCCGACTAGCCTACAGCAACACAACCAAGTGCCTTAAACTCGAATTTCTGCATTCTGCACATAAAAACAATATGACACAACAACGGTATTACCCTAATAAGTGAAGGTAGGGGTGATGTGGGGTTAGTTTTTTTTCACTAACACTGTAGCGAGACATCAAACTGATGAGTCAATGCATATTCTGAGTAACAGAATGAAGGTAGGACTGGTAGATACCAATCTCGCAGGTCCATGAAAGAACCTGTCCTTGTGTTTATCAACAATTATGTTCGAAGTATTCAATGAGCTCCATGTTGTCACTTTGTGTCAGAGTAAAAGGTGGTCAAGCAAGACAAGCCAACTCTTGACAGACGTAGGTCCTGTGCTTGGCTAGAGGGATGCTGGGAGAACTTCCAACCTGTGTAGGAGGTTGTCCTCGCGCCTGGCTCTGTTACCGCCTTTGGCTAGGTTGCCTCTTAAGGCCTCTGAAACCGATCCACTTCAAGTTTGATTCCAGCCAACATAAGCCTATCCGGTCTAACGTTTGGTCTTTTTCTCTAAAGCTTAATTACTCATTTATGTGTACCCTCCATACTGTCTGAAGTGCCCACTTGTTGCTAAACATTTTGGGAGGGGGGCACTAAAGAGAGAGTTTGGATGAGAGTTTTGGTTTCAACTTTACGTTCTGAAGGTCCAACCCCTGCAAGCTTCTTCTGCTTGGAAGAGCTTGGCTGAACCTGTATAACTTATAGTGAGATTCCTTCCAAGTCTCCTTAACCATTAAACGATGCATTATACGGGGTCGATTTAGTCCTTCTTGTGGGCAGCAACTTGCCAGTGTTGACCCCTCATAATGATTAGCGGATTCAGCTAGTTGGAACCATAACCCTCCCTTTAGTGATTAAACTCTTTTGTTTGAGGTTTTTCAGATCACATAAATAAACCGTAACAAAATCCTAAAATCTGTGGAGCTTTTAAGGGAAAGTTTTGGAAAGTGATTTGCTGCGGGCTTGTTTATTTTGGGGATAAAATACCCTTTGAAAGGGATGTACTTATCCTGGCCACACCAGAGGTGCAAGGGAAGTACAAAATGTGCTAATTGTGTTTAAACCGCTTGATAATCTGTGATGTGATTTATTAAATACTATAAGGATTCTGCACACCCTTCTATTGTAATTGTAGGTTTCTGAAAGCAATGAATATCATTAGTAAATAAACTAGATGGGCGGCCTGTTTTCATTAGGTTCTTGTGAATGATGGATTTCATGAGAAAGTAGAAACTCTATTAGTTGAGCAAATTTCTATCAAAAATGTAAAAAAAAATGAAGAAGTGGGACTGCATCTTTAACTTGAATCCTTTCCAATGCCAATTTAAATATTATTACATTAATTAAATTAATGAAGTAATTATTCTAACAATTTATTTTCTAATTATTTGCACACTTTATTCTCCCCCTGTATTTATTTAAAATAATTAATATCTATTAAATTATATATATATATTATTTAATAGAAATTAATTATATAAAATAAATATATTAAATATATATATATATATATATATATATATAATTTGTTGATTATATTTTTCTTTATGGCTTTTTTTTATATATCCATGTCTACATTAGCTATGGATAGTAGGCATTGTAGTTATTTTCAGCAATAGCTGAAAAAAAAACAAAAAAAAAAACCTGTAGATTTCTGTTACCAGATTTTTCCAAATACTTGAAAACAACATTAACCCAGACCTGGAATGCTTTTTAAAAATGTGAAAATCGAACCTGATAAACTGCATAGGTCTACGAAAATTTGCCGTAAACATTCAAAACAGCCTTTGAATCTTGACCGCTCTTATAAAAAAATGTATAGTCAAGTGTCAATGCTCGCAAACGAGTTTTACTAGCATTTTAAATTATCAGTACAGGTGAATTTCCGAAAAACATATTTATATGCTTCCAGAATTTGCACACATATTCTGTTTTTTATACCCTTTTTTTGGAACCCAAATTTTCCAATTTTCTGTTTGATTGGTTTATCATTTTAATTATTTCAATTTCTTTTCTCATCGATCAATAATGCCAAGGTCACCCCACCCCTCGCTGTGTACCGATCTCAGCGTCCTCCTTATCCACCTTGCCATACCTGTTCTTCGACTAGACATTCCGTAGCCTATTGGCTGCCGTACCCAGAGCAGAAAATATATAAGCCCAGGACTGGTACAGGCTACTCATATCCTGGCAAGCCTGCAGGTACGTGTCATTTGTATGATTATGACATCACAATAACACTTTCTTACTCAAATTCAAATCTAAACTGTTCTTTTTCCAGAGCCATTTAAAGCTACCTTGGTAGGCAATTTTAACTTTTGTCAAATGTAGAAATTTTAAATACTTTTAAATGCAAATTTCTAAAATGTAAATAAATTTTTAGTAGTAAAAAACTGTAGAATTTGTAAGAGCCTTTTAAAGCTTAGAAAGACCCCTATCTAAAATCCAATTTTTGGGTGGGTTTATATCAGGGTGGTTTTTTTTATTTGAAAATTATAATTTAAAAAAAAAAAACTTTTTTGAGCCTGTTATCCACACAATGGAAAACTATCTCTAATCTAAATAAGGTTAGCTGTAAACATGTAGTCAGCGTCTGTCAGACAAAAGAAAACGCTGTAGACACAAGATTAAAATCACAATTTAACAGTTTGCTGCCACCAAAAAAAAATGTATAGCACAAAATGTACCTATACAGGGCTGTGAGCTCTATCCTTACAGTCAGCCCTATAAATAATGATGATATTAAAACAATATAGGCAGCACCTTACCATAAAAATGTGTATTATCATCATTATTATTATTATTAACAATAATTTTATTATTTTTATTATTTATTTATTTTTGGTATATTTTGTTATATTATTTTTATCGTTATTATTATTTTTATTATTTATTTATTTATTTATTTATTTTTGTTATAGTTTGTTATATTATTTTTATCATTATTATTATTTTTATTTTATTAAATGTGTTAACCATTTTAACAGTGTTATTGCTGCCACTATTAAATTTAATTGAATGGGCTCTGCTATGTACATTCTACAGTCATATAGTTTTTTATTATTTTAATAGTGTTATGGTTTTTAGGGCTAATGAATTACTGTCAAAGTCAAAGCCATTCTATGCTGCATTATGCTTGTTGCTTTTTGTTATGCCTTTATTAGTATTTTCGTGTACCTCATTAAATATATTATCCTAAAGGCAAATTTGGAAATTATTGGGATACTCATCACAATAGCGGAGTCAAACTGTCTGACGTTAATGTTTTTGATAATTTTCTCTAATGTTACTTTTATTGTTATTGTCAGTTTTGATTTCGCCCCACATAGTGCTACAGAATCTTCTGGAGCACTATAAGTAAAATATAATCTGCCGGTAAAAGTGATAATAATAGTTATTTTTTTCATTGGTCTTGGCCAAAATCAATATCGGAGAAACAGCACATTAACAAACCGGAGAAAATAGTTGAGTCGTGACCTATGTTTATTAATGACCTCATCATCTCCATTAAAAATCCAAATGGCTTTACATATATTTGTCTTTTACTAGTGTCAGTGATTCATCTTTTGTAGACCTTTCTGTTACCATTACACCAATAATTTACAGATTTTACAGTTTTATTATCCTGATTTATTTACCATAAACGTCTCAACGCCTATGGAGCACTATGTTAAACGTAACATTTTGTACCAGGGATCGTTAAAGAATCCATATAGTAGACTTAATGCACCAGTTTTAATGTTAACTTTGGGGTTCGAATCTCGTGTAGTTGTTAATGGACTCATCGTTTTTATCCTTTTGGGTTAAACCATGCAAAAATGGTCATTGTCCAGGAAAACAAATGATTTAAGAACCGACGATTCTTCATTGTAACCACCTGTGTAATTTTCCTCCCATTTTTTCTAGCCATGGGAAGGGTAACGTTCCTGCAACTGTGGGCCTTCCTCGTCTTACTGTGTGGTGAGTAATATATGAAAATGGTTTACAAAATTCCAATGCAAAATAAAATATTGTACAATTGTGTAAAATAAAATAAATAATGTAAAGTAAAATCTCATCGCAGGCCCTCTTTTCCTCCATCATGAACATAACTGTTGAATTGGAAAGTATATAACATTTCCTCACTTTGCTAGAATATAAAAAATATCCACATTGAAACTATGGGAGAGAGTGAGTGAGAGAGAGAGAGAGAGAGAGAGAGAAAGAGATAGACGGAGGGAGAGAGAGAGAGAGAGAGAGAGAGAGAGAAAGAGATAGAGGGAGGGGGAGAGAGAGAGAGAGAGAGAGAGAGAGAGAGAGGGAGGGAGGGAGAGAGAGAGAGAGAGAGAGAGAGAGAGAGAGAAAGAGAGAAGGGCAAGGAGATAGATAGATAGATAGATAGATAGATAGATAGATAGAAAGGAAGGAAGAAAGATAGAAAGATAGAAAGATAGATAGATAGATAGATAGATAGATAGATAGATAGATAGAAAGAAAGAAAGAAAGAGATAAAGGTAGGGAGATGGAGGGAGAAAAAAATACAGTGTGAAAGAGAGAGAGAGAGAGAAAGAAGGGAGAGTGAGAGAGAGGGAGAGATGGAGTAAAAGATAGAGAGATAAAGAGAGAGAAAGTGATAGAGAAAAAGAAACAGGAGAGATATAATGTTGACTCCATGATACTCATATATTGTTGTCAGGAAACTGTATCCTACTTCTTCATGGCGACAGTCATATCTCACACGTATGCCCTCAACTCCAACATCATGTCACCCAGAACAAAACCTCAGTATCTTCTTTTTTTAGCCTTTTTAATACTCTTAACTACAAGATGTTCCATAAGTCTTTTGCTCTTCCTTTGGGAAAAGCTGATACTAGAGCCGTTATCCCCAACGAGTGGGAGAGAAGTTGTACTCGAGGCATCTCCAACCCAAATAATGCCCAGCCCACCAACCTTACCCCAACCCTTCTCCTAGTACCTTCGTACCTGTAATAAAAGAACATGGAATGACATGTCCACAGCTCAACAATCAAAGTTTTATAATCTCCATTTATTTGTTGAGTGTTTTCTTCTATAAAACAGAATCAACACAGATTAGTTTTTTTCAGAAGGCTTTATTGTTGTCTCTGAAAATATGCAGAAGTTCAACAACAAGTTCTTGTCCATCTTTAAACGCCACCTTGATCACACAAACACACCTTCGGGGGCAGAGTTCAGCCATGTCAATGTTATCATGCCCGCATATGTTTCTAATCTTATTCTATCGAGAGGGGCTGATAACCCGTAAGGACATTGCGGTACGGGGCATGCGTCTTTGTACAGTTTGAACAAACATAAAAATGTGAAAATAGGCAAACAATGTATGTGGGATTTTTTGTACAAAAAGTATGACGAGGTCAATCTCACACATTATGATGAGTTACCTTGGCTGCTTTTGTAGGAGAAACACATGTAGCATGGCTTTCGTAATAAAAAAAAAATCCCTTTTAAATACAACTCGATAAAATTTCACTGCATAAGACATTAAACAAACAATAAGATCTGGATTAATGGAAGGAAAGAGGCAAATACAATGATTTTGAAATGCAATCCTGGAACAGGGGGAGTTTAAGCTGCCTCCCTTGATAAAGTTCTGTAACGAACATTTTGAATGTACATTTGAGTTTATTTAAGTGTAAAAAGGGTGGTTTATTGAGAAAAGAAAAACATGGGTAGGTGGTCAGGCTTGAAGAACTAATTGAACTGGCATATCATTCAGGTTCATCTTCAGGTTCATCTGAGCTTCTTAAATACTTGGTCTAGCCTGTCTTCTGAAAAGTCAAGTCTTTCATTTTTTTTTATTTAAAATATTTCCTTTACAAATTAATGAATATAGTCCGCAGAATCTTCCGTTCGGAATAATATCAACAGATTTTAAAAAATTGCTGTTTTTTTGTTTTGGTTTCTTTTATTTCAGGGGTCTGTAGGGCAGGTCCACTGGGCAAGAATTTTGTTACAGCCTTTATGCAGAACTACAAGCTGACCTACAGCCAAGCGAACTTCCAAGTTTTCATCACTGGGTACTCACCATCCACCACTGTCACAGTATGGTTGAACAAGTCTAGCTTTAAAAAAGTCTTGAACGTAGATGAACGATCCACCATTTCGGTCCAGATCCCTCCAAGTGCAGAGCTACCAGGAGAGAGTAAGACCTGCAATGTCGTTGTCATCCAAGCAGACAAGGACATCTCAGTGCTGTCCCTAAATTACAAGTTACAAAGTGCTGATGTCAGTCTTGTGTTCCCTGTCCAAGACTTGGGCACAGAGTATTATGCTGTGACTCCTTTGGGTGGTCCTGATGATGGATTCAAGGAGTTCTCCGTCATTAGTACAGATGAACCTACCAACGTTGATATCTTCCTCACAGGAACTGTAAGATATCAAGGCAGTGTCTACCGAGCAGGAAGCAAGCTGACCGTACTGCTAGAAGCTTATAACGTTCTTCAACTTCTTAGCCAAGACGATCTTTCAGGGAGCAGAATAGTATCTCAGAAACCCGTGGCTGTTCTGAGTGGCCACACGTGTACATGGCAGAACACCAAGTGCAACCATGTATATGAACAGCTCTTGCCAGTTTCTAGCTGGGGTACCACTTTTTTTGTGCCCCCAGTTTCTCTTCAGACAAGGCCCGACATTGTCTTTGTGGTGGCTTCTCAGGCCACAAAGATTGATTATCAAGTAAATGCAAAAACAAATTCTCAGAACCTAAATGCAGGACAAGTGCTAAAGCTAGATATCCCAGTAAGAACACCAATTTTCATCCAAGCCAGTGCTGGAATCCAAGTAACTTACTATCTGACAGGCTGGCAAGACCGTTTTTTTACCCAGTTTGACCCTCTTCTGATGAATATCCCACCCATGAACAGCTATTGTTCCTCCTACTACATTTATGGCCAGCAAGAGTTTGAAAATTACGGCACACTGCTTGTGAGAAGTGCAGACATTTCTAAAGTGACCATCAACAAAAATCCAGCCGGAGACTTATCATGGACTGATATTCCTGGTACTGATTACTCATGGTCAACCACAAGAATGACCAAGGGATTCAGTTTCCAGCTTGTGGAGAACCCCTCGCCGTTTTTACTGCTATCATATGGTCTCACTAAACTAAATAGTTATGGAACCGCAGCTACTTGCATCAATGGTAAGTGTGAAAAAAACACTATTTTACAAAGAAACGCTTTAAAACAAAGTCTTACTAATGTTAGAGAGGATAAGGTAAAACAATATTAGGTAAAAACACAAAGTGTAGGAAAGTACCATGACACCACTACTAATAAGTTGGCTGGCGTGGGCATTACATTTAATAACATATTTCTATGATAATATACAGTACATACACTCATTACCAGGCATGAGCAGTTTCAGATAATTAACCTTTCTATTAGCCGATATGAGCAGTTTCAGAGAATGAACCCCTCTATTGCCAGACTTTACACACACAGTCACACAAACAGACAATCACAGTCACATACACACCCAGTTACAGAATTCTAATTCCGGGACAATGCATTGAGGCTGCATGGGACCCGGAACTTAAAGTCCCATTGCGGGACTGTCCCGGGCCATCCCTAGTATTAATGTTTATGTGATGAGTGACGTGAAATTCTGTCTTTAAATGTATGTAACATTGTCTCTCCTCTTCAGCTGTCCCAGTATCTTCCTGCAGCACAGTAAAATGCAGAGCAAAAGAAAAATGCACGATGGAAAATGGTAAACCCAAGTGCGTACCAGAGTTTGAATCTTACTGCCATGCAGTCGGTGACCCTCATTACCGAACCTTCGATGGCCGTTTCTATGACTTCCAAGGCACATGCACCTATACCATCGCCAAGAACTGTGGCAGCGATAGTGGTCTCACGGCTTTCAACATCGAGGCCAAAAATGAGAACCGAGGATCAACTAGGGTCTCCTACATCAGCTATGTCACAGTAGAGGTGTATGATTTTACTATATCCTTAGTGAGATACGAATATGGATTTGTGAGGGTAAGTTAATGTATCAATTCCGTTTCCTTATTAATTAAGACGTTCTAATGATTCGCAGAGACATAACTGGAAACTATATCAACCAACCTGAGTTCCGTAAAACTACCATTGACTACCCAGCTCCAGAATTTCTCTTTATATTTTTTGTTGGAACATATGTCTGTCACAATTATTTTACCTGTGGCTGTCCTTTCCTTCTAGGTAAATAACCAACGCCAGCGCCTTCCCATAAATCTGAACAATGGCCAGGTCCGATTATATCATTCTGGAGCCTTTGTCATCATTGAAACTGATTTCACATTGAAAGTCTACTATGATTGGAATTCCATCCTAAAAGTATATCTCTCCAGCAGCTATTTTGGAAGTGTGTGCGGAATGTGTGGTAACTTCAACGGAAACGCAGGAGATGACCTGGTAACATCCGCAGGCACCCAAGCTCCCAATTTGGTTGACTTTGGCAAGAGCTGGAAAGTTGAGGACGGAGACAGGTTCTGTTGGCATAATTGCAATGGAGAATGCAAAACCTGTCCTTTGGAAACACAAAAAAAATACGAGGCTGAAGGCAATTGCGGACTCATTTCCAAGGCAGATGGTCCCTTCCGCCAATGCCATGCAGTCGTAAACCCCAAAACCTACCTGGATGATTGCGTTTACGACTTGTGCATGAATGGGGGCTCCAAACAGATCTTATGCCAGAGTATAAAGACCTATGCAGAAGCTTGCCAGAGAAACAATGTTCAAATTGGTGAATGGAGACAACCATCTGGGTGCCGTAAGTCCACATTGTAATGTTTTTTTTTTACTTTGCTTAGTTAGCGGTTAATAATTCTCTACTAGAATTCAACTATTCAGATTCCAGATAAATGATTTTCACATACTGCTCCGGTCCATTTGATTAAAGATGGTGGACACCCATATCCTATGTATGAATGTAGTCTTTATGGAGCATAAATGATTTACATAACCGTAACGCAGAATAGTTAGAGAAGAATTGGAAGATATTTTACCAAATATTTCTTGTCAAAAGTAACCATGTATTATAAAAAAGCTAAATCGAGCTCCTTTTTTTCCGCAGCGATGCAGTGTCCCGATAACAGTCAGTATAAGCTGTGTGGCAGGTCTTGCCCCAAAACTTGTAACGATGAAGCTACACCAAAGATTTGCTCCAACACTTGTGTGGAAACGTGCGAGTGTAAAGACGGCTTTGTGTTGGATGAAGGTAAATGTGTCCCCGAGGCCAAGTGCGGCTGTATTTACGAGGGCAAATTGTATGCCGCCAATGAAAAGTTCTGGGGAGACAACAAATGTGAGCAGCAATGTGTTTGTAATCCAAGCACCAGGAAAGTCGAGTGTAAGGCCACGCGGTGTAAGTCTTCCGAAAGGTGTGCTGTGGTCAATGGCATTCAAAACTGCTACCCGTTGACCTACGGCACCTGCTCAGCATCTGGAGACCCCCATTATGTGACCTTCGATGGCAAGAGATATGATTTCCAGGGAACGTGCATCTATCAGTTTGCAGGAGTCTGCAAGAAGTCCGAAGACCTGATAGACTTCCAGGTCAATGTCCAGAATGAGAACAGAGGCAGCAAAGTGGTGTCTTATACCTCTGCCGTCCAGGTGAAAGTTTGCGATTTTGACATCGTCATCGACAGACGTTATAAGGACAGGATCTTGGTAAGCCTTCGGTTCACCTGGAAAAGATTTATCCTCTTTCCTGCCAAAACCCTCTTTTTACCAAGTATAATCTTTACCTACTACCCTGCTGTATCTACTTACTTTCATGAAGGAGGTGGAAAAAGGATAACATGTACATTTTCTTTTGAGTGGAAATGACCGTAACTGGAATTATTTGTAACTAATGCTAGATGGGTATTATTAACAGAGCCACAAACCTGTTTCCTCTAATTAGTAAATGTTTCCTTGGCAAATCTTTTACGTGTAGAGACAGGTCATAGACTGGACACCCATCGATGGTTTAAAAGTAAAGCGTGGCAAGAAAATAGTGATATCGATAATACGTAGCCTTTTTATGGTATCTTCTCTTAAAAAATTTGGTCACAGCTCTCGACTTAACAATTTTATTTTTCCCCTTCACAGCTGAACGGCATTTTGACTAATCTCCCTTACGTGGTTGACAATGGCAAACTGTCCATCTACAAGCAGGGCTTCCACGCAATCGTTCAAACAAGCTTTGGGTTGAGAGTGACTTTTAACTGGGAAAGCTACATCTCGGTCACCGTGCCTAGCACTTATGCCGGAGCACTGTGTGGTCTTTGTGGCAATTTTGATGGCAAAACAGACAATGAATTTACAATGAAGAACAATCAAGTTACTACAAAGCCGGTGATTTTCGGTAATAGCTGGAAGGTGCAAAATGTCCCCGGGTGCTATGAGGAAGATAAGGGAGACTGCACCAAACTGGCAGAGCTGGAATTACGACACATTAATAACAAGGAAGGATGTGGCATCATTGTAGACAAGAGCGGGCCTTTCCGTGAGTGTCATGCCAAAGTAGACCCTCAAGGCCACTTCAAGAGCTGCGTTTATGATGCTTGCTTCTATGAGGGACGCCAAGATGTTCTTTGCAAGATCATAGCCAGTTATGCGACTGCTTGCCAACAAGCTGGGGCTACCGTATACCCATGGAGATCTGCCAAGTTCTGCAGTGAGTAACTGCTTATATAGTACTGTATAACAACTAAACAAAAGTTAAAAAAACAATACCCCAAATAGCATAAAATGGAACAAACCGGTAATTGATACCTAACATTTTTTTTCTTATTTTCAACAGGTCCTGTCTGCGGTAAAAACAGTCACTATGAAGTATGTGCAACAGGGTGCGCTCCAACCTGCCTCACACTTGCCCCCCCATTGGGATGTAACCCTGTATGCTCAGAGGGTTGTGTCTGCAATGATGGTTTTATCCTCAGTGGTGGTGATTGTGTCCCCCTTGCACAGTGTGGGTGCAACTACAAGGACAAATATTATAAGTCTGGTGAAATCTTTTACCCCAGTGGGCTGTGCAGTCAACAGTGTGTCTGTACCCCAAGTGGGGCTGTAGAGTGCAAAGCTTTCTCTTGTGGTCCCAATGAGGAGTGCAAGGTGGTTGATGGAGTTCAGAAGTGCCAACCTATTGGTTCTGCCCAATGTTCTGCAGCTGGAGATCCTCATTATTTATCTTTTGATGGCCTTGCCTTTGACTTCCAAGGCACCTGCACCTACACGCTGTCCAAAACTGTCACATCCAACCTTAATTTAGAACCTTTTGAGATCAGTGTGGAAAATGAAAAGTTTGGCAATGGACAAGTGTCAGTTACCAAATTGGTTGCTCTTGAAACCTATGGCTATAACCTCGTCCTTCAGTATAACAACCGTGGTCGAATCCTGGTAAGATTTTAAATATACACTAAGTCCAGTTATACTGATTATTGTAATTTGTTTGTGGAGGGTTTCAAAGATATTGATGATTAATTCTTACCTTTAGAGGTTATGAATTTAATTGGTTATATTAAACATATTTATGGTACTTTTTTGTGTAGGTCAATAAAGTCCTCCATAACCTCCCTTTAATCTTGGAAGATGGAAAGATCAGAGCCTATCAACATGGCCTGAGAGTCAACATCGACACAGACTTTGGTGTTAAGGTCAGCTATGATCTGGTTTATCATGTAATAGTCACGGTGCCAGGAAACTACAAGGGCCAGCTTGGAGGTCTGTGCGGTAATTACAATGGCGATAGAAAAGATGAGTTCCAACTTCCCGACAAGAAGTTAGCTCCTGATGCCACCACTTTTGGAGCTGCCTGGAAAGTCAAGATCCCTGGTATTAGTTGTAATGATGGTTGTGGAGGTCCTGGCAATCCATGCCCATCTTGCAATGACAGACGAAAAGAAATATTCAAGACAGAGAACTATTGTGGCTTCCTGAAGAAGAGCGGTGGTCCATTGAGCGCTTGTTATGCTGTCATAAATCCCGATCCTTATTTCAACAGCTGCATCTTTGACGTATGCGCTAGTGAAGGGAATGCTGCTATTCTCTGTCAAAGCATTCAGAGCTACGTGGCCGCCTGCCACGCAGCCGGTGTGACGATCCAACCATGGAGAACAGAAGCTTTCTGCCGTGAGTCTCATTCTTCACTTTAATGTGAAACTTCACCATGTATCCATAAAAGATGAACAATATATATATATATCTTGATATTGTTTTTTTCATTTTTTTCATCCATGTTAGCTCTTAAATGCCCCGCCAACAGCCAATATAAGGTCTGTGCCGATGTCTGTTCCACGGGCTGTGCTGGAATCACTGACCCCGACAAGTGTCCCACCAGTTGCTCTGAGGGCTGTGAGTGCGATGATGGATTTTTCTTCGACGGACAGGGTTGCGTTTCAATGGACAAGTGCGGCTGCTTTGAAAATGGGAAATACTACCAGGTATGTAACGTCGCCAACGTGTTTGCAACCCATGGGTGTGTTATTTTATGTATATTTATTAGGTTTAAGTGTACTAATTTGTCTTTTGGCAGCCAAATGAGGAAGTCTTATCTGATGACTGCAAGGAGGTCTGCCAGTGTACCCCAGCTGGTGGTCTTGTTTGCCAGCAAACTGGATGTGCCGCTGATGAAAGATGTCAGATAAAAGATGGGATAGTCAAATGCATCAACATAGGTAGGAAAAAATATAAATATACAGGATGGTGTACTGGGAATTTGATGGAATGGATATGATAATGGGCAACAATTCTTGATGTAGAACTCAGATGGGCAATGGTATGTTAAAGCTTTCTTATAATACTGTAAGTGGTGGAATAAAAGTTAAATATGTGAATGATCATTCCTTTTGTTTCAGATCCATGCAAATCCGTTAAATGTAGAACTAAGGAGACCTGCAAAGTTCAAAATGGAAACCCAGTTTGTGTCCCTGATTATACCGACACCTGCTGGGCCTGGGGTGACCCCCATTATCACACCTTTGATGGTTATAACTACGACTTCCAGGGCACTTGTACTTACATTCTGTCCAAATATATTGGGAACGATGCCGGCTTGGTGCCGTTTACAGTAGAAGAGAAGAATGATAACAGAGGAAACCAAGTTGTGTCTTATGTTAGAACTGTCAGTATCTACGTATACGGCTACAAGGTTTCAATCCTGAAGGGTGAATCTGGAAGAGTTAGGGTAAGTTCACGAAATCTAGATATATATTTACTTTTTGGGGAAGACTGGGTTTTTTTTAACCCAAAAAATTGGAGAAAACCTAAAACATTGAATAAACTAATTTACTATTTTTTTGCAGGTTAATGATGTCATAACCAACTTACCAGTGACATTGTTAGATGGAAAGATCTCTATAAGCATGAGTGGTCCCAACGCGGTGGTGCGTACAGATTTTGGCCTTCAAGTAACATATGAATATAATTGGCATGTTGTGATCACCTTGACCAGTAGCTATTATGGTGCTGTTGGTGGTCTCTGTGGAAACTTCAACCAAAATGTCAAAGATGAGTGGATTGGAGTAGATGACAAACCAGTCACATCCATCATAGACTGGGCCAAGAGCTGGAAAGTGAATGACAGAGATCCCTTCTGCTTTGACGTCTGTCGTGGAGTCTGTCCTACCTGTGATGAGAGTAAAAAGAACCTGTATGGAAGTAACCAATTCTGTGGTCTTATTAGCAAAGCTGTGGATGGACCCTTCAGGGAATGTCATGCTAAAGTCAATCCAGATACCTTCTTTGACAGCTGTATCTATGATGTGTGTATTAATGGTGGGGCCAAACAATTCCTCTGCCAGGCTCTTGATGCTTATGCCACCACTTGCCGGAAGCAAGGAGTTAAGATTTATGACTGGAGGACACCTTCTGGTTGTGGTAAGTCTATCTATCTATCTATCTATCTATCTATCTATCTATCTATCTATCTATCTATCATCTATCTGTCTATCTATCTTTCTTTCTTTCTTTTTATCTGCTAACCATTTTCTCTGAAGATTAAAATTTTCGAATGATGGTATCCCTGAGCTCTGGATTAAACTAAACCAATGGGGCCTATCTAGCCAGAAACTCAGTAGAACATTTCTTCTTAATCACTATCCATATATTCATAGATAGAAGGACAAATTAATCGCTCAAATTTTTTTACAGTTCTACCATGTCCAGCAAACAGTCATTATGAGTTCTGTGGAAATGCTTGCCCAGCCAGTTGCACTGATCGAACTGCCCCAGATCGATGTACAGAAGACTGCGTGGAGACTTGTCAGTGCAACAATGGATTTGTTCTCAGTGCTGATAAGTGTGTCTCAGTTTCAAGCTGTGGTTGCAACTATAACGGTGCATATTACCAACCCAACCAGGAATTCTGGTCTGATGACAACTGCCGTGTCCTCTGCAAATGCGACCCAACCTTGGGCATGGTGGTGTGTAAGGAAACCAGCTGCAAAGCAAGCGAGAGGTGCATGGTGGTCGATGGTGTCCGTGGATGCCACCCCTTTAGCTTCTCTACCTGTTCTGCTTCTGGTGACCCGCACTACACAACTTTTGATGGGCAAAGATATGACTTCATGGGAACCTGTATATACCAGTTTGTTGAAGTTACCTCTAAAGACCCATCTCTCACACAGTTCACCGTTAAAGTAGAAAATAATAACAGAGGGAACAAAGCTGTGTCCTATACTAAGGTGGTCACTGTGGAAGTCTATGGACTGACTTTAACCCTCAGTATGGATTATCCACGTCGTATTTTGGTAGGTATATTTGAAAAAAACAATCCTGGATAATTGAATCATGTAACATATAATTTTATGAGTATAGACAAGTGTTAAGAATGTATTGATGGCTAGATAGTCATTAATTTTCCTTCTATCCTTTAGATCGATGGGGTCACCAGTGCATTGCCATTCTATTACCAAGCCAACAAAGTTATGGTTTACATCAGCGGTTATCAGGGTGTCATAAAGACAGACTTTGATATGACTGTGACCTACGACTGGAGCAGCTATGTAACAGTCACTCTACCGAGCACGTATTCCAATGCTGTGGCTGGTTTGTGTGGCAATTATAATAAAAATCCAAAGGACGATTTAACCATGAAGGACGGAAAGGTTACAACCAATGTCGTGCAGTTTGGCAACAGTTGGAAGGTGGGTGATGCCCCTGGATGTACCCCAGAATGCACTGGCAAATGCCCACAATGCACAGAGGCCCAGAAACAGGAGTACAAGAGTGAGAAGTACTGTGGAATCATCACCAAGCCCAACGGTCCATTAAGTCAATGTCTTTCGGTCGTTGACCCAACACCATACTTCAGTGATTGCATTTTTGACGCATGTCAATACAAAGGCCATCCATCATCATTCTGTAGCGCTATCAGCCGCTATGTGTTGGCCTGCCAAGGTGCCGGAGTGAAACTTCAAGAATGGAGATCAGCTTCCTTCTGCTGTAAGTTATATTTATTCAGACAAGATTTGTCCCAACTTCACATGGATATATTCTACAGGGGTCAATATTTTGACATTGATGGATATGAAGGGAAGCCATATATCCTTCTAGTTTGTAAGCTTGAGAGCTGGGCCCTCTTTACCCATTGTATCAGGTTGTCTTATTCTGTCAGTTCTCTGTTTTTTATGTTCTTCAAAAATATGTATTGTAAGAAGTGTTTCGCAAACTGTGGGATGTACATAAATAAAAGATAATAATAAATAATTATAAATAATAATAACACAATAATTCACAACATTAAGGTTAAAAATCATTTGATGAATGTTCTATGTTATGACTATTTTGAATCATCTGACATATTATTATCTCTCCCGATAGCTCTAACCTGCCAAGCTAACAGTCACTATGAGCTGTGCGGAGATAGCTGCCCCGTTACCTGTCACGGCCTCTCCTCACCTGCTGGCTGTGAGGCAACCTGCAAGGAAGGCTGTTACTGTGATAATGGATATATCCTGAGTGGGCATAAGTGTGTTCCCTTATCACAGTGCGGCTGTATCTACCAAGAAAAGTATTATCAGAAAAATGAAGTTTTCTTCCCGAAAAACCAATGCAACGAGAAATGCCAGTGTTTGGAGAACGGCGTTGTGAAATGCCAAGCTGAAGCATGTGGACCAGAAGAAGAATGCAAAGTTGTCAACGGTGTCCGTGGCTGCCATCCAAAGGGTTGTGGTAGATGCGTGGCAGCGGGAGATCCTCACTATACTTCTTTTGATGGCCTCAACTTTGACTTCCAAGGAACATGCACCTACACTTTTGCAAAGGTGGTGGAAGATGACCCTCGGCTCGTGAAATTCTCTGTGGTAGTGGAGAACGAGAGCTATGGTGATGGCAGAGTGGCCGTCACTAGGCTGGTGGTTGTTTCTGTGTACGGTTACACCATAGCCATTGAACGAGGGATGAAGTGGAAAGTGAGGGTAAGTGTATTACCAATCCTTTTTTATATGGATTAGTTACATCAGCTCAATAAACACAACTGACGCCATTTCAAGACAAAAGTTCTGATCAACCATTCTTGACACCATCTCTATAGACATATAGATATTAGAAGAAAGAAGTATAAGTTAGTAAACAAACCTGTTTTATTAATCTTCTCTCACAGGTTGATGGGGAGATATACAAATTGCCATTGCTCCTTGAAGACGGCGACATCGCCATAAACCAAGAAGGAAACAATATTGTCTTGCAGACCGACTTCGGAATGAAGGTTCTTTATGACACAGTCTACTATGTAATGATCAACATTCCCAGCACATATCGTGGCAAAGTGGGTGGCCTTTGCGGCAACTTTAACGGGGATAAGAATGATGAGTTCCAGCTTCCTGACAAACGAGTTGTTAAGAATGTAAATGAGTTTGGGGCATCTTGGAAAGTCAGCATTAAAGGGGCTAAGTGCAGCGATGGTTGCGGTGATCAATGCCCTGTGTGCGTTCCTGCCAAACTGGAGCCGTACAAGAAACCAACGTCATGTGGCATGATCACTAACCCAGCTGGACCATTTAAAGCCTGCCACTCAAAGATCAGTCCAGTTGAATACTTTAACAATTGTATTTACGATGCGTGTGCTGTTGATGGAAAAGATGACATTGTATGTAAGAGCTTGCAAGCTTATGCAGCTGTCTGCCATACTGCTGGAGTCACCCTTGCTGCCTGGAGATCACCTACATTCTGTCGTAAGTACCACACATGAAATGACGCTTACAGATCTAGTGAGTGCACACTATGGCAATATATGGTGCACTCACTTCCAGATAATCCTCAAGGAACAATGGCCAACACAATTTTCACTAATATTCATCAACAACGCTACTTAAAAACCCCACCGATCTAGACACCTTAGAACACTAGCTACCGTCACAAACCTAGGGATCGCTACTAAGTCTCCCAACAATGAGTTTCTTGGCCAAGCGTGAGTTCCTTACATAAAGTAAAAAAGCACAATTTATTTTTCCCCCCAGCTCTCTCGTGTCCAGCCAACAGCCATTATGAGCTTTGTACTAATACTTGTGGAAACACTTGTTCTGGAATCAGCTCACCAACGAAATGCACGGATCGATGCTTTGAGGGTTGCGAGTGTGACACAGGCTTTGTGTTTGATGGCGACAACTGTGTTCCCATGGAAAAGTGTGGTTGTACATTCAACGGAAGATACCTGAGTGTAAGATTTTTCTTTTTTCTTTATTCAATATTTTTCATACATCATTTGTAATGTTTTCATTTGACTAAAATAGACCTGAAAACGTAAAATGCAATTTTTTTATTAACTTTTTTTAATTCCAACAGGATGGTGAATCTTTTGTTAGTGTCGATTGTAGCCTACAATGTAAGTGTCAAGCTGGAGGTGTGATCTGCAAGGCCATATCATGTGGTGCCAAGGAGCAGTGTGGCGTCGTTAATGGAGTTCGAGGCTGTTACAAGGCGGAAGGAGAATGCCAGCTAAGTCCGCAGAAGTTTGTGACTTTCGATGGCCTTTCGGGCGGACCTGTCGGAAATGGACCATTCGAAGTAGCATCTCTGTGTAACGCTGACTCGGATTCATGGTTCAGAATCGTAGCCGACATTCAGAAATGTGGAACCGTATCATCTGTGTCTAGGCTTCACATCTTCCTTCGTAATGCCTTTGTGACCGTGTCCAAAGATAAGGAGGCTTGGGTAAGCCGATCAATCTACATAATTTACTAATATAGCTGCAGATTTATGGGAATGAAATCCACAAAGACCAAGGGTACTCAACAATTCTTAATATTAAACTAAAAATTATTTAATTGAATATTAATTTTTTTGTTTCTTTTTTATATATTTTTTTTTCCATCTAGTTCAATGGGCGTTCCATAAGCTTACCAGCCGAGGTATCAGACTATTTAACTGCAAGCACGAGGGAAGACGCCGTGTTGATTCAGATCGGATCTTCCTTGAAGATAGAGTTGAGCAATAAAGGAGGATTAGTACTGCGTGCATCCGAGGGCTTGTCCAAGGCTCTATGCGGGGCATGTGGAGACTTCAACGGAGATGAGACCGATGACCTTCTGACTGCAGGAGGAAAGCAAGCTTCCAACGTTCTGCAGGTCATAGCATCTTGGAGAGCTTGGGATTTTTATGGCTGGTAAGTGGCTCTAATTGTATGGCTACTATACCAAAGTATTAATATGTTCTGCCCAGTTAGATAATTTGATTTTTAATTCATACATGGTGAAGACACAGAGATACTTCATAGAGATGTTCCTTATTGACCAAGCATAGTTCTAGAGTTGGTCCGAGAAACCAAACCACAGGCCACCAAAGAGTCATTTATTCTCAATTCGATTTCACTCTTAAAGGTTCAAGTGGGCCCAATTAGCCTCCTTGGCCAACCAAGTGAAGTTTGAACAACACATTTAGGCACATTGGAGATAATGTAACGAATTATCCAATACTTCAAAATTAAACTTAACAATAACAAGGATTATCATGTTCACTGTAGGAGCTCCAATCTGTTTTTTACCCCATTACTACAATGTTTTCTGTCTTGTATCTATTGCAGTGATGCCTGAAAAGGTAATTTACCAAAAAGATGAAGTATCTGCCACTTGAACTACCTTTTCCTGAAAATCACAACATACAAATACCCAGCGTACTCTTCATGGAAGACTGCCCATAACGAATCTCAACTTCTTTACACCGTCTCATCCACTAAAGACGATGGAGCACTTCTACATTAATGTCATTGTTAGAAAAATATATCCCAAGATACTTTGTCACTGACCATTTATGAGAAAGTTATTCCGTTATTGCACCTTTATATCCCATTCTCCTTAATACACATCAAGCAAAACATTTCTATACAACCGTATGTCTGGTTTTGACCTGTAGAATTTTTTTTACTCATAGTATAAAGGCATTTTGTAATAAAATTAGATATTTTAATACCCCTTTCCATATGTTAACACACTTAAAAATACACATTGCAAAAATGCAATGAACATTAAAAAAATTGAGTAGTTTTTACACTTTTTTATAATTTCCGAGTGTTGACCTTCCCAGTGTTCATTTTTGGCTACCAGAATTAAATGGTTAAATATTGGTGAATCGTGTTTTTTTTTTTTTTGGATGTGTGGAACGGGTATAGAAAAATGTAACATAAAAAATGAAAATTAAAATCCAGGCAAAATCTGGGAGGGGGGGGGGGAAGAAGAATATTCAAGAAAATGTTTACGCGATCCCATAACACGATCACACGATTGTAGCAAGCAGCTCTAAATTTAAGGGAACATTTTTAAGTCAAATCAATCTGAAAACAGAAAAAAATGGAATGTATAACTGCCATTGACTATTTCATGTAATAAATGATGTGCACGGGTCTATTGTCGTTTTTCATTTTATATAAATATATATTCTTGGTCATAGATATAAATGTGATTAAGTGATTGAGCTCTTTATTACGATGGTCACCAATAACTCCCGAAAGCTCACAGAGGCTTCTACTCTATATAATAGGTTCCGTCAAATCTGTCAGACTACAAAATTAAAATGAATCCATAGATTTTGTCTGTTGTTGCGATTATGATCAGTCTGCCTTGGTATATCCCTCTTTTAGACAGGCTTTTGACAAATATGGGTAAATAAGTGCAGGAATGTATGCTAATGGTTTACATTCCCATACGTGGGAACTATCAGGGTCTCCCCCCAGTCTCAGGGTGAAGGGGCAGATTCTCCAGGTGACACGGTCTGACTCCTTCCTATTCCACTCTGCTGTGAGCATACCCCAGACTCCCATTTGGCCCTTTTGATTCCTGTATTTTATGGTTGATAATCCCTGCTTGAACACAGGTGACTCGATTAAGAGTAACGACAAGTCGAGGATTCTGTGACAGCCGGTATTAGAGCCATTGGAGTAACACATTTGCTGTCACTGCATAGGATCTTCACAATAGGCTATTAAAGGGTGAATATTTTGAAAAAAAATACAGACTAGGGTATGGCAGCTGCAACTTTCACTCCACATGTGTTTATGGCTAAAACCAGCTAGACCGGTTAAAGTTACCCTTCAGCATTTACATTCTGCAAATATTCTAACAGAAACATTCAAACAATCATCTCCGAAATGTTGATATTCTATATACTTTTACCCCAAGGACTGAAAGTTATCTGTTTATTTTTCTGTATATTTACTAATATGTAATTTCCAAAATATGACAGCTGATGATGCCAAAGAACACAATCCTAAGAACTTACTAGGGCTATTTAGATAACAAGACATGGTAGCTTCTACCACCAGGGTCAGACTGGAGATGACTAAAAAGTCTTGGCCATCAAATGACATGACAGCTGGATACACGTGGTCCCACGTTATGTCTTTATACTCTCACAGTGTGCATTCATTTGTATCCAGAGCGGCAGTATTATCACTTAATTTGGCGCCCTATAGCCCGGTCCGCCAGCTGGCCAACTCGGACCTTGGCGCCCTATAGCCCAGTCTGTCAGATGGCCAGTTCGGGCCTGTCTACCATCCACTGCCAGAATCATGATGATGACCTTAGCCTCCACCAATCAGTGAGCTACTAACCATAATCACCACTGTTCACCACCCACTGTCCGATAGCAAACAACGCTCTGTACTCAGCAACATCAACTGTCACAAAACGTTTGATGTCTAAAGAAGCCTTTTTTGTCTTTTGCACAGATTCACCCATCATTTTTTTGAGGCTGTAATTCCAGATAGTATGAACTTTGTCTTCATTTCATTCATTTCTTGCTTAAACTTCTTGTTAAATAATTAAATAATTTATAGTAAAAAATTAATAATTATACTACACGTTTGATATTATAAATTAGTAGGTCCTTGCGGTGGATCTATCATCAATGAGATGGTACAACGGATCTAAGTGGTATCTTTTAATTCTTTAGAAGCCACCTTCTTTATCCAGATATGTGTTTGCCAGTCTTCTGAAACCCAAGGAACAGATATACGGTTTGGACTAAACTCCTGGGTTTACCACAGATGTCCTGTAATTCCAACTAAAGACTAAGTACAAAAGCAAACAAACCAAACCAATACCTTTTCCTTAGAACAGGTAATTGAGATAAGACTTTATCTTTATCAAGATGGAGCACATATATCTTAACTCTCACATTCATATCTTAAGATAAAGATGCTGAGTTTTGTAAGCGTTTGGAACTTCACAGGTCTCTTCTGAAGATGAAACTAAAGTATGGCCTCAAAGAAAGACCCCAACTTCTTTTGGATCAGTATAACCATATCCATTTTATTCATCCATGAGGAATAATCATTAATGTTTTGCAAAGATGAAACAAATTTTGATTTGACGCAAAAATTCCATGAGAATCATTGCTAATATAAACATTCTTTAGACTTGGAGAACCATACGGAACCCTGAAAGCAGTGATTTAACGTGTTATGGGGGTTAAAGCTGAAACAAGAACCAAAGGCACCCACTAAATAGATCCATCACCATATCCTCTTATCATCTCAATGTCTTTCTATCTAGTCCCATTCCACGACATTCTAATGACTCCTAAACTAGCGGGATAATTGTAGGAGAACGTCAACCATTTCCTACAGGTTAATACTGAAAAAAATAGATGTGATACGTAGACGATGTTTCATACACGGGAAACCAAGGAAATCAATAGCGTTTTGATTTCTACAAGTTCTTATTGAACAACAGAAGGGTTAACTATTAGATCATTCACACATCACTGTAGATACTGATATAACATTCAAAGCCTTTAATCCTCATAAAATGTGTCATCGACGGCAGAAACCAGTTCTACCGGAATGATAAGATCTAACCCGAACACGATCTGCACTTTGTATAACTAAAAGCTTACAAAACAAGTGGTTTGAATGTCGGATCTACAATGAAATCAAAGACGCACTTGTAGCAATTAGTGATTATCCCGACAGCAATAATCCTATCCTCAGGGAAAATTCAATGAAGCGGCAAATCCACGCTTACAACATGAGGTTTAATTGTGTGGAGTGACAAAATCCTGTCCCTAACAAAGAGACGTGAATAATTACTCTGCGGTTAAAAAGTGTTATGACGGCCCAAGTCTTCTCTGTTGTTAATTAGCAAATGCAAGAGCGCCACCTATAGGCTTGATGGCATGCTTACAGCTATGGAATGAAGCCATGTCTATGTTTTGTATAGATTCTTGAATATAGGACAAAGTAAAATTTTTAACGTTGAATTTATTATTTATATATATTGAATATAATATCCAATTTATTTTGTATTTATTTGTACTTTATTTTGTAATTTATTTTATTTTGCACACAAATCAACAAATCAATGTAGAAAAAAAATCCACTTGGTTTTATGTTTATTTAATTTAAAACAGCAAAACATTTTTTTATCCACATTACATCATAAACAAGAAAAAAAAGATGGATAATTAGTGAATAGCACAAGAATGATTATTCAGTATATGTTTATCTGCTGTTATTTTACAGTCTTCTTTGCAGAGGAACCCAGATTGGTCACCCTTGTAACGATAATCAAAGTTGTACATTGCGTTCAATGTATTTTAATCACATTAATGTCATGGAAATCCATGGGAAGGCTTGAAGAGAACAGACGTCATGGGTCACTGTGGAGATACCAGAGAGATAATGAGATGAAACGAGATATTAGCGGTCCTTATCTGTATTATCCAACAGCTATGTTTGTTCTCACGGATAAACCGAACGTCACATGAAACTTGTTGGTGTATGACGGTTAATGAAAGTTCCTAATATCTAGAATGCTTTCCCTTTTAAAGTAAACTGGTTTATAAAATGCTGGGCTGGGGAATATCCCTACATTGACCCTTGAGCCCCTTGAGAATTTACAGACTCTATCCATTAACTTTGTGGACCTGTTTGCTCTACTCTAGGACTGCCATTTTTCTTTATCGAAACATGTTTATGAACCTCAATAAATAAGATGATGGTTGAGCGTTAATTAGTAGAGGATTTAAACATTCATGGGATAGACACAACGACTGATTAAGGTTTGAATCTTTACAGCAGGAGAAACAAGCAGACTAGATGGGAGAAATGGGTCTACTGGCAAATTCTAGGTGAGTTACTCACCATCTTGAGAAATCTTGAGCTCTCCAGGAAGCGGTGAACTCCAACAGATTAGTTATGGCTTTTCCTGCAGGACCTTGTGCATCATCGGACTCCTGCCTGTTAAAATTCCCACAAGCTCCGCACAGAGCTCCGGATAGGTCTGGGCTTACGTTGAGGGTAATTTCCCCATTGGCATGCAAAAGAAGCTCCATGTCCTCTCCATACTTTAATGCCACCGCTCCCTCTCCTGAGCTTATCGACAAAGATCCAGACACCTGAGATGGAAGTTTAGTTTTCCTTCCATTGACCTGTAACGGAAAGAAGCAAAATATCTGAGCCAATGACCTAAAGTTTTACTTTTAAAACTTTCCGTACATGCCCTAGGAATATGAAATGAGTGCCCTCCTCGAAATGATTAAAGGGAACTGTATCACCTAAAAAAACCTTTTCACGATATGGTCATCTCTAATATTTTAGATAACTACATGGCGCTATATGTACCAACACGCATGCATTCATTGGCATGTGATATACTGATATTACAAATGGGGGATGGTATATCATGTCTACTTTTTTGGTCCTAGATATTATATATTAGCTTGAAATTCTGCTGCTATAATCGAAGTATATTTTATACATAATCATTTTGTTCATTTGGGTCTTTGAAAGATATGGTGATACAACTATTTGTCCTACAAAAAAATATAACTTTTTGTGAAACACAAAAACAACTGGATTTCTCTTTAGAACATGTCCGTTAGACTTACCCAGGCCCCTCCAGCAGGGTTTAATGCAACAGAGGCTCCCGAGAAATACGCGTGAACAGCAGAAACCTCAAGTCTATCCTCATCCTGGCAAGTCTCGGTGACGACCACCAGTCGGAACCAGGAATCGAGACTGGAGTTGCACACAGCTGCAAAGTCAAAGCTGTTTCCCGGAGAAACAGGAGCAGACAATTTGTCGAAGGACACCAGTTGGCGTTGGGCACTCAATGAACAGGTGCCTTGTTTTTTAATGCACCCCCGTTCTCCGTTCAGAAGACCACAGTACTCGGACTCGGAGCAGGAAAGGTCCGTACACACAACAATGCCACCATTTTGGCACGAGCAGCTTTGTAGACAGTCAGGAGATACAAGAGAAGCCCCAAGCTGTAAGAAAGAGAACAAAATGTAAAAAAAAAAAAACCAAAAAGAAATTCACAGAAAAGTATTTTATTTTCCAGGACTTCACAAAACTCTATATGGCTTTATGTCGTGTTTTGTAACATTGTAGCAACGATCTACAGCTATAAGCATATGAGGATTAGAATAAAACAGCAACGCAACCAAGCAGCTTATTAAAAGACAAATAATTCTAATAAATTCAAATAAATAAAATAATTTCAACATTTTATACTTAAAATTTGTATTAAAATAACACCCAATGAAAGACAACATTGTCTACAAAATGAATACTTACACTTAAATATCTTCCGTTGTACACGCAACCACATCTGTCCATTTGAACACAAGTGTTTCCATCGAACTGATACCCAGCATTGCACTCGCAGCCTTCAAAGCATGTGTCGGAGCAAGACTCTGCTGCCGTCATGCCATAACATGCAATGTCGCATGAGCTGGTGCACAATTCATAATGACTGTTTTTGGGGCAAGATAATGCTAAAAGAGAAATAAAAAAAGAATAAATACCCACAAGAAAGAAAAAACAACAACACAAGAACATATAAAGTTCTACCAATGGGCCCCTATGTACTATGCATGCTAGTAATGATACTTACGGCATAAAGTGGGAGATCTCCATGGTTTAATCTTGGCCCCAGCAGCTTGGCAAGCAGTGGCATATGCCTGAAGGATACCACAAAGGGTCTCTTTTTGACCGTCGCAGGCACACATATCAGAGAGGCAGTAATTAAAGTAATCTGTAGCATTGACTAGTTGACTGCATTCCGCAAAGGGACCGTCTTCGAGGATGAATATCCCGCACGCCTCATCCCTTCCAAATATTGCAGCGCGCAGTGGGTCGCAATCATTACATTTCCCCTGGCAGCCATCGATGCAGTTTTCTGAGCTTGATTTCCAGGAGGCTCCGAATTTCTCTACATCCTCAGATAGCTGACCAGACGGCAAACGGAAATCATCATCGTGTCGGCCATTGAAGTCTCCACATAGACCGCAGAGGGCTCCTTGATAAGCCCCAGGGACAGTGATCTGAACCCAACTTATAGAATCAAAGATGACAATCAGGTCATAGTCGGTCTGGAGTTTTATATTGACACCTTCTTGACTGATACGGATTTTACCATCTTCCAAAACAAGAGGCAGAGCATAATCCTCCTCACTGATCTGTAAAATATTGGTATAAAAATATAATATGAATATCAGGGATAATTACAATGTCTCTAATTGTTTTTCTGTTGTTAATCTTATTTTTAATGTACGTCCTACATTCTTACCTTTACTTTCCATTGCATTCCCTTTTCCATTCTGATTTCATATCCATACACATTTACTATCAATGCACTGGTCACGGCCATGTTGCATTTTCCAGAGCTCTCATTCTCTACAACAACGGAAAAGTTGGCCACTTCTTTGTTTTCACTGCAGACTTTGGCCAGAGCGTAGGGACAAGTGCCTTGGAAGTCATAATCAAGGCCATCAAATGTGATGTAATGCTTGCTTCCAGTTACCACGCAAGTCCCTTTGCCCTTAGAAAAGCAACCACGGAGCCCATTGACCACAGCACATTCTTCATTGGCACCACAGGGAACATTTTGGCATTCACCATGTCCATTCTCCAAACACTTGCATCGTTCATTGCATTGGCCATCGGGATAAAACTCCTCCCCTTTTTTGTAATAATGGTCGCGGAATACACAGCCACATTGGGAGAAAGGGACGCAAGTGTCTCCGCTGAGCATGAAGCCATTGTCACAGTAGCAGCCTTCGGTGCAGGTCTTCTCACAGACGATTGAGGAGAAGAGGTCAGAGCATGTAGGTTGACATCCACTTCCACAAAGTTCATAGTGGCTGTTTGCGGGGCAGGACATATCTAGCAGAAAAATTGAAATAGTTATCATTTTATCTTTACTCAGGTGTCTTCAAAAGTGACAATTCACCTTTGTTTGGGTTTTATGTAATTAAAGAGTTTGAGGAACAGATCGATGTGTATGGCCTCACCACCACCTCCTATAGTCTAGAAATGTTACTCAATTTACTTACTGCAAAATGTTGGTGTCCTCCATTCTGTAATCTTGATCCCCTTGCTCTGGCATTCAGAAACATAACCAGCAATGGCGCTACATACCACCGAATAATAACCTTGGTATTGACAGCTGTCATACACACAGTCTTCGAAAAAGGGTCTTGGATCAATGAACTCAAAGCATTGGCTTAAAGGTCCATCGACATTACTGAGGATGCCACAATACTTCTCACTCTTATACTTATTGAGTTTCTCCTTGTCACACTGGGGGCATTTGTCTTTGCATCCTCCCGTACATCCTGGTGTTTCACCGACCTTATACCTATCTTCGAACTTGATATTGTCAGGTACATGATTATTGTTCGCTGGGGTCAGATCATCTGTTGGATCTTGATTGTAATTCCCGCACAGACCGCAGAGGGCACCCATGTAGCTACTGGGCACCATAACTCGAGCATAATTGTCCCAGTTGTAGTTCACCGTAACGTCAAAATCGGTCCTGACAAAGGCATGTTCACCCTTCATAAATGCCTTGACCTTGTTGTTTCTGAAGGAGTATGGTAATGAAGTTATAACTCCATTGACCTGTAAAAAAACATTAACGGGTCACCATGGAATTTTACACATTTACAATTCTTCCAAACTTTCTTTAGAGGAAAAAGAAACATTTTAACACAGATATAGGCCACAGGATGAGACAAGTCCATCCGAGAAGTATTACAGATGAAGAGTTAGATCTTCCAAAGGAAGATCATCTAATAAAGACATTATTATCTAATAATCTTTGTTACATGTTTGGTGACATACTGATGATACTGATATGGTGATACTGATCTGAAGGTTCTTTTGATGTCATTCCTAAGTGTGGATTGAAGATCTGCTCCATGTTATGTTACTATACATCATCAAGGTGGATCTACAGATCCTCGGGATCCTATCAACTCATCCCTAGGCAAGCCATCCTCTCCTATTGCTTCAATCCCCCCTCAACCACCTGCTCGATTGTAAGCTCACAAGAGCAGGGCCCTCTGATTGTAGCAGCTCTACAGAATCATCTGGCGCTGTGTAAATAAATGTAATGTAATACTTACCAGAATTTGGAGCGGATGATTCCTGGTTAAAGTGATGTTCTGGTTGTAGACCTTCAAGGTCACAGCTTTAGTGTACGCTACAGCTTTGTTTCCCCTCTGCTCGTTCTGGACTTTGACTTGGAAATAAGGAAGGCCGTGATCAAGAACGCATAATTCGGCAAGTTTGTAGATGCAGGTTCCCATGAAGTCATATCTCTTGCCGTCGAAGGTGCTATAGTGAGGGTCGCCGGAAGCAATGCAAGTTGAGTAGTTTTCCGGGTGACAACCTTGGATGCCATTAAGCAACGAGCATTTTTCACCAGTTCCGCAGCTTGTCTGCTTACACAGAACCATTCCCAAATTTGAATCGCATTTGCAGCGCACGCTGCATTTCTCATCAGCCCAAAACTCCTGGTTGGGTTGGTAATACTTATTGTTGTAGACGCAGCCGCAGTCCGAAACGTTAACACATTTTCCAGCACTGAGAACGTAACCGTCATTACACTGACAAGTCTCCACGCATTGCTCGTTGCATCTGTCTTGCGAGGTGCGGTCAAAGCAACTAGCTGGGCAGGCATTGCCGCATGCTTCATAGTGGCTGTTCTCAGGGCACTGAAGGGCTGGAGATTTGTGGGGGAAAAAATAGAATTTCAACATACAAAAAAAGGGCTGAACTTGTTAAACTGTATTTTTTCTTCTAAAAATACGTTCATTGTTCTAAAATATAATATATACTTCATTTTAATCCTTCACCCTTCCAACACTTTGAAACTTTTACATGCATCTGGATGATTACAATATTTAAACAAAATTTCCAAGTGGATACAAAAAAAATACAATTTTTGAGTATTGAGTATTGATAACCAATAACTAATAATTGAAATGTTCTAAATAACAAGTGCTGAATATTATCTTAAGGCGATCTCTTGGAGATCACCTAGTCAAGATCAACTGTAAGACGGAGGTCTTTGACTTACAGCATCCTGATGGAGTTCTCCAGTCTCCAATGGTCACTCCTTCCTTTCTGCATAAATCTGCGTAGACTTGAAGAGCTTGGCAAGAAAACAGAGAAGATCCATCTTTCTTGCAAACATCATCAACACAAGAATTAAAGACTGCATCGGGGCTGACTTTGGAGTGACATGCCTTGAAAGGTCCATCTTCAGCCTTGATGAGCCCACAGTACTTCTCCCCTTCGTACAGACTCTTTTTAGTTTTGTCACATCCCAGACAGTTTTCTTTGCAGGTGTCCCAGCAGAAGGGATCTTTATCGACGACCTTCCAGCTCGCTGACCAGTCTGTGATGGAGTCTAGTTTCTTATTCTCAGAAGATATTTTCTCGTCTTTGGGGTCTTGATTAAAATTACCACAAAGGCCACCAACGCTTCCATAGTAGCTACTTGGGATGGTAACCGCTACCTGCTCATTATAGTCATAGGTCACCCGAAGGCCAAAGTCGGTGTTGAGTACAGCGCTCGATCCACTGAGGCTAATGTATATCTTGCCATTTAACAAGGTCACTGGGACATTGGTAATTTCATTGTTCACCTTTATGATGAAGAAGAAACAAAATAATGAATATTGAAATCAAGCTATATAATATTCTATTAACATTCAAATGATGAATATGGAATTGCTCTACGTATTGATCTATAGTAATTAACATGTCCCCAGCTATTATGTAGTAAACGATATTGAACTGGTTATCAGCAATGTAGCCCATGCTATAATTTGAAATATACAATATTTTGTATTTTTTTCAACCAGCAATCATATACTCAAATGTTGAGTGTAAGGCTGTGTTAAAATGCAATATCTTACCCAAACGTTTCCAAGTTCACTTTTTTTGACAGATATATTGTAGCCATATACAAAGACGTTGACCAGCTTAAGGAAGGTTAAAGAGAGGCTTCCCCGATTATCGTTCATTTCTTCAACACTGAAAGGCACCAGGGTAGTGTCTTCACCGATGTATGTTGTTAGCATGTATGAGCAGGTGCCTTGGAAGTCATAGGTATATCCATCAAAGGTGTTATAGTAGGAGCCACTCCATCTCCAGCAAGTGCTTGTATAATCAGGAACACATCGTGGGACACCATCTTGAACCTTGCATGTTTCCTTATTCCTGCAAGTTATTGACTTGCATGGATCTTGGAGGAAATTAATTGTAAATATTGAATTATAAGAAATGTTTTGAATGCAAAAACATTTTTAAATTGCTTAATTGTGCCAATTTTTGATAGAATGGAAAAAAGAATAAAAAATGTTCCAGTTCCAGATGATTTTGCATTGAAAAACTCAACAACATGGCAGACTTACCCACATTAATGCAGGTCACCGACCCTTCTATGATGGTACACATTTCATTTGCGGCACAGCTGTAGGGCTCGCACACCATCTTCAGACCAGAATTACAATTACAACGCTGCGAGCAGTCCTGAGATAAGATTGTTTGGTTGGCCTGTTGGGAAATACAAAGAAAGAACTTGAGTCCATAGCCAACTATACAGGTGGAGGACCCTACATGAGTCAACTCATTGATTGCTTCCCACCATACTTCCATCCCAATGACAGAAATAAAATTACTTCCTACGCTACACTCCACTCTGCCAATCAAAACCAAGAAAGAATCCAAGTGTAATATAAGTTTTCTTGAAGAATCCTGTCCTAAAGTTCTCCCTTTCTTCTTAGGATAGAGATAATGGGGAAGGAAAATGACGAAGATCAGGAAGACGAAGATCTACAATATTAAAACAGTATAAATATTATTTTATCTACCTTGTAATATGTTGTATTGTAGTAACAGCCACATTCATGTGGAAGTACGCAGGATCCACCTTGGAAGAAATACCCATTGTCACATTGACAGCCCTCGGAGCAAGATTCTGGACAGCTGGCGATATCGTACATTGAGGAGCAGCTGGAGGAGCAGAGATCAGCGCAAGTCTCATAATGGCTGTGTTCGGGGCACGTGAGGGCTGAAAATATACAAGATCCAACACAAGCATGAATAAATCATAATAAATCATTTATTGTCCCCTAGGTGCTAACTGCCTCGACACAATAACATATATTTTTATGTATCTATTTGTTTCAGGAATGTTTGAAATAATATTATACAAAAAAAAAAAAAAAATACTCACGACAAAAACTTGGAGTCCTCCATGACTTGATTGTTGTCCCTGCATCTTGACACACTTTAGCATAGCTTTGGAGGAGCAGGCAAAGGTCGCCGGTTCCAGCACAGAGGACATTAACGCAGCTGCTCAGGTATGAAGACGGGTCAACCACGTTGTGGCAAACTGCAAATGGTCCACGGAATGAAGTGAGAATACCACAAAACTTCTCTCCTGCCAAGATGTCTGCTTTTGACTTTGTACAGGCAGGACAATTTTGGTTGCCACTCAAACAGGATTCGCTTGTAACACAGGTGCTGTCGGCCTCAGAGTCTTTCCAGGACTCGGCAAAGGCAACCACATTCCCACTGTTTTGGTTAAAGTCATCGTCGTAATAGTCGTTATAATTCCCACATAGGCCACAGGTCTGCTGGTGATAGTTTGCAGGTATGGTGACGTGGAGAGAGAAGTCATAATCTATGATTAAGGCAAAGTTGGTGCTGAGGACAATGCCCAAACCTCGAGGGATGGCCCTCAGTTTACCAGAGGCTACCTCAAAAGGAAGACTTCGGAGAATGCCATCTACCTGCGTCGAGAAAGAGAGAAATGCCATCAATTGGTAACTATGGGATACAGTAAAAAAAAAACCTATAGAATTACAAACTATTTTTGAAATAACATTATAGAACATTTAATAATTTAATTTAAAATAACTATTTCATATGCATGTACGGTCTCTAGAAAAAAATGAATCGATGAGAAAACATGTTTTTTTTTCTTACCATAATTTTGCTCTCTGAGTCTTGAAGGATGGTTATGGTGTAATTATAGACTTCTAACGTTACCACCTTAATGTTCGACTGGCCATTGGTCACCGGATTTTGGTTTCTTACTAGAAGACGGAAGGGGGTGAGATTTGATCCATCACTTAGACAGGTCTTTGCCAAGACATAGGAGCAGTTTCCAAAAAAGTCATATCCCAGACCGTCGAAGGTCCTGTAGTAGGATTCTCCCACTGCGGAGCATGTAGCCGACCCATTAGGATTGCAGCTCTGTACACCTTTTTCAATGCGGCATTCTTCATAGGGCCCACAAGCAAAAGGAGAGCATACAACTGATCCACCAGGGTTGCAAGAACATTTCTTCTCGCATGTGTCTTCCGGGAAGAAGGCATCTCCTGGTTTATAATAAAGACTGTTGTAGGAGCAACCACATTCAGAAAGCGGGACACATTGGCCACCACTTAGAACAAAACGATCGTCACAAGAACATCCTTCCTTGCAAAGACTGTCGCATTGAGAAAACGAAGTCAGGGAGAGGCAAGTTGATGGGCATCCACTGGAACATACTTCATAATGGCTGTTTTCTGGACACTGAAGAGCTATAACACACAATAAACATTGCATTATAGAGTTGCAGAACCAAGTGAGGGATCTACTGCTACTACACTAGACTAGAATATTGGTCTCACAATTAGCCGTATTATCATTAGGACTTGAATTTACTTACGGCAAAACTGCTCAGTTCTCCAAGGGTACACGGTAGCCTTGGCTTCTTGACAAGCAGTTGTGTATCCTGCTATTAGACGGCAAGTTATGTCCTCCAGGTTACCGAACGCACATAGGTCATAAACGCAGTCCTTGAAGTAATCTTCTGGTGAAACCTTGGCATGGCATTCACGGAAAGGTCCTTTTTTATCAAGCAGCAGACCGCACCCTACAAGACTTTTCCTCTGTTCCTTTTCCAGCGATTTCATGTCAGAGCATGTTTTTTCTGGGACCTCTTGACATCCTTTCACCTCTCCTACCTTCCAGCTTTTGGCAAAACTAAAGGTGTCGTTGGTAGGATTACCATCCCTGTCAATCAGGTCATCACCAGGGTTGCTATTAAAAGTACCGCAGAGTCCACAGACCTGCTTAGAATAGGTAGAAGGAACCATGACAGCCACACGGGCGTCCCAATCAAACGTAACACGAATGCCACGCTGGGTCTGAATCACGCAGTGCCTTCCGGACTGAAACACGGACATCCGGCCAGAATTCAGTGTAAGGGGAATGTTGGATAGAATACCATTAACCTGAAAAACATAAACAATGTTCAATGATGTCATCATAAAATTAGAATTTTAGAAATTAGTATTTTTATCCACACAAGAAAGTTACCCCGTTTACGGGGATCTTACCAGCACTTGATTTGGAAATTCTCGGCGAATCTGTATTTCTGTGTCATATATCACGAAATTGACCGCTGCTGTATAAGAGACAAGACGACTCCCTCGATTTTCATTGCGCACCGTTACTTGGAAATCAGTTAAGCCACTCTTTTTGTTACAGAGTCCTGAAAGTAGATACTCGCAGGTCCCTTGGAAATTATAATGTAACCCATCGTAGGTAATGTAGTGGGGGTCCCCAGAAGCAGAACACGTGCCGTACTTGATGGCATAACAGTCTTGCAAACCATCCCTTACAGTACACTCCTCTCCGCTCCGGCATCCGGCTTTGGAACAAGTCACCTTATGGCTGGCTCCATTGCAGGCGCACTTTTGTTTGCACTGGCTGTCTGCCCAGAATGTCTCATTGGGGGCATAGAATCGACCTTCGTGCTGGCAGCCACAGCTGTCCTTAGGCAGACACTTTCCTCCGATCATTACAAAACCTGGATTGCACTCACAGGTTTCTATACACGGTTCAGAACATTTTGAGGGAGCATTTGGATCTTCACATGTTGCTGGGCAAGCGGAACCGCATGCTTTATACGTACTATCAGCTGGGCATTCCACAGCTGGGAGAAAAAAAAAACCCAACTGGTTAGGCACTTGGTAAGTAATAATTGGAGTGAAATCACATTCTAGATCATGATATATTGATGTTCCGTCACCTGATAATTCTAATATCGTCTTACAAAAATATTCTTAGCCTGTCTGGACAATGCTGGGGAAGAGTTGCTGCAATAGGACTTCTAACCCCTTTACGCCATGACGTTCAGCAAGCCAAGTGGATGGTTGACTATCTTGGTGTTTGTGGTTCACCAACACCAAATCAATGACTAGACCTTGCCCATCCATGTGATTAATCCAACCAACATATGTCAATGAGTGGGGTCCCCAGAACCTTTTTGCTGGGTCGATGCGTGTTCCAATATGGGGTACTGGAGATTTATTGTTTATCATGTATATATCATAACTCACATGAAGTGCTTTATGTTCTTCACATAACTACCTAAATCAAGTCTAATATAGTCTCCTAATCTTCTAATACACTATTGCAGATGTCTCCATGGAAAAAGAATTGGATTTTTTTTGTGGCAATGTACTTAAGACCACCTTAATCATTTTTGGGGTATACTTTACATTTAGGAATATGTAAAAGAAGACAAAAGCAAATCATGAAGCAAATAAAATTAAGTAAATATGAAACCAACAGTCGGTATGTTCTACTTACTGCATCCTGTAGAATTTCTCCAGTCATAAATGATCCCCCCCTCTTTACGGCAGTCATCGCTGTACGCCTTCAATGCCTGGCACAAGATTTGTTGATATCCATCATTCATGCAGAGATCATACACACAGTTGTCTTTGTATATTTGGGGATCGGCCACTAAATGGCACCTCCTGAAGGGTCCATCAGTCCGTTGAGTGATGATGCCACATTGGGTCTTGCTCCCATATTTTACCATTAATGGCATGGGGCATTTTTTGCATTCCCCATTGCAGTCATCCCAGCATGTGCTATCACCGCTCTCATTGACCTTCCAACTTCTTCCAAACTCGATTGGGGTTAGAGGAACCCGCGTCGGGGAGTAGAGGTCATCTTTTTGGTCACCGTTGTAATTGCCGCACAAGCCACACACATTTTCGGAAAAGCTACTTGACAGCTGGATTTTTACTAGAACGTTCCAGTCGTAGTAAACTCTGAGGGAAAATTCGGTTTGAAGAATGAAGTAACCTCCGCTCTGGTATATCCGAAGCTTGCCATCTTGGAGTGTCACAGGGAGCTGAGCCTTTTGGTTGTTTATCTGCCAGAGAACAAAGTTTTATAGTTAGAAGAAGAGAGAGAGTGGTTTGGATAGATGCACTTAAATATGATAGGGAAGTATATTTCAAAAGAAGAATCCCAGTCGAAAGTCACAGCCAGAGTCTTAAACATAATGCCATAAAATGTTATTTCTCTGGTGGATGAGGGGAATGACTTCCCATCAGCCGTTGTAGGTGGCTAATGGTCTTCTAGTATGACGTAGAGTTCTGTTACGATTCTTGCCACGGGAAAACAATTTTTTTTGTAACATAAAACAAGCAAAACAGGCCCAACTAAATGTGTTAAACATTTATAAAGTATTTTGGAGGAATTCTGTATAACACTAATGGACTTCATTAACTAAAGGTGGAGAGGAATGAAGTTTAGAGGCAACTAAAGGTGAGCAACAGTGATGATTAGAGGAAGCCAACAGCAGGGAGCCATTAAACTTAGACACAACCAAAGATTGGGAGCAATGAAGTTTAGAGACAACCAAACGTGGGTGAGCAACAGTGATGATTAAAGACAACCAACGGTGGGAAGCCATTAAGCTTAGAGTCATCCTAAGGTGGGGAGTAATGAAGGTTAGAGAGAGTCAAAGGTGGGGAGCAATGAAGATTTTAAACAACCAAAGGTGGGCAACAGCGATGCTTACAGACAACCTAAGGTGGGGAGCCATTAAGCTTTGAGACAATCTAAGGTGGGGAGCAATAAAGTTTAGAGGCAACTAAAGGTGGGCAACAGTGATGATTAGAGAAAGCCAATGGTAAGGAGTCATTAAGCTTAGAGACAATCTAAGGTGGGGAGCAATGAAGCTTAGAGAGAGCCAAAGGTGGTAGGACATTTCATATTGTTACATTATTACATCAGTTGTAAACAACCAAAGGTATTAAGAAGAGTTCCTGGGCCGTGTGGAACGCAAAAATGTGACACCATTAGTGGGTGCCTGAAAAACTTGTAAAGCAGCCAAGGAAGGATAGAATGTCTTAACCTAAATCACAAGGTTCCTTGGATAAGAGCTCAAGAGCTGTCCCTGGTTAAGTGTCTCAATATAATCAGGACTATCTGAATCCCTTTAAATCCCAAGAACGTCCTTACTGCCTCTCCTGCACCATTTTTTTATTTAGTTAGAACAGAAATGTAATGTAAGAAGGGTGAGGGGGCCGGTGGAAACAATACAGAACATGCCACAGTATTTAATGTGTACAATAATAATGAAGAACGGACACTCACCCTCACTACGCCGTGTTCCGACCTGACGCCCGTTATGTTGTAGCCATACACCTGAATGTTTACAAAACTAACATACGATACAAGGGATGACCCCCGATTCTCATTTTTGGTCTCGATATTGAAGGGCGGTAATGTGAGGTCAGGCCCGCAGGTTTTGGCCATGGTGTAGGTGCAGGTCCCCTGGAAGTCGTAATTTTTCCCGTCGAAGGTGTGGTAGTGGGGGTCGCCCCATGCCCAACACACAGCCTCGGATTTGGCGAAACACGTAGCTTTCCCGCGGAAAATTCTGCAAGACTCTTGCTTCTTGCACTTGGTGCGACTGCACGACGGGCGAGTCGAGCCTGGATCACAGGGGAGGAAAAAATATAATTTTGGTTGTCAATCCCAGAGAAGGATACATATTTTTTTTACCAATCATAGAATATGATATTACAAATTAAAAAACGTTCTTCTTAAGCACTGCGGGAACATAAGCACACAAACCATTTATTGTTTTTTACTGGAATAAACTGGTTTTGTCATTGCTAATCCAGTTTCCACCCAGTTCCTTAGCACAGATACATCAACTATTAAAAATAGGTTTTTTTTTTTCTCTTTCTTATTTTCATAATTTATTACTACATTTATCATTCTCTCCTACTGGGGCATGAAGGTATCTGATCTCTCAAATTACTGTAAAAGAAAATAAAGCCTCGAGTTTCACAGCTTTTAAGGAAGTGGTTACAAGGATTTGCATACAAGAGTTTTGAGCTTTTTGTGATTTTTTATTTTTGTATTTTATTTTTTTCTATTTCCTGATACAGGAAGCCATTTAAAGCGTGGACTAATCTAAAATAGGTCTCGGCTAAAAATGTATTTAGTGACAACGCGGTTTACAAACTCTGCACCCAGCGGCTTGCCGATATGATCAGTATTTCCACTTGCGGTGTTTAAAGAACATTGTCTAAAAAAAAAAAGCATGTTCCGTATAAAGGAAATAGTTAATGAGACCACCTCAAAATAGAAAAGAAATACACATTTCATTCAATTCAAATCTGTCAGCGGATCGGCCCCATCCGGCCCCCGTCTCGTCGCTGTAAAGACTCAAACCTTAATCAGTCGTTGGTCTCGTCTTAGATTCAGGAGCCGTATGTCTATCCCATGCATGTTTAATATCCTCGCTGTACTACCCTCTACCCCTTCTACTGGGGGGCTGTTACTTATCTACCACCCCCTCGGTAAAGTAAAACTTCCTTCCATTCAAGCCTCCTGTACTTTGTGAAATCCCTTTATGTATGTAATTGGTTCTAATACTAAAATAACCCGACCCACCTGAGTCAGCCCACCTGAGCCATATACATTTGTATAAGCAAGGTGGCTTCAGGATAGTAAACGTTCTCTAGGATTCTTGAGGGCTACATCTAGGTGGGGTATCTTCCAAAACAGGTGGACGCTTTTCTGTTGGGTCTATGCCATGTCCCATGGTGCATGTTCTATTATACTAATAATAATAATTATAATAATAATAATAGGATTAAACAGCCCAAACAAGAAGATTTATTTAATAAAACCTGTATGTGTAAAGAAACGATGCAATTCTTTTCTTTTTCAGTGCAATATTATACTGCTGTGATATGATACGACATGCGAGGAATTATAACTCTATTTCCCTCTTCACGAACGTCACCAAGAAATATCCTCCTGCATGAAGTATCACATGTCCTAGAATTTATGTGTTCTTAATAAAAGAATGTTAAGAAAATGCCTATTTATGTATTTTCTTTGAACGGGACTTCCAACCATTTTCGATACATCGGAAATTCTACGCAGAACCCCTTACCTTTAACACAGATGCCAGGCTCTCCGTATGCGTTCATCGAGGCGATGCCGGCCGTGATGAGCCCGAAAGGATTGCCTTTATTCTCAACCAGGTATGGCTTGGAACTTGAATCGGGGTCGAATCCCCCCAAAGAATATTCTGTGTCTGGGATTTCCTGCCAATTGACATCTTTCAGAGGGACATTGTCAACTGTCACACCTTTTATTGATGAAGTCTTGGCTACCATGATAATGTCATTGATGAATTTGTCTTGGGCTACAGCTAAGTAGGAAGTACAGTAGGAGGTCACATCAGGTACGGCCATGAGAAAGGTGTCATACACCACGCTTCCATCATGACCCCCTGCAGAGAAAAATAGGACCTGTATGCCTTCTGTAGAGTTGATGAAGAGTGGTAATGATGGCTTCAATTGGAGCTCTAGAAGCCCTCCAGCACCAAGCTCCTTAGTTACTTTCTCTAGACCGGCTTGATAGGTCACTTGAGTGATCTGGGAAGCGGTCACATAAACCATGTCATATTTGGTCTGAAAGGGCATCGGAGGCATTATAAATGTATTTGCCCAAGAAAATACAGGCTGCAGCTGTTCATAAACATGATTGCACTTGCTGTGTTTCCAGGAACACATGTGGCCGCTAAGAACGGCCGCTGGTTTTAGAGTCACCACTCTTGTGCCGGTGAGATCATCTTCACTTTGGAGTTCTACGGCTTCATACGACTCAAGGCTTAAGGTGAGTACGCTTCCTTTACCATACTCACGGTCCTCGAATGTTACCTTCCCAGTAAGATAGATAGTTACTTTGTTTGGCTCTTTTGTAACTACAGCAAATTCTTTGAAGCTCCCATCTGGACCATCGGTGGGAGTAACAATATAATATTCTGTTCCCAGCTCCTATATAATTATAGGCAGGGGGAAATTGGGTTAGATCACATGGCTGAGTTATACAATCTTTACATTGTTTTCATATCAACTTCAAATAAAAACAAATAATTTTAATCAACATTTTGTTTAAATAGTGAGTCGGGATAGAAAACTCTGGTTTGCCCCGTGTTGACGTTAAACATGATTACTCTACGTCTCTTCCATTATAATCAGAGTTCTGTTTCAGAACTCAGACCTTGTTCTTAATCTGACAGCTCCAGTGGCAGATCAGGTTCTGTAGTGTATGGTCAGCAGCTGGATATACCCGTCTACAAGCTACACGAGAGCAAAATCGTAGCATATCCAGCTGACAACCATACTTACATCATCAGGCACCTGCTGGCCAGTGCCACCACTTCATCAACAATCCAACCCTAGCTAGATGTATGGATGTCATATGAGGGGTTTGGGGTATTTGGAAACTGGAGAGCGAAGGGTATGACTTAGGAAGACCACCCTAATCTCTCCTATTGAATGTATCTTACCTCAACCGGGTACAAAGATGAACTATCTGAGCTTTCAACCTTGGAGTTGAAGGACGTCACAGAGATGGGATTGTTGGACATTACGATGACCGAATGAGAAAAAGGTTTGGATGGTAGCATTTGAATTATAGGCGGCAGTACGATGGTGGTCTGCTCCAACTCATTCAAGGTGATTTTCTTTCGGAAGCTATATTTGTTGACACTGATGGTGACAGAGGTGGACGGGGAGTGGGCGGTGATGGACAACTGGAGATTAGGGTTTCCAGACTGGGTATTGTGGTTCTGCATGAAGGCCGTGATAAATTCTGTTCCTGGGACCCCGGCGGAACAGAGACCTGCTACAAGATATAAAGTAAAGGTCACACAAAATCAACAACGCCCACAATGTATCAATTTATTAGACTCGGAATAGTCTATTTACTTTCAGCTTCAACATTCCTTCCTATGAGTTTTCCTATCTACAAAACACTACGTAGGTAAACGATGCATTGTTTGCTCTCAGACTTAAGCCGCATGTCAGTAACACCTCTGCAAATATAATGAAAGGGATTTCAGAGGAAAGTTCAAGGTGGAGAACATCTTAAAGCGAGCGCAACCTTTCATGCTTTCTTAAATCAACAACATTGTGCGGTTTCTGTCTATGAACACTGCAAACGATATGGAATGTGTGTGGAATGCGTGGGATAATCACTTATCACACACACACATATATATATGTGTGTGTGTGTGTGTGTAATATGCGTGTGTGTGTGTGTTTAAACACTTGAAATGCACTTTTTACATGTTACATTCGACTGACCTCTGAGAAAACATTCCAACACACCCAGTTAACCCAAGGATATCCCAACACATTCATAAAACGAAACAGGTTCAGTTTTACATAGATATTTTTTTTCAAAACAAATATTTATGTAAAAAATCATTTTTTTTAAGGTCATATAGCCTCAGAGAACGAATGATAAATAAATAATAAATCATAAGTCTTTGGATGACATCATTTTCCCCCTAAAAAAGTGTAAAGGACCTAATCTCGATACTTAAATGACTTACCATATTGAAGCGTCAACAGAAGAAGGCAATGAAGAACCCTTGGTGTCCCCATTGCTAAATAATAATAAAAAAAGGAATAAGTTAATATTCAGCCTTTTAATTTAAGTATCCCAAACACTTTAATTATCAATATCGTTATAGCGAAAGAGGGGCTTATCATCTCAATCGATGCAATTAATATATCTCAGAAAGACTTTAATGAACAAATATGAACAATGTAACTTAATGTTTGTTTGTTTGTTTTATAAAAATGTAGTTTATGTTACAATTTTACTTAATGTGTTTTATTTGATAGATGGTTCAGGTACCAAAAACTATGTATTGGAAACGGATTGATTGATCACTGATAATTATATATATTTTTAATTTTAAACCTGATTCTTCTAGAATGAATAACTGAGTTATTTTTATGTATGTATGTATGTATGTATGGGTGAGCCCAAAAAACTTCTAACACCCCTTATATTAACAAGCCAAAAATATAACCTTCCACTGCAGTATTTGCAGTTTCTTAGATTTTATATTCAATTTTTAACAAAACATACAATTCTTTAATGCAATATTATACTGTTATCTTTGTGTAGCAAAATAAGCCATATAAGGTTGAAATTTCACTTCATGGCCTGACCTTGTCTGCTGTATGTAATGTGTATAGGTTATACGTAATAATGTAGTACGTCTGATCCAAGAAGAGTTATGGTTGTCATATGACTGATTTCATGGTTTTTTTTGGTTTTTAAAAGTATTTGTTTAATTAATTATATGTTAATTAAGACAAAGCTCGCTGTAGCACCGCTGCTCAATGCGCTGGTTAAGAGGGAGATCACTGATCTCTATTAACATTATATAGACCTTTTTTATTAGTATCAATTATTGAAAAAGGTCTTATTCCCTCTATTGAACATAAAAGAGAAAGTGTAGCCACTTGCAATACACCCCATTTATTAGGTTCTCTCTAGACTTTTTGAGACTGAAGTATTAAAAGTTACCACTAGAGGCACTATAACATTCATTGCTGCCAAATCAAAGGAGATAGCCTAGAATGTGTTCAGAGGCTACCTCCATTCATAAAGTCAGGCTGCTGCTCATCTATAGAGCGGTTCTAAAGCCAGAAATATATGTATAGCATATATACCTTTGCTTTGAAATATCTGGCCTGAATTTTTTTTTTCAATCTTAATTTTTCCTCGACCTCTAGATGTGAATATTTGTAATTTTCTGTACTTTCGCCAAGAGGCAATGTATACTTTTCTAGTCTCGGGGCATTTTTCTCTGTCAAATGTCCTACAGCCTGATAAACTGGATTCCTGGCTATTGCTTCCTAAAACATCTCATAATTCAACAAGTCCAGTCAAATAAAAATGTATCAGTTATTCACATTGTCTGACAGCTACAATTCCGAACAAAAACTCAAAGTCGTAGTCACGTTATATATATTTTGTTTCATATAGCCAGCCTGGAAAGATCTTAATTAATTATTTTGTTCCTGATACAATGTGTGCACAATGTGAGAACGGTTTTGTTACATACAAAAATACATTTTAACTCTGCCACCTCTGCTGGGAGGCGGTTCCACTCATCTACCCCCTTTCCAGCCAAGTAAAACTTCCTTCCTTTACAACCTTTTTGTCAGCTCTTTTTAGAAAGTGTCTAGGTATGCTTATTGTTAAATGAATCTGAATTAAAAACTAATAACTATCAATAGACGTGGTTTTAAAGTCATAAAGGCATTAGATTGTTATGAATAGATTCTTTATGCATATTTGTAAAAAAAAAAAAAGTGACCCGAGGGCTTATAACTAAATCATGCATTCCAGCTGTCCAGAGACATGAATAAATAACAAAAGTGGAAATTGTCACGTTAGTTAAATATATATATAATATATATATATATATATATAGAATAAGTCCATAGGAATCAATGCAAAAAAAATGAGTATTGCAGTGTGGCAGTTGGGGGTTAATATATTAATGGTCCAGGTATGGTCCACAATACTCAGGACTTTGTGTCTAAGAATAAATATATAAGTTAAAATAGCTGATATATAGGGTAAAGGAGCTTACGAACCTTCTCTGTTGTCCTTCGAGGAGATCAATGCTCTACTTTCTCCCTTTCCTCTTCTTTTCAACTCTTATCCATGGCGCCAATCTGGAGAAACCAGTACCACCGGTCTACCAACTTTAGTTATCTTCTCGAATCCCCTCTTCGGGGCAAGTATTTCAAATTGTCAAGAAATGTTGGGTAAAGAAACACAGCCGTCCATCAACAAAGCCACCGTGTAATTAAAGCAGGCACGAGGGCGAAGGTTCTTGAGATTGAGTCCCCTGCTTGAAAACGATGTTCCTTCATGGAACGTAATGGAATTATAAGGGATTGTTCTAGAAGTATGAATCCAAATACACCGTGATGGGAACAGGGGTCCGCGCATGGTTACTCAGTTGCCAGATGCTAATTCATTAGTCAAAGAGTCTGTATGGTTCATTAAGACTGAGCCATTCTACTGTTTTGCACAGGCAGTATGCTAAGGAGTCGGGGGGTTGTCTAGTAGATTGGGGCTTAGATAACGGAGCGAGAACGTTATATTATGGGGCACAAATGATTTTAAAGTAATATAGGATTCACGACCTGAGTTTGAGTAGGGCAGTATTTTATTCAGAGCTCGCTGAGAGTCCCATGAGCGGAGCACTTATTATTTTATTCATGTCATTTTTATTTGAATTGTGGAATTTGGTGTTTGGTTATGGTAAGAAAGTAGCAGAAGAATGCTGGAACCGTGTAGATTAACCCCTTAATGACAAAGCCCATACATGTACAGGCTCAAAATGCATTGTTTTCAATGGGTTTAGGGATCGCCCATTGTCCTGAGGGGGAAAATGGCTTCTAGAATGCGACGGACGTTGAGTTCTATCAGAGAGGTTTAGGTATGAGTGTTGGAGGTATAAATGGTTATAAATGGTGATGACAGGTTCCTACACAAACAGTCCTTAAAGACCCCGTGGGCTATTATCCACATGGTCTGATACTTTGTTATTTCTGTGGCCTGTTCTCCACGATTTGCGTGTGAAATTAGGGTATGGTATTAGGGTATGGTTTGGACATTTGCCCGAGAGGGACAATTCTAGGTTTTCCCAATCGGAAGGGCCATTTTGAGACTATGACACGCTTCACGCCAAAGCTATAATATTTTTTAGTGTCCTGACCACCAAACATTAAATGGTGAGACTGTCGTTCAGCGTGGCTACCGTGTATTACACAACAAGACTTGAAAAACTGGAAAACAAAGACCAACCTGATCAACGATGTTTCCCAGGACCTAGCGTGTCATAGTATGCTTTGCCTGGGGTATTTTTATAATAGTTGCCCCTAGGCGCCTCAATACCTGCTGTACTGCTTTCTGAAAGACATTTCTTCATGAGAAACATCTCTGTGGAGTAGGGCGATGGTTGAAAAAGATAAAGCATTATACATTAATGGAGGAAGGGGTCGTGTTCATCAAGCCCAGGCTGGCCATCTGGCACACCAGGCAAATGGGCCTGGATATGACTGGCCTAATAATACAACACCAAATAATAATAAAAATAATAATAAAAGTAGTAATAATAACAACAACAACAATAATAATAATAAGACACATAATAATAATAATAAAAGTAGTAGTAATAATAATAACAACAACAATAATAATACACATAATAATAAAAGTAGTAGTAATAATAATAACAACAACAATAATAATAATAAGACACATAATAATAATAAAAGTAGTAGTAATAATAATAACAACAACAACAATACTAATACAAATAATAATAAAAGTAGTAGTAATAATAATAACAACAACAATAATAATAAGACACATAATAATAATAATAAAAGTAGTAGTAATAATAATAACAACAACAACAATACTAATACAAATAATAATAAAAGTAGTAGTAATAATAATAACAACAACAACAATAATAATAATAAGACACATAATAATAATAATAATAATAATAATAATAATAATAATAATAATAATAATAATAATAAAAGTAGTAGTAAAAATAATAACAACAACAACAATACTAATACAAATAATAATAAAAGTAGTAATAATAACAACAACAATAATAATAATACACATAATAATAAAAGTAGTAGTAATAATAATAACAACAACAACAATAATAATAATAAGACACATAATAATAATAATAATAAAAGTAGTAGTAATAATAACAACAACAACAATACTAATACAAATAATAATAAAAGTAGTAAGAATAACAACAACAACAATAATAATAATACACAAAATAATAAAAGTAGCAGTGATAATAATAATAATAATAATAATAATAATAATAATAATAATAATATAATAATGCAAAGTAAGACTGATTTTAATCTGAACCTACTGTATATTTTTGTTTCCATATTCATCTCAAGTAAAAAAAAAAAAAAAAGCCATCTTGTAACTCTTATGATATTATCTTATGGACAACAATAGAATACCTCGGTCTTAATTTCCCATGGGACCATGATCTGGCAAAGGTCAGGCAGAACATAGAATCACAAGCTTGTAACTAAGACCCATCTTTAAAATTTTATTTATGTATAAATTCTGCCAGCGACCAATGCAGTGTGGTTTGGCAATGAAAGGGTGCTTATAGGTCACATGACTGCCTACAGTGGAGATAAAATAAAGTTAGAATTAAGAGAGAAAACCTTTAATCCCTTTAAATCATCTAAAATCACACTTTAAATATTGCTTTTATTACCATTATTTAGCGGATAAATAATGAAACCTTAATAATTTATGGAGATTGGGGCCAGTGTGATCTGAATATGAGCCTCAGGAGACCTTGACCAAATGTAAAGGGACAGCGTATCCTAGCAACGAAGTTAACCTTTTATTAAAAGGCTGATTTGATGCCTGTGCATTTTTCAACTCAACTCCAACTGAAAGCTTGAAATTATACACGTGAAACCAAATATCTCGAGTGTAAATATTATGGATTCAGAATACGATACAAACCCCGCTAATTTCTTTATTCAGACATTAAACAGAAATATTTGAGCCAACAAATAGTTACATTTTAACAAGCACCACGTTTTATTAACCCTCTCCTCCCCATTAATAGATTCCTGTGATTCCCATGCTGCTTAAAACCAATGAACACAGAAGTCATTAAAACAGCAGGATTCTTTGATTGAGAATGATTATTATTCATTATTATTGGACTTCTATAACCTTTTAATGGTTAATACACCCTTTACTCTCCCAGGTCGAACACGCGCCATATTTAACATTATAAAGAAAGCTATCCCATATATATTGCCTGTTAAAGGGGAAATTTGTTTTTTTTAACTGGGAAACCCTATAAAAATATATGAAATCCAGATAATCTTCCTTTAACGCCCCAGCCAAAAACGGTCTGATTAAAAATGATTTGTAAAGCAATTTTTATGATAAAAAAGCAGGATTTCTTTAAGGCATTGGCAGAGGAAGCAATAGGGGGTTAAGATTAATACCCATCAGGTGAGTGCAATTGGTAGTGCAAATAAATACCCCTCCCTGTGTAATGAGAGTCTGCTCAGAGGATGGAGGCACTGGCTGTTTGGTAGTAAACTGGTAATGGTGGGATTGTTATTGAAGAGGTTTGGGAATGGTTCTTCTGGTTGTGGCTCTTTGATCAGGATAATAAATGAATTATATGTTGTTTGTTATATGATTTAAATATAAATGTATATATTGTAGCTTGTTTGTCATTTAGAAGACAGAGGGTGTCTCAGATACTTTGTAACTGGTGAAAGTTTCCATGTCTCCTGTAATGTTGCAGAGACTGTGACCCTGTTAGAGAAATATATATATATATATATATATATATATATATATATATTTTATTTTTTTTAATTAAAACTTAGTACCATAAATGAGTGACTTATTGTAATATTAGAATTTTTTTCTCTTTCCATATATTAGGTATATGGGGGAGGGGGGGATAGAAAAAAATATTGCTCAAAAATTGAGTATGTATTTTTTTGATCTATATATCTTTTTTCTATCCCCCCCCCCCCTATACCTAATATATGGGGAGAGAGAGAGAAAAAAATACCCTTAATCCTGTAAATAAATGCTTTTAAACAGCTGCTAGGGGTCCCAAGTGCTATAATCTAATATGGTAGCCCCACCTCTGCTGTGATATGTTCTTTATGTAACAAACCTGGCATTTACAGGGTTAAAAGTGAACTAGCGGCACTGGGCTCTCCTGCTATATCAGTGGCTTCCTCCATATTGGGAATTTGGATATTTCTTAACTCTCTGTGTATGTGATGTTTGTTTATATCGGTTTTTATTAAGTTATATATTTTACAGGTTTGTGTGAAAATGGCTGTTCTTTCTTACCTTCTCCTGTTCCTTGGAGGTAAGTGGTACACTGACAGGGGCAGTTCATGCTGAAACTTTAATTACCCAGCTTAAGGGGGGGAATAAAAATTCTTCAATGTTAAATAAAAATAAGATTAACATTCTTATACTTTTTTTTTTTTTTTTTTTTTTTTTTTTTTTTTTTCTCCTCTACAAGGCTTTTTTCTCTGCGGTGCTTCTGGTAATGAGTTTGCTGTGGTCTTCATGCAGAATTTTCTTCCGCAACATGGTGACCCGCGTCTACAAGTTACCCTCGCTGCTCTTGGAAATACCACTCGTGTCAATGTGTCTGTTCTGGATGGAACATTTGACAAGGCTTTCACTTTAATCCCAGGATTCCCAAAAACGATCACTTTACCGGCAGACTCTGAGCTTCAGGGTAGTGTCCGGTCGAACAAAACGGTGGTTTTCAGGTCAACCGGTGATGTCTCAGTGGTGGCTGAAAACTCAAGGTTACACACCAGAGGTACATGGTTTGTACGTCCAGTAGCAGACTGGGGCTTGAAATACTACAGCTTTACGCCGGACAGTGGGCCGAGTGGCACGTTTGCACAGATTGCCATAATAAACGGCCCCAAAACAAACACGATTAAACTGACATTAAGTGCTCTGGTGTATCTTGAGGATAAAAACTGTTATCCTGGAGTACCTGTTCAGCTCTCGCTCGGCCCCTGGGAAGCGGTCCAACTCCAGAGTACCCAGAGTCTGTCTGGAAGCTGCATAATATCACAGGAGCCCGTCGGCGTGTTTGCCGGTCACAGCTGTGCCCAAAAAAACACGCACTGCAACCATGTATGCATGCAGCTCCTGCCAGTGTCTTCATGGGGCTTCAATTTTGTGGTTCCACCAATACACTTTCAGAACGCCACAAACGCCATCTATATTCTGCCATCGGTCGAGACCTTCGTGCAAATTAAAATAGGTGACAGACTACTCAACAAGACTCTTGTACGTCGAAGAGTGGAGGAACTTCACGTAAACTCATCCACCCCAGTATTCATTTCAAGTGCAGCTCGCTTGATGGTTTTGTTTCATGGCAGCGATGGAGTCTACAAATCCCTTCCGTACGATGCGTTCCTCATCAACCTGGTTCCTGAAGAGCAATTCTGTTCTCGGTATACTCTGGTTTCAATGCCTGGCTATAAGAACTTTGCCTTTTTAATAGCGCATAAGGACAGTGTCCCTGAACTGACATTTAATGGAACCAGTTTGCCGAATAACAAATGGGGTCACTTCTCTGGAACAGACATGATGTACGCACGGATATACTTTGGTCAGAGAGGGGGTTACGTTGCTGCCCAGTCTGACAATCCCTTTGGAATATTCACTGTTGGCATTGCGATGATGAATACATATGCAGTATCTGGGGTATGTCTGGATAAAGGTAAGGGCTATTGTTTGTGTACACATCATATGAATATTTCCCCCCCCCCCCCCCCCTCAGTCTTGGTCCCAAAGCATACCTCTGTCCATGACTTTCCATAATGTTGATGAAATAGTTTGTCTATTGAGAAACACGTACACTTTCTCCTTAATACAGGCAACAGTCTCCCATCAGGCACAACATACGTGGCACCTCCCATCTTAAAAGATGTCTCCTTTAGACCTTTTGTCTGTATGACCTGGGGTGGAATCCATTATCTGACACTTCGTGGGGCTTTTTTGGCCCAAACTGTGAACTGCACAACAGTGCTGATGGCACTGGCTGAACATGATGGCGATTTACCGCCGTTTGCTGTTGTAAGAAAATCTGATCTGACATTGAGAATTAGAGCTTTTGGGAAGATGTTGGACATACCTACAACCAAGCCAAGAAATATGATGGTAACTATGTTGTTCTGTCTCCTTTACCTACTTAGAACACTACACTGGCCCCAAATATGGGCTACAGTCATAATGTATTGTTCATAGTCTAGTATCTCTGTCCAATGCTGTAACAGGCCCAACATCTGGACATCTATTTATTTGGTCTCTCCATGAATGGTGTTGGCATAACTTCATGGCTAATAAGATGGCCCACTCAAAGTTGTACTGCCCCCATATGAATACATAGGATTACAGGGGGGGGGGGGGTGCTGCTATGCAATGTGACTCTAACAATTTGATTTCTTTTTCTGAGGTTGATGGGGCACAGAAGTATCTTCCAGCAATGCTTCAAGATGGCAGAGTAAACCTAACACTGCAAGGTTTGTTGACAAAGGTCAGCTTCTCTTTTGGGCTACAAGTTATATTTGGACCACATGGGTTGCTTCATCTTCAGATGGATAGAAATTCTAGAATGCTTGATGGGATCTGTACTGGCTATACAAGCAAGGACCATGACAATTCAAAAGAGGGAAATGGCAGATATGGTCCAACATGGCAAATGAGTTATGAGCCAATTTGTGACTTCCGTGACCAGCCCCAGTATGAAGAATGCAGCAGTAGCAAGGCTGATGTGAAAAAACCTTGCCAAATTTTGGAAGAGTCTGAAGTGTTTAATGAATGCCATGTGGTGATGGATCCAAAACCATTTGTCAGTAGTTGTAAGCTATCTGTCTGTGAACATGGAACATCTAACGGATGCATAGCTTTGGAGGCCTATGCTTTAGCTTGTGGAATAGAAGGTGTGAATGTGACCGGATGGAGGAACTTGGCGCAATGTGGTAAGTGATTCTCAAAGTGTTCTGTCTGAGATTTGTTTTGACTTGTGAACAGGTCTTTATTTCAACATCTATCTTTACAGCCCATCAATGTCCATTAAATAGCCACTATGAAAGCTGTTCACCATGCGTGGATTCAGGCTCTGGGTGTGATGGCAAGATGTGTTATGAGGCATGTGTATGCCAGGATGGCTACAATCTCGAAATGGGCGTTTGCATTCCTTACAACCAAAGTGGCTGTATGTGGGATGGCAGTTACTACCCTCATGGAATGGAATTTCTTAGCAGTGATTGCCAAACTTGGTGTCGTTGTGCTGGTCCCAAAGGAAGAGTAGAGTGCCACAGGGTTGAAGGATGTGGACTTGGCTATACATGTGGACTAAACAGAGGCTGGTGGTCTTGCAATGCTATTAAACAGCTTTCCTGCTCTGTGTATGGAGGCTCCCATTACGTACCTTTTGATGGTAATTCCTACATTATTGAGGCTCCGTGCTGTTCCAGAGTGGTAGGTCTGTGTGCCCCAATCCCGGGTTTGGAATATTTCAATGTCCACATAGTGAATGCTCAAAGAGGACAAGGCTCGGTCTATACCAAAGCCATTGATATAACCGTACATGGATTCAATCTGACACTCAGCCAAGAGGACAACGGAAGAGTCGAGGTAATGCCTCTTTATTTTCTATACATATAACAGATGTGTGTGGGTTAGATGATGGCCTTATGTTAAAATTTGATTGGCTGTAACAGTTGACCTAAGATGCAAAATATTATTTTCTTTAGGCAGCTGGGATATTGCTTCATACTTCACTTCTGCTAAATGGTGGGAGAGTAGAACTACTGAAAAGCGGTGTTGGTGGCGTGCTGTTGCAGTCAGATTTTGGTCTCTCTGTTTCCTTTGAAGCTGATGGCCGTCTGTTGGTCAGTATCCCTGTCTCCTATGTGGATGCTGTCTGTGGTCTGTGTGTCGCTATACCCCAAATTTGTTCAGAAAAGGAATCTTGCTGCAATATTTGCCACGGAGCAGACTGTGTAGCATGTAATGAGACGGAATATAAATTGTATGGTAGCCCCAAGAACTGTGGTATGCTGAAAGACCCCCGAGGACCATTTAACGAGTGCCATAAGTTGATATCTTATAAAAACTACTTTGAGGGGTGTCTCCATGATATGTGCCAACAAGAAGCGAGTGAGGCAACCCTCTGCAATGTTCTTGCCAGCTACACTGCTGCATGCCAAGAAGCGGGAGCTGTGGTCGACTCCTGGAGGACAGATACTTTCTGTAGTGAGTATAAGGGCTGAAGTTGTGGCTGAAATTATGCTAAGGACCCATATAACAGGCATCTTGTCTTAAGTATGCTAAAACGAGTATTCTAAAGTACCTCATTTTTTTTTTTTTTTGGGGGGGTGTTTAATCTTTTTCAGATATCAAGTGTCCACTAAACTCTCACTACGAGTTATGTGCCACCAGCTGTCCTAGAACCTGCACTGGTTTGGATTCACCCCCTTGCACGTTGCACTGCCGGGAAAGCTGTTCTTGTGATCCTAGCTATGTTCTTAGTGGTGAAGACTGTGTCCTTCTTGAAGAATGTGGCTGCCTGCACAATGGCCACTACCTAAAACGAGGTGAATTCCTGTACAGCGAAGACTGCAGTGAACTCTGCGAGTGCCATTGGGGTAACTTGACATGTAAGAACCAAACCTGCCACGCTGGAGAAAAATGTATGAGTAACCAAGGAGTAAGGGGGTGCTTTCTAGAGAAACTAACCTGCTGGGTATCGAGCAGCTTTGCGTACTATACTTTTGATGATACTGTATTTGATGCTAGTGGCACTTGCTCGCATGCAATGGGGACATTATGTGAACCCAGTAATCTGACTAACTTTGTGGTTGAACTGTGGACCACCAACAGTGGAGATCATCTGGAGAGGCTTGAGCGAGTAGTCCTCGACTTGCATGGGCATATGATCTGGATATCAAGGGATTCTAAAGTACAGGTAAACTTTCTGTTGTGCATGTGTCAACGACCAGGTTTGTGGAGCATTGTCTGGATGGGCACCTTTACTGGTTAAGACACTAGCTCTTGTACCCCCCAATATCTCCATTAAACTTTATTCAATCTCTTCATAGGTAGATAACATGGATCGCCCTCCTCCTTTTGTTTTAGAGGATGGGAAAATCATGTTGTCCAGGCAGCATTTGACTATTCAGATAACTACTGACTTCGGACTTGTCTTCCTCTACAATCCTTCATGGATTTCCCTTCAGCTACCAATGAGCTACAAAGGAAAGGTTTGTGGACTCTGTGGCAACGCCAACCAAAATGGCACAAATTCTACTGGCTTGAGTAAGGACTTTCCATCTCTTAAACCAGCCTATACAAACGGGGGTGGATGTGCTGATATGGTTAACTTGACGCTAGAGACTCTTTCATACCCAAGTCAATATGAAGACAAAAAGTACTGTGGCTCTCTTCTGATGCAGGAAGGGGATTTCAGGGCTTGCCATGATGTGATAAGCCCAGAATCTTATTTCAAAATCTGCGTTTTGCTCATGGAAATGGAAAACGGCAGCAAGGAGTCATTGTTGCAGAGTTTAAAAAGTTATTCTGATGCTTGCCAAAATGCTGGTGCCATTGTTCACCCCTGGAATTATATTTTGCTGGGTAAATTGCACAATGTTTTTTGTTGCATTTGATGGCTAATTTACAAGATGGCCAAATAATGCACTTCTAGAATTAATTCAGCTTGTTCTTATTCCACGCAGGATTACTGGAATATACAGACGAAAGGCTAAAGTGTGTAATTGATCCCAACAATCCAGGGTGTGTGGTTCCAAACTACATGAGCTGCAGCATCTTCAGCAATTTCACATACATAAAGTTTAATGGTGACGGGATTGAAAGTTTAAACTCTAGCTCCTCTAATGATTCTCTACTTCATATCTGTGACCTCGATGGCTACCCAAGTTCTGATTACTTTTCTGTTCGTTATGTGGCTGGAAAGAATGAGAGTATCCAACAGTTACTGGTGAAAGTCTATGGTATGGATTTGGTAATGGAGAAGGATGAGCCAGCTAGTGTGTTGGTAAGTTGAATTCTTGGGTATTTGTGCTCTAATGGAGAGCGTGACGTTGGATGAAATATTGGTAAAGATGATGACCATTGGGCAATAAAAACACATACTGTGCTAAATGGAGGGGGTACCATTGGAGAATCATTACTCTGATATAAATGGCCTTTGTAATGGAATTCAATATTGAGTGTTTATTCACGTGTCTTAAAGGGCATCAATGCAAGACTAAGATTCTGGTTACCAGTCTTAAACTAAAGGTTTGGGGGGGGGTGCATTAAGCAACTTACAGATGTGCTCAGAATTACCATTCCAAATGAGCCTTTAACAAAATTGTGTAGCAAATGGTACTCCTGAATGACTGCAAAAGTTGGATAATTTTTTTTTTTTTTTTTTTCTCCCACCCCCCCCCATTACCTAATTAACAGGTAAATGGGACACTGGCAGAGCCACCATTAACTCTAATACCAGACCAAGTCTGGCTGACGAGAAACGACTTTCAGTTAATACTGGAAACAGATCTTGGATTATCACTGTTCTACAATGTTCAAGATGGAGTTCTCGTCGTATTTGTTCCTGAGACCTATGTCGAAAGAGTCTGTGGCCTCTGCCAACAGCCCATCTATCATGATGTAGTCCAGCTCCCTCCTCTAAATGAAGAGTACTTGAACTGCTCTAGGCGGTGGTCGGAAGGAGACAGTCGCTGTTCAATGCTCTTGGACGAAGATGGTCCTTTTGGATATTGTCATCAGTCTGTCAGCCCTTATGGCTATTATGAGACATGCCTTGACATACACTGCCATTATGGTGTAGATAATGCCTTGGTGTGCCAAATTTTTCAGGATTATGTTTCTTCATGTCATGCTCAAAGAGCTTATCTTGCACCACTGACAACAGCTGCCTTCTGCTGTGAGTTATGCTTGGTCTTTATTCTTTCTCCTGGGGATAGATTTGTGACTTGGGTACAAAGTTCAACTGGTGTCTGCGTTTTTATTTTTTTTTTATTGCCCATAAAGCTCTTGCCTCGCCTTTCTTGTACATTTTACTCGACTAAAATCTAGTAGTCCTAGCAATGTCCTCATTGTGGAGGGGTTTAATTCTGTTACGTTAAAGTCAATAGTTCAACAAACTCTCATTGTTTCAGATTTCAAATGCCCCTTGGAGCAGAATTACACCTTGTGTATGAAGATCTGCAAAGAGTACTGTTCCTCTAAATGGTGTTTCCCTCACTGTATGGAGGGCTGTAGCTGCACAGATCACTTGGTTTGGGATGGCATGAACTGTGTCAATGCCAGCACATGCCTTAATGTACAAAGTAGCCAAGAGGTAATCAATAGACGTTTATATTCTTGTAGAGGTTGGCTTTGTTTTATTTTAAATCGTCCAACTTATTCTTGTCTCTCCCTGCAGGCAACGACTCCACAAAACTATCTTCAGTGTATGATAAATCCAAGCAATATTACATTTGGCAACTATTCCAGCATCACTGGTGTAGAGAGAGCATATGATGTACTGAGGACTTGTGAATTTGCCTCTGAACACTGGCTACGGGTTGTCCTGCTCATCCGACCAAATTCACAAACAAAACTCCAGGTCTTCTTTAAACAGGCTTTCATTACAATAGATTCTTCTATGACTGTATGGGTGAGTTTCTTCCCCCACCGATTAAAGTAGGACATCCAAAACTACACTGAAGCATTCCATCTAGACTCTTGGCTCATTAAAGCCATTGTGATAAGCATTTTGTTTTCCTTTTTCTCAGGTAAATGGACAGAAGGTACACCTTCCATTCCAAGTCTTGCCAGAACTCTCCATTAACTATGCTGATGCTGCTGTAACTCTTGATATAACGGGGGAGCTGGTAATTACATTCAGTATACTGGGAGATGTCCATGCTATAACCACACATGAGTTTTCTGCATCTCTTTGTGGGGCTTGTGCCAGTCCTGATCCTACCAGCTCTCTGGATCAGTGGCAAGCAGAAGACTTGTCTTGGTGACTGGACTTTTTATCCTCTGAGTAGTTTTGTCATAGCTAAAACAATGTTATGGGTAATTTAATAAATACCATTCTTTCAAAGACACGTGGCCATCTTTGACTCCATGAATGGGGAGTGTCCATACTATGGATTAATTTTTTTCATAGATATTTTATCCGTTCTAAGATGACCATGTTGGTCAAATCACTTGTTTTCCCAGACCAGCAACTGTTTCAAAGGTATGGCACCTTACACCAAAGAAAACTATCTGAATAGTTGGCTTATCAAAGATGTGATGTAAGCTTCCAATCTAGCACATACAATTGTTATGACGAGGCTTGGGCCTCGAGGCCATGTGAAGAGGCTGTGCCACTTTAGGTGCTCGGTCTCCTTGTGCATGATTCCGCTATGACTACATTAAATTACAGGCATGTTCTTGCTTTCCTAAAATCCCACTCTGAGGTGATTTCATGAATTGTATAATGTCCAAGCACTGTACCTGAGTTTCCCTGCTCTGTATAGTCCAGTACTGCATGTAGTTATTGCTACTATATGCACTCATCGGGTCAATGGTTATTTCCTGACTCCTAAAAGTAGAAATGGGTGATACCCCCCCCCCCCCCCCCACACACCAAATACAATGGACTCTACAAATTAACACTTGGATAAACCCAAGGCAGATTGGCCAACCCAACAAAAATATGGTGTTTGTCTTCTAAATATACATTGAGCAATATTCAAATTCATGCAACTAGGTAAAATATTTTTGAGGGAATGTCTGACATATATCCATCACAAACATTAGGAAGGGAAACTGGGTTAGGGTTGTTTGTTTTTTTTGTTTGTTTTTTTTGGGGGGGGGGTTTAAAGGCCCTTACTGTTAAACAAAAGAAGTTCTCTACATATGGTCATCCCGTGAGACAAATTAGATTAAAGCATCATTTATGGTAACCATTTCTAGTTCATCTTTCTGTAGCATGACCAACACTCAATGTCGCAGATCTTCAATCCTCGTTAAAGTCGTTCTGACCTGTTATCCTACGGTTGGCACCAAGGCCGAAGCGAGAGAACCTAAACTCCTCATCCAACAAAAGCATTCTTGTCTTGTCGATGGCTTTATCTCCCATAGCCATTTTGATCTGAAGTCATTGGGATGTGCTTCCATAACGTGTAGCTGGGAACGTTCTCTTTGGGTAGAGAGTCCTCCCTCATTGTAGGGTGAAAATGACAGTGTAGCACTTTCTATAGGATTATTGGTGGCCAGAACATTCTTCCAGGCTTGTCCCTCATAGGTTCTGGACTTGGTAACCTGGCGCATATCGTGACATTCCTAAATAGGACCCAATGTTAAACTGTAATTTGTGACCACTAGGTTAAAGAAAAATAACTCCAGACCTCTAATGTGTCAGACGGGGGCAGATGTTATCTTTCTATCAACAGCAAATTCTGACTATGGTCAGTTGCTCTAGCAGCAGGATAAAGCACTGATATAATAACACATGAGGGGTGTCTTCGGATTCTAGTTCATGCGGTCTGAAAACTTTCTAATTTAGTCGGTGCCTTGACTCAAAATGTAAACGCATCTCTATCGCAAATGTCTGCTAGAAAAATAAAAATGTAATACTGGGTTGCATGGGGTCCAAAATTTGAATTAAGAGCTATTCCTGACCCAGCTCTGTCTAGGTTTTTTTTTTTTTTTTTTTAAATCTTATTATTTTGTATTTTTTAATCTGCTGAGTTGCTTGGTTGTTAAAGGAAGTGGTTACACAACGCAGACAATGAAATGTGCTAACACATGATAAGACGCAGTGCAAAGAGAGATCTCTCCAGATTCACTGTGGCCATCCTTGGAGGACAAGTTAAGTAAGTTTGGCTTTTTGACTTTTTGTTTGTTTTATGAAACTTATACAATTTTAAAAAAATAGGAGATTCAGAGACTGGCTCCTCAGCTTTCAGATCTACCTTAACTAGCTATGGAGGTCTAGAGGCTCTTAAATTGGGACCCCTAAAGACCTTCATCTTCAAACAATTGTTTGTTCTGAAGATTCTACATTAGGGTCCTTCAGTCTTGAGTTTGTTCTCCTGGTGCTTGAAGGTCCCGGTTCTTGATTAGTAAATGAAGGCTGGAAATTCAGAGTAGGTCAGAAAACTGTTTTGCGACCGAGCGGTGAGTTTCGCAACAACAAAAATGTGGAAACAAGTTGTGATTGATAGAACTTTGACTGTTAACCGTTTATGTCTGGTGGAAATATTTTGAAATTAGCTGGCAGTGATGGAGGTAAGTCTATCTAATGATAGATTCAGCTCATAAGGCTGGAAAGGGGAAGGAGACTTTCACGAGCCACAGACAGAGAAGTAACTAGTTTATGGTGGCCAAAAAAAAACCGATAATAGACTATCACGATAATGTGTAAAACTAATATTCTCGCTAAAAAATTAAGTGGGTTAATTTCACCTTTGTGAGATATCTGATACTTTTTATTTTCTTTCCAATTTTGGGTGGGAAAAAATGTCTATGCTGAAAGGTGGTGGAACCACCCAAGTTAGGGTCCACCAACCCTTTCGTGGGCAAAACAAATACTAACGTCTCCTGTATTCCACAATATCGCACCATGACCTGCATGCTTCAGCACTTGCTAATAGTTGACTCCAATTGTAGGATGCTGGCTTGGATCGTGATTTTAATTTCTTCGATTCTCGGTAAGTAAAATATTGAATATGGGGGGGGGGGGGAAACAATTGAATTCTAAGTAATCCGTTTCAAAACTTGTTAAACTTAGGAAACCAAATAACAATATGGGAGAATGAAAGCTTAAGTCTTTTGTGTTTTATTTGTTAAATAAAAAAATATTGCACTTCTAATCTTTTCACGCTAGTAACTGATGTATTGTAGTTGGGAGTAAAAAATATTAAACCGCATTTACAAATATCCTAACTTTAGGAAAGTGTTAAGACTACTGATATTTTATCTATTAAATCTTGAGCATATTATAATTAGGGTCGTTAATGGTGATCTGGAAGGAATATCAGAAAATATACAGAAATGTCCCTGAAATCGATGTTTGCTAATTATTCTCACACTTTTTATAACAGTGAGGAGTCTTGGCGCAGAAGAAAATGACCTTGTAACCAGCGCGCTCGGTCAGTAAACACGGCCATTTTTAATGTTATGGTCCAAATACGTATTTGTTGCATATTTGTCCACCTGTTTGTATACCGTTATTTGGTATTACGTTCTCAAAGAATTATTTGAAAAGTAGGGTTATATGATTTTCACAATTTTATATATAATATATAGTAAATGTTTGTGGAGCTCCTATAGTCACTAGACTGGTTTCAGATTCGAAATTTACAGAATTTGAGGAATTCGTATGAAGCCCCGAAAACAAGGCCAGACCTCCACTAATCGGATAAACTAAAAAAAAAAAAAAAAACAAAACCCTCAATTTTACTCTGAAATTCATGGGTCAGCATTCTTACTCTATCACTGTCATTCTAATTCTCTCTCTAAATGTGAGAGAGTGAATGTGGGCACAGAGCAACACATTTTTGTTCCCGAAAAATGCCCCCCAAATTTTCAGCTGAACTGAAAGGGCAGGGAATGATATTAGTTGCCCTGAAAACTAATGTCTAATAGTCACCCTGTGTGAACCCTCCAATAGCGTCCTGTATCTCCATCTCATTATCTCTAATTGTAAGGGTGGGGCATCATCTTATGGACAGCGTCCTCATTTTCTAACTATTCATCCATTTTAGATGATGACTATGAAGATCATGAAATGGGATCCGGAAATCAAGATTATGGTCAGTTATTGAAATTTCTTATAAATTGATGTTTCACTCCTTAGAGCGAGGGCCGAAGTACACTCGGAGTCCATGAAAAGTTAACTGTAAATAAGACTGTTTGAGAGATCATTCTGATGTGGGGAAGTGGCAGATTTTAGCTATAGACATTCCAGAAAGAGGAACCATTTCTCAGAAACATCGTAACTATGGCTGTATCTCAAAGCTTTGATATGCGATAGCAGTATTATGTCCCAGGCAGACCACCGTACAGCCTTGAGCAATTATTTCGATAGGGCAAAAAATAAATGTTTGAAATAATTTCACATGCTCCTTTTCTACTACAGATCATGCTGTTTGTTCAGCGCAAACAAATGGTGAGTCAAAATACAAATTCTTTTGAAATGTGCTGACTGTTAATAGAATGTGTAAATTTTTATTTATTGTTTTGATAGATTCCGAATTGGATATTTAGTAAGTTGCAGTTCCACATGTGTCCACTGGGAGGAATCCGAAACTTTTTTATTCTGCGTGCTTTCTGTTTCTACTAATGTGCATGATATACGCAATTAAAAGGTTGTCAAATCCCTCATTACATTTAATTCTGTTCTGTTTTTATAAAGGTAATGGAATACCTGTTTATTTTCTCTGTTATACTGGGGATCTGCACAGTAACAACAGTGAGTACATATTATATACTTTGTCTACATAGAACATTTCTTTTTAAGGCTGTTTATCTGGTACTCAGCTTCAGGTTTAAAATGTGCTTTTAAAATGTATATTGTTAGTACATAGAGGGAAGTTTGTTAAACAAATTTGGGGGGTGGGGGGCGGCAGCCATAGCCTGCGATCCCTTCCATACACGATATTAGGATGAGATGTTCGTGTCAAAGTTTACATTTTCTGAAATTTTTTTGTTTTGTCTTTTTAGATCTCTAATTTTTAGCAAGAAAACCCCCAGGATTTGGATCCGTCACCTTTTTTAATTCACTTTCTTTTACCATTAATAAAATTGGTGGTGTAACGCTTTTTGTAGGTAGAAGTGTCTGTTATGTATGTTGTTGGTATTTCATAGTTACCAACAGTCTCGATGAGGCAATCAAATAACTGTCCCAAACATTGTCCAATGTGGCCAGAGGCAGGACAAATCGCGTAAAGGAAAGTAGTACTACTTGATGCGTCCCAAACGAGGCCCGGATTATCCATTGGCAAGTGCCTGGTGGGACAGTGCATGATGGCTTGTTCCTCTTACCTCAATTGCCAAACTTGCAGCTTGGCCTATCTTTTAATGCCAGGCTACCTGTGGCAAAGCTTGTGAGTGAGTTATAAGTCTGGTTTTGATCCTCATTTCTCTAAAGCTCTGCGCCATGTCGATGTGACGTTTTGTTAAACAATATAGTTAACTTTTTTTTATGTAAACATTTTTAATGTCCAAATTTTAATAAAGCATTTGATTAAAGAACTTCAATTTTCTGCGAAGGAACAATTTAAATAAATAAATAAAGCCACTTTCTGTAGAAGCTTGTAAATTCTGTGCTCGTTGTTGGATTCATCACAATTGAACAGTAAAGCCATAAAGAAAATCTTGTCTCGTTCAATCCTAATGGCTGAAGCTATAAATGGCGTGTATTGTTTTAGTAAAGCAGGGAATGGAACTCTATATATGAAAGGTCAGGCTGGAATTTATAAAATCTAACAGAGGAATGGACACCCAACGCAAAGAAAAAAAACATGTAAAAATAAATGTTTACTGGTTTTCCAAATCATACATATACACACTGGGAATCAAATCACAGATTAATTTAATGTCTTTATACTAGGTGGCAATCTGGGACAGACTGAAGATTTTCAAGAAATACGTTTTTTTGTTTTTTTTTTGTAAGGCTAAATATCCATGAGACTGAGTTCCTGCTCGAGTTAACGTCTTCTGCCATTGATATCCAGAAGTTTATTCATCTGCTATTTGATATTTCCTGCAAAAAAAAAAAAACATTTTAATAAAAATAACTATAAACTTATTATGAAGTAACATTCTGCAGCGGGATGCAATTTAAACATTATTGTATGGTTACAAGTGCATAACAAAAATTTTGTCCGATTTCTAGGCGAAGTGGAAAGTTTGTTCATTGCTGGATTAAGAGCCAAAAGGAGGTAATCCAGAAGGATGATTCGCCTCCATTGTAATTAATGGCGCTCTCAGTGGTTACTGCTCTTCTGGCTAGCGCTCTAAGGCCAGTTCGGCTGTATATGTAGGCTAAACAGCTGCCTGTCATGCTATGACCTTGCTTGTGTTAGTGGTGACTATATGAATGCAGGGTGGGCCAGAGAGAAGGCTTTAAATTGAATTAATAGTTGTAGATTATCTTCTTACCGCCTTTGTTTTTCTTCTACAAGAACATTGACTGCATCTCTCACCTGCAAAAAATATAATATATACTACAGTTTATATATGATATATATATAAATATACACACATATGTTACACGCTTATAATATACACACATATAGATATATAACACCTATACAAGAATAGCAAACACTTATAGCTATATAGATATAACAAACACCTATAGATATATAACACCTATAGGTATATAACAAACACCTATTGATATACAAACACCTATAGATATATAACAATGCCTATAGATAGATATATAAAACGCCTATAGATAAATAGATATAACACCTACAGATATATAGCAAACGCCTATAGATATATAGTAATGCCTGTAGGTATATATAACAAATGCCTATAGATATATAACACCTATAGCTATATAACACCTACAACGATGCCTATAGATATATAGCTATATATAACAAATAAAGATATAGAACAAGAAACGACATATATATATATAACACCTATAGATATATATATTAATAATACATATAGATATATAACAAACACCTATAGATATATAGATATATAACACCTATAGATATATATATAGATATATAACACCTACAGATATATAACACCTATAGATATATAAATATATAACACCCATAGATATATATATTAATAATACACATAGATATATCGCAAACGCCTATAGATATATAGATATATATAACACCTATAGCTATATAACACCTATAGATATATAACACCTATAGATATATATATATATATATATATATATATAACACCCATAGATATATATATATTAATAATACATATAGATATATCACAAACGCCTATAGATATAGATATATATATATATAACACCTATAGATATATATATATATATATAACACCTATAGATATATATAGATATATAACACCTACAGATATATAACACCTATAGATATATAGATATATAACACCCATAGATATATATATATATATTAATAATACATATAGATATATCACAAACACCTATAGATATATAGGTATATATCACCCATAGATATATATATATTAATAATACATATAGATATATCACAAACGCCTATAGATATATAGATATATATAACACCTATAGCTATATAACACCTATAGATATATAGATATATAACACCTATAGATATATAGATATATAACACCTATAGATATATCTATATATATAACACCCATAGATATATATATATATTAATAATACATATAGATATATCACAAACGCCTATAGATATAGATATATATATATATAACACCTATAGATATATAGATATATAACACCCATAGATATATATATATATTAATAATACATATAGATATATCACAAACGCCTATAGATATATAGATATATATATAACCCCTATAGCTATATAACACCTATAGATATATAGATATATAACACCTAGATATATATATATATATATAGATATAGATCACAAATGCCTATAGATAAATAGATATATATAACACCTATAGCTATATAACACCTATAGATATATAGATATATAACACCCATAGATATATATAGATATATAACACCTACAGATATATAACACCTATAGATATATAGATATATAACACCCATAGATATATATAGATATATAACACCTACAGATATATAACACCTATAGATATATAGATATATAACACCCATAGATATATATATATATTAATAATACATATAGATATATCGCAAACGCCTATAGATATATAGATATATATAACACCTATAGCTATATAACACCTATAGATATAAGAAATAAGATAGATAGGTAGATAGATAGATAGATAGATAGATAGATATAACACTATAGCTATACCTATAGATATATATAGATATATAACACCTACAGATATATAACACCTATAGCTATATAACACCTACAACGATGCCTATAGATAAATAGCTATATATAACAAATATAGATATAGAACAAGAAACTACATATATATATAACAACCTATAGATATATATATTAATAATACATATAGATATATAACAAACACCTATAGATATATAGATATATAACACCTATAGATATATATATAGATATAAAACACCTACAGATATATAACACCTATAGATATATAGATATATAACACCCATATATATATATATATATATATATATATATATATATATATATATATATATATATATATATATATTAATAATACATATAGATATATCACAAACGCCTATAGATATATAGATATATATATAACACCTATAGCTATATAACACCTATAGATATATAGATATATAACACCCATATATATATATATATATATATATATATATATATATATATATATATATATATATATATATATATATTAATAATACATATAGATATATCACAAACGCCTATAGATATATAGATATATATATATAACACCTATAGCTATATAACACCTATAGATATATAGATATATAACACCCATATATATATATATATATATATATATAATATATATATATATATATATATATATTAATAATACATATAGATATATCGCAAACGCCTATAGATATATAGATATATATAACACCTATAGATATACAACACCTATAGATATATATATTAATAATATATAGATATATAACAAGCACCTATAGATATATAGATATATATATAACACCTACAGATATATAACACCTGTAGATATATAGATATATAACACCTGTAGATATATAGATATATAACACCTATAGATATATAACAAACACCTATAGATATACAACACCTATAGATTATATATTAATTATATATAGATATATAACAAGCACCTATAGATATATAGATATATATATAACACCTACAGATATATAACACCTGTAGATATATAGATATATAACACCTATAGATATATAACAAACACCTATAGATATACAACACCTATAGATATATATATATATATATATTAATAATACATATAGATATATAACAAACACCCATAGATATATAACAACGATAGATAGATAGATAGATAGATAGATAGATAGATAGATAGATAGATAGATATAAACACTATAGCTATACCTATAGATATATATAGATATATAACACCTGCAGATATATAACACCTATAGATATATAGATATATAACACCCATAGATATATATATTAATAATACATACAGATATATCACAAACGCCTATAGATATATATATTATATATATATATATATATATATATATATATATATATATATATATATATATATATATATTATATATATAACACCTACAGGTATATAACACCTATAGATATATAGATATAACAAACACCTATAGGTATATAACAACGTCTATGGATATATAGATATATAACACATATAGATGTATAACACCTATAGATATACAGATATATAGTAAACACCTATAGATATATACCAACCCCCTATAGGTATATAACAAAGCGTGTATAGATATACAGATATATAACAAGCGCCTATAGATATATAACGCCTACAAGATATTTCGATAGATATTTCGATAGATAGATAGATATAGATAGATAGATAGATAGATAGATAGATAGATAGATAGATAGATATAGATATATAAACACCTATAGATTTATAACACAACACAACATCTATATATCTATATATACTAGGTGTTTATATATAAGTGTTATATATATATTATGTATATATATATATATATTATATATATATATGTGTGTGTGTGTGTGTGTGTGTGTGTGTGTGTGTGTGTGTGTGTGTGTGTGTGAGTGTGTGTGTGTGTGTGTGTGTGTGTGTGTGTGTGTGTTATATCGGTATATATAGGTGTTATATATTATATAGGTATTAAATATATAGGTGTTTTATATGTATATATATATAACATTTATATATAAACACACAAATATATATATATATATATAAAAAACCTATAGATAGATAGATAGAAATAACACCAATATATATATGACACACAGATATATATCTATATATATAACACACACATATATATGTATATATAAGAACTGTAAATATAGATATATAACACCTATAGATATATAACACCTACATATATATATATATATATATATATATAATATATATATATATATATAAATATATATTATATATAACACCTATATATATATAATATACATATAAAAAAATATATATATATAATACATACACACATATATATATATACATATTTATATATATATATAATACACATATAGATATAATATACTTATATATATACATATATATGATATATATAATATACATACACTATATATATATATTTTTATATATATAAATATATATATATATATATATATATATATTATACATGGGTACTATACATTATATATTTATATATAGAGAGAGGTATATTATATTTATATGTATATATATAATATATATATATATAATATACATATATGTACATATATAGCATTTATATATATATATATACATATATTAATATATATATATCTCTCTACATATGTATAATATACATATATATACATATATACACACATAT